>JARHVA010001134.1:1860000-1997500 GCA_037957365.1 Torreya grandis
CAATATTCTCATATATTTATTTTTATACAGGTTCGGTGTATGTCCATGGTTTAAGCATGAAGCTCTATAATTCATTGGATTCCTATCACATAATTTTTGATTTGTTGGATTAGTGAAACCTAGATTTCCAATAGCATACATGTTCACAGAATTATAGAATGATGTCTTTTTGAATCTGACACTTGAATTTACACTGTTAAAACAAATTTTATTTTTCATTGTTAAAATGTATTCTAAAAAGTTGATTCATAAATACATACACATTTTTTAAGTACAGCATTCCTATGAAAAATTCTTCATGTTCTCAACTAATAAAAATGTGCACTTTTATTTACTTTTTTCTATGTATAATTTGATAAATTAATGATGATATATATATTTGATCATAGTATCAATTATGGGACTGATTCATAAGTGTTTTTATAGGCCTCGATGTTCATTGTATTTTTGTCACATGGTTTTAAGATTTGAATTTTATTCTCCCTTGTATCCACTACAACATGTTTTATTCACTTTTACACAGTTTATAAGCACTTGTAATTCGCAGTAAAAGAAAAAAAGACAATTTTTTAAATTTAGTATTAATAAATTCCAACATGTTGTTGAAGTTTTCATTGACTCATGTGTATTTATCCTTGTAAATGCCTAAATGCACTCCATTTTGGTTTAGGAGGTGTGTGAATGAAGTTTCATAATTATTTGGAATGGGGCCATCATCTATGTCTACTTTTAAGTACATAAAAAATGTTACTCATAATATTTTGATGTGTATGTTTAAACTTCCACTTTGTAAGAGTGTGTCAATCCATTTTTACTATACACCCATTGTACTATATAGTGTATCCTTGTTATTGTTGACTTCTTCATTCAAAATATTCACTGAGCTTATTAAATATTTCCATCAACCTCTCTGAAAAAAAATCCAACTTAAATTAATTATTTTTCATACAATCTCCATGGACTTGATATTCCTTACATCAAAAATAACATTACTAACCTTTGAAATTTACAACAAGATTTTTTTGATTCTTTTTTAGTTTTCAAAGTATAATGTGTCTACTACATTTTATTTATCTCATTTACTTCATACAAATTTTCTATTAGTTTTTCCTTGCATTACCACATAAGTTGTTGCAATATTATATACATTATTTCTAAATCAATTGTTACATTATGTTTTTATAATGTGAAAATTTAATCTCTTCTTTGGAATTATATTATATACAATTACTTTGATGTCATCTCATATGTACATTTCCTCATTGGAGGCTCATAATATATACATTAAATATAAGATGTTAATTTCATGAACAATGGTTTCCCTTTTTTAAATGAATGCTATGGTACATTACTAGCTAGTCAATTTTTTTCCTTCTATCATCACACCATTGTACTCAGCTGGTGACCAATATGATGAATTTTTCAAATAGTTCATAGGTAAGGGTAAGGTTTGTAAAGCATATTCTAAACTAGTTTATATGCAAATTTTTGTACGTTGGAAACTGATACTATGAATTTTAACTGCTCTAGATTTAAAATTTATGACTAGGAATTAGATGATTTCCTAACATAACTTTATGATGACACCAAACAAATTGTATGCAATTTCAGCCACTACACTGGAAGGTTAATTTGAGTTCTATTATTTTTTGTTCGTGATAATCTATTGTGACATCCATTGTGTTAGGAGAAAGAAGTCAGTTAGAAGTCCTCATTACATGTACATGATCAATTTATATGTTTGACTCTAATCCTTCGAGATCAAACAAGGGCTTCAACTAGAGCATATACCAACTATTATGGGACATCCATCTACTTCTTATGAAAAAATAGGGGTGTGATCCTAGTGCATGATCAATTCTTTATTGAATAAATATGTAGAATAGGGGATAACATAAGTAATTTTATTGATGGTCTATGTATTTTCCATGCCTAATTTAATATTTTTTCCACATATATAAAAAACTCAATACTTGCAAAATTTGAATCTAGATTTTGATTTGTTACATCTTGTTTAATATTTTAGGAGGAGGGGGTGGAACAGATGAAAGGTGAAGATGATATTCATGAATTACCCAATAACTATGTCCCATGAGATGTATGAGAACCTTTGGTTTGCCTTAATGGTTGATCGATCTTCATGTTAAAACTAGACTACATTTCACACACCATCTATTTCTCTAATTTTTTTGGTTCTAGTTTGATAGGGTGGAAAGGAGCCATGTGGATGTGGATGATAGTCACCTACATAATTCCTTTATCCCTAAAAATGTGTATATTTTTTGTACTTTATAATTATTTTATGGTGCTCATCATGTTTATTGTTTAATATATGTTTGGAGTGACGTGTGTGTGTGTGTGTGTGTGTGTGTGTGTGTGTGTGTGTGTGTGTGTGTGTGTGTGTGTGTGTGTGTGTGTGTGTGTGTGTGTGTGTGTGTGTGCGCGCGCGCGTGTGCACGCGCATGTGCACATGCACACGTGCGTGTGCATGTGTGCGTGCTTGTGTGCACGTGCACTACGCATGTGTGTGCCCATGTGTGTGTGTGCATGCATGTGTGTGTGCTTGTGTGTGCATGGGTGTGAACATGTGTCCACATGCATGTGTGGACACACATGCATTTGAATGTGCATGTGCGCGAGAGCGCGCGCGCGTGTGTGCGTGTGCGTGTGCGTGTGCGTGTGCGTGTGCGTGTGCGTGTGCGTGTGCGTGTGCGTGTGCGTGTGCGTGTGCGTGTGCGTGTGCGTGTGCGTGTGCGTGTGCGTGTGCGTGTGTGTGTGTGTGTGTGTGTGTGTGTGTGTGTGTGTGAACCTTTAAGGTAAGAAGAGGTTGAGTCAAATAACATTGATGATAATGATGATGAGGATGTTGATGATGATGGTTATTAGATTTTGGATGATTCCTTCCTCAAAAATCTATTTCCTTTCATCCCCATTAGAATTTAGGTGACATAATAGTAATAGTGAGGGCCATGGGACACTTGAATCAGGATGGAGGGTTTTTTAAATCTTGTAATTCATCAAAAATACTTTCTAAGAAAGGTCAAATTCCCATGAATTCACATATTAAAATATTTTTACCTGTTGAGGACAAAGCATGGAGACAACCAATTCTGGAGAGTGCCAATATTGGGAAAATAAATGTGAAATTTTTTGGAGTAATATTTGCAAATGAGTGTTTGTAAAAGATGGGGCTGGGATCTATGACTATTCCCTTAAAATGGGAAAAATGAGCATTGAAGCACATAAAATAATGTGACAAGTTCAAAGCAACCTCTTTCCAAACTCTAAGCCACTTACAATTTAACAAAATGAAGAGAGGGAAACAATGATGGACACAAATCATGGAAATACAGAAGAGCACCACAACCAAAACTTTATTTAGGTCTTAATACATATTGCTAATTTTTAATACTATTAACTAGTATTATGAAATATTTGATATTTGAATGCTATAATCAATTCTTGTTTCCACATCATTTTAAAGCAATTTAGGCTTTCAATTATTTTAGTTTGTTCATTTAAGAACCTCTTCTTCTTTTCATGTTATTTAAACATATTCTTAAAAATACTATTCTTTTCCAAAACAAGAGCAAGAAAATTGACACATAATTTTCCCTTCTAATTTAATTCAATAATTAAACCTTATCTCACACTAGATGATGAATTAAAAAAGTGTAACACTTTAAAAAGACTTAATAAGATTATAACTATAATTATTCAATATTTAAAAATAATTAAAAATATTTATCATTCATTTCAAATAATGTATAAATATTTAAAGAAATGATAACTCAAAGTTATTCATATCATGTATAACTATCACACTATTAAAGGGATAAATTATTATAGAATGTATTGAATTTTCTATTTTTAGTAGTTTTCAAAAATTGTTAATTTAATAATTTTACATGAAAAATCAAATATGGTATTTAACTTTCCCATACTATCTACATGTCTAAAGCATTGAGACAAGTTGGAGGTACACACTTATGCCCAATTATAACTACTCTCAATTTATATAATTATAAAATACTAATAATATTATTAAAATATATTTTTCTATAGTTACATGATTAATTTTAACCTAAAAATTTTATTAGAAAGAATTATATGTGGTTATTACTACTTGCAGATGAATGGAACTCTTAAAAATATTTATTTAAATTGATCAAATAGGTTCTTAAATCAAAATTTATGACATAGATAAGATATGTTCCCACATCACATACTTTATCTAGCTCCTATCGTGGGTGATATTTTTCATCAAGGCCACTACTTCTATGAATGAAATATTATCTGAATATAAATATTTTCCAAAAAAAATATTTTATTTATATATTTTAATTTTTATTTTATAATTTTTTTTATATTTTAGTTTAATAGTAAAATAGTTAAATTCATATTGAAACAATTCATATTTGGATTCCACCATCAATCAATCCACTTATTCAATGCGTTATTGGCAAATTGAAGGATATATAGTTCAACAAATAGATCCCATGATTGTTATAAATAATTGTGGGTTTATTATATCTTTCATTAATTTAAAAAAATAATTACTAAATTAAAAATTAGTGTAAAATAAATTTAAAATATTTAAATGAAAATAGTTTAAATATATTTTTTATATTAAATAAATTGAATAATTAAAAAAAAAAAAAATTAAATTTGTACTATAGAAACAATGTTTATGTTATTAGAAAATACTCATTACATAATAATATAATTTAAATATATTATAATAATTTAAAAAATTATAAATTTATATATATATAACAAAATAAAATAAGTAAATTTTACGTAGTGTTGCCTCACAAAATAAGCATGCATAATTACCAATTTTAATAAAAAATAATTCAAAACCATATTTATGTGCTATGGAAAGGAAATGTTTTGTCCTATGCTAGGCAATTGATTTTTAATAAAGAAAATTAGAATGATATAGCCATTTAATGTGTATTTTTTATTAAAAAAAATATTAATCTAAGATATTATATTTTTTATTTTTAAATTATAATTAAAAATATATAATTAATTAGTAAATTTTTTTCTATATGTACAATGTTAATTAAATATTTAGAAAAAATAAAAATTATAATATAAAACATCATTACATCATTTAAATAATAAACATGTTTCTTCAACAACAGATTAAAATAAAATAAAATTAATAATTACATCAATATGAATTCCTCCTAATTAAATTCTCCATTCTTATTAATTCAATAAAGTTAAAAATTTAAAATATTTTCAGTTATTAATTTGAATAAATTAAAAATTTTCTTATATTATTTTTAATATTAATTTAAAATTAAATACAAATACTTTAAAAAAAAAAAATTAAAAATGAATTAAAATAAAAAATCCATATGAATCAATATATCTTTATGAATTTAAATGGAATATATAACTAAGAACTCAATAATATAATTTAATTCCAAACGCAACCATGACTCATAATTTAATTCCAAACCCAACCATGACTCAATAAAAGCATAGATGCATCTTTACACAAATCAACAATTACATAGACAAAATGATAAGGTAAATAAAGTCAAATAACTAAAAATTCATTTTTTATCAAAATAAATTTTGAAAGCAAGAAAAATAACATAATAAAAATAAAATTTAAAACATATCTAATAATTTAAACAACTAATTTACAATTATAACATATATAGAAATTATTATTAACATCAAAATATTATATCATCAAATCTTAAATTTAATTAAAATGGAGTGTAGAAAATAAAAACCACATTTTCAGGATTTACAATTAATATAAAAATAAATTAAAATTTGTATATTTGAAAGTATTATATAAAATCACTATATTACATAAAATATTGGCATCTTACCCAAATTATTTTTTAAAATATTAATTATTCATATTTTTTTAAACAAATAAACATTTCCAATAAAAATTTAATCTGTAAATTTTCAGATCTTTTTAAATCTTTAAATATTTTTTCTTTTATATATAAATTAATATGTATTTTGAGTGTTTACAAATATTTTCCTTGAAATTATAGGTCTGAGCACCAAACATGAAAATAACAATTGACATGTTATTTTTGGTGGTTTTAGAAAACATAATTTGGATAAATACTTTACCTGTAAACAGATTATACTTATGAATAGGCGGCTCCTCTTTAAATAAATCAGATAAACTTAAATACCCCTAAGTTCAATGTATTATTAAATATTATCTTATGATTAATTTAAGCAATCTAAAACAACTCTTTATATATATATAGTCACAACCAAAATATAATAACACCTATTGCAAAATCCAAAGAACATTCATATCTGAGGAAATAGTCATTTTAATTTCTCATTTAACCTCTTCAATATCCTTTAATAATACACGAAAACACAAATTACATACCTCTTCAAGAAATTACATAAATGAAAAACACTACAATCAAAACCCGAATATTTTTACTATAGTTTAAAGAATTATCTACATACCATCGTTTGATGAGATTCCACAATCAATCAAAAGGTTACAGAAGTGTGACATATGTTTTGAGAATACTAACCTCCAAGCAAGGCAACAGTTTGGTTTTCAATATCAATGGCAATCAGAATATACCAATGAAACCCAATAAAATACTAGGCCTTCCATCAATTACTATTGCCTTTCAGGAAGGTGTTTTCAAAAGTAAAAGGATGCCATTTTCAATATCATTAATCAAATTTGTGTTGCAGCGGACGTTGAATGAAAATAATATCGTTAAAATTTTTACAAGAAACATGTCTTACCATTAACTCTTATTGTCATAAATTTTCATTAATCAAATTCAAATGAAAATAATATCGTTAAATAATTACAAGAAACATGTCTTACCATTAACTCTTATTTTCATAAATTTTCATTAATCAAATTCAAACAAGACTTTTGTTGACATAATCAATGTTATGCATGAATTGCCTTTGAAAATTCATACATAAATGCCTTGGCATACAAATTTTCCTTGGATAGTATATCGAACACAATATCGAATTCTCAAGATGGGATGCGTTCCTATTATGGGTACGATGCCCAATGATATGCAAACCCTAAGTGATAGCAATGGGAGAATGAACTGTTCGGTGGTGGCTATAGATTTAAGTGGAGGATAGACAAGAAATGGTCTGACGCTGCATGAACCGCTAATTATTTTGGCGTTGGACGATGGCGATTGGTCTGCTAAGGTGGGCGGTGCCCAACGAGATTCACGCAGCCTTAAAGAGGAAACTCCTATGGAAAACAAAAAGGTGATGACAGAAGCCCCTATTCTCACTTCAGGGTGTTACCAGATCTGGAAAAATTAGTGGCCCATCTATCTGTGGCGGCTAGAAAAACCAAAGGCTTAGCAGACGCTGGTAGAAATATATTGCAGGATAAGTGATGTCCTTCGTTTACTACTGTGGTTACACCAAAACCGATAATCATTTTTTTTGATAAAAAGTATATGGAGGTGATCATAGAAAAGGAAAAAATGCTTTTTATGAATGCAATGATTTATATGTTTCATGGCTTCTTGCCTAGCCTTCCAAACCTCCATAGTTGGATCATGGGACACTGTAAAGCGTAAGTTGAAGGTAAGATCAAAATTAGACATTGTGCAAGAGATATTTTATAATAATTTTCATTTAATATTCTTTTGCTAGAGAGGATAAGCATATGCTATTGGATAAACCCTCACATACTGATTTCAACCTTCATATTGAAACTTTTAATACAAAACTGATTTGTCTATGGCTTCCATACCTACCTCTTCATGTTTGCGATCATATTTTTTTTAAAGCTATAGTTATTTCTATTGATGATTTTTTGCATGAGGATCCTATAACAGCAAAAAGGAGCCATTCAATTTATGCCCAAATTTTGGTTAGTGTTGATGTTACAAAATAGTTTCTAGGTCGGGTGGATTTGATTGTGAGGAATAGAACTTGGGTAAAACCTATTGATTATGAAAGCTTACCATTAAATTCCACACATGTTTTCTTACTAGTCATTTGGTCAATGTTTCCCATGGATCAAGCTTAAAAATGGAAATACTTAGTGGAAGGATGTGGGTCTACAACATATAATATTTTAAGCTGCAGTTGAGAGTGAGGATGAAAGTGAAGTTCTTAATATGGTGCTAGGAATGCCTAACAAAATAGCTCCATACAAAAACGCTGAGGCCAAGGATTCTAAACAAAACACTACTTGTAAACCAAGTGTGGGTTTGATGGATTAGACTCCATCACATTCCAACTTAGAAGTTAAAGGTTTATTATCCATGCTTCCATTGTTGAATAATATTTTAGATGAAGCTCTTGTACTCTCCATTCCTATCTTGTTTGATTCAGGGGAAGAAGGGGAATGGACTATGGTGAGTTAAAAAAGGAAAGGTAAAGGAAATAAGGAACTCAAACCACTGAATATAACCTTTAGATCACAAACTAAAACTGGTTTTCAAGGGTTTTAGTTGTTTCTTGGTTTATTGTCATTTAGTAGTTATTATTGTTTTTATATTGTTGTTTTAGTGTTGGGTTGTATTAAGATCTATTTTGCAGGCATTATAGTTTTATCTAGTTTTTTACCATCACTTATTGACTAATGTAAATGGTAAGGTCCCTCTTTTAAACCCACTTTTACCATTATTAAAAAAAAATTTGCGTGTTAATGTTCTTAATATGTGTAGCTAATGGCTTACCTAGTGGGAAATGACAAGGGAATTTAAGTGGTAGTTGGATGGAGTACATGGATGGTGTTATTTTTGGGAACAAATATTGAAAGTTACATAACATGTAGGATCCATTGTGTCTATTAAAGTATAGTGTGTGAAGATAGTTGTGACTTTTGAAACTGATTTGTATGTCACAAGAACAAAATAATTGAGTTAATTAACACTAATAATAATAATAATAATAATAATAATAATAATAATAATAATAATAATAATAATAATAATAATAATCTCCAAAACTAGAGAAAGTTTTTTATGGGAAGAAGGATTCCATACACTAAGTTTATTTCCAAATTCTCTCAATATAATATCAAACTTTCTCTCATAGATTATGACCTCATATATAGACTAAAAGTTTTCATACAAGCCTAATATGTTGTAAAATCCACTGTTAGTTTGGGTTAATAATACATCAAGAGAACATCTATATATTTACATGAAAATTAAAACTAACCAAAAACATTGATAACATTTAATGTAGGAAACTAAATATATGCTATCACATTGATGTGAATGAAATCTCTAGTGGAAATCACATCAATTATTACAAAACTTAGATTTATAATTTAGAGGCACCAATACATGTCATCGAGACAAAGAAAAAGAATTCAATCATATTCATATTCCAAAAGTTAATGTGGATCATTTAACAAGTACAAATGTTAATGATAAATCTTTCATATGCATAACTCTCAAAAAATAAAAAAAATCATTTCACAAGAAACTATGACAAGTTATCCATGTCTATATGTATGAAGTCATGGTTTAAGATATTACTATGTATTAAAATTTAAACCAATAAAACTAATTATTAATACTTATCACAATAAAAAATACATTCAATAACCATATATTATAAAGATAAGGTTACATTATACATGATTATATAAGCAATTCAAAAATGGTGAATGTAAACAACATAGAATATAATTGAAGAAATCTACCCAAAAAGTTTTAATTTATGAAACACAATAATTGCAATACATGCCTCTCATAGACAATGAAAATATGTTGTTGTTGACCAAGTAGCCTATGTTAGTCTCCTACAAAATCTAAAAATTATTATATCAAAGAAAATAAAAAACTTGGTGCAAATCAATAAAATTTAATGATGTGGAAACTGTAAAGGAAAATGTCAAATACCTTCTATGATACAAAATTTTTGGTCTGTAAATCATAAATAAAACATATCATGGATCAAGATAAAAACTCATTATTTACATATATAACAAAAAAAGAAGGCATTGAAAATAAGGTAATAAACTCAACAAAATGTTTGTCATACATTTTCTTGCATCCAAAAATTGTTTAAGGAGAAGAAAATAAAAGAATGGAGTAACACACAGTGATTTATTACAAGAACAAACTAACAAAACAAAAAACAAAATTAAGTCATGTTCTCTAAATATTAGGAAATATCATGAATAACAATCACATCAAAGAAGATTATTTTCACAAGAGCATGATTTTTGCATGTTCTCGACATGATATCAAACTTGCTCTCAAATTTTAAAACCTCTTGTATAGACTAATATTTTTATGCATGCTTGATATATTGCTACTTTTGCATGTCATTTACATTGATAACACGTGAAGTGAAGATTTGGATCCTTACACACATTAAAAATTAGAAAAAATAATAATAGTAACTAATGTATATATGTAAATACCTTTTATTACATCAACATCAATGGCATATCAAGTGGAAATCACATCAACAAATATTAAACTTTCAAATTTAATGTGGAGGAACCAACACACAACACATTTCAAAATAATAATAATTTGATCACATTCATCCCCCAAAAATAAATATGAAAGATGATCAAGTATGGAAGGTAGGAAACAAAAAAAATTGAACTGATTTTGATTAAAATAATATTTCAAGCAAGTTAGATATATCAATTCATGGTCTTCATATTTGCAATACCCTAATATAACCCAATACCCAAGAAGTTTAAGCATGTTATTTTATGAAATTTAAATCTAAAAAAATAGAGAAAACTATTTCACTACCAAGAATGTCAATTTAATTTTTAAGCGTAAACATAAAAAATACAGGATGAGAGCTGGTGTTTTCTAGGAAAGTCTAACTAATGAATCTTTACAAAAAATAAAATGTTTTTCTTTCTAAAAGGGAATGAGGTTAGCTTTCCAATTTTTTTAACAAGTAAGAAATAATAAAATACCATTTTAAAAATCATTAATAATATAAATATAGGATATAAATTTTATAGGAACAATATAATCAAATATGTTTTTATGCTTAAACCTATAAACACACGTATTTTATTTTCCAATATTTTTAGCACATCATCCTATAAATTGGAATCCTCTTATGGATGTATGCAACTCATCAGGAATAAAATGTAATATTGAAGTGCTAGCCATGTGATGCCATTAGGCATCCATAAACATCATAAACTCCCTTCTACAATGATCCATGATCTATTATAATGGGCCACAATCAAGAATTCGTGATATTTGAACACACTAGACTCTTAACATGCAAAGAGAGATAATCTTGTAGTAAAAGAAGAACCAGACATGAAAAGAATATAAACTTGTATGATAAAATTAACTTTGAATATATGTACATAAATAGGAGAATAAAAGAATAAATCCATGATCTATATTTGGCAATGTGAAAATAAGTCAGTTATCAAATGAATAGTCAACAATATGTGCAAGATATCAACACTAGTTTATAAATGTCAAGTTCATCCACATGAGAAAATTTAAATTCAATTTAGATATGTAAATTTGTGGCTAATTGCCTCATTACTAAAACTTAGTGACTTTATGATTACACCTAAGAAAGTTAAATATATGTGTAGGAAAAACCATGAAATAAAATAACCCCCTAAGTGTAGCTTAGGTCGGTATAATAAATGGTTCTAAAAAAAGTCCTAATTAGGTACCCAAATACATATAAACACTCTACACTATAATAATACATATAACCCCCTACCCCAATAAGTGGATATATAAGAATAGAGGACTATAAATCCACCCCTAGAAGATGATGTTGAAGTTACCCACACCCCAAGAAGATCTCACAAATGAAGACACTCGCTCTCAGTGAAGGGATTGGTAAAGATTTATCTATCTACTCCATAGTCTATAAAAATATGAGATCAATGACTTTTCCATGAATGAGCTTCTAAATTAACTACATATGAATATCAATGTGCCTCATTTATTGATTTTGGACAGATTATTGTAATTTTTTCTTGTGCTCCAATTGTCACAAAATATGACTATGGCTTGAAGTAGATACCAAAGTTAGGAAGAATACCTTGAATCCAAATAGCCCAAGTATCATCATTAATAGATCATTTATACTCGGCTTAATATAGTGATAACTAAAAAGAATTTTGCTTCTTTATATACTAACTAATTAGACCTAAACCAAGTGAGAAAGTGTATCTAGAAGCGGAATTGTGATAACACAATTTGATTCAATGAACCCAAACTAGTCAACATCAATGACTACTCCATAGTGAATCCCTAAACTATAAGTAACTTTAATGTAGAGGATAATCTACTTGGTTACCTTTTATTGTATCTCATGCGGTACCTATATATACCTAGAGACCATGACCAATGGATATGAAACATCATGTATAGTATGTGTTATATAGTTAAGAATAATAACAAGTTATCGATATAAGGTAGCATCAATCAATAGAGAAGAAAACTTAGCCTCAATTTTGACTTCAAAAAGAAAGGAAGTTAGAACTGGCTTATAGTCAATCATGTGAAATCATGTGAGAAAATTAAGAGCATACTTGAGTTGTGTAATGGCAATCCTAGTTCAAATTGGGAAATATCAATCCTAATAAAATATTACAACAAACCCATGTAAGTGATGGATAACCTTTCATACAATTCAGTTTTCACCACTACAATGGAGGATGAAGGACTCATTGTGATTAATAGGTTATCAACATATAGATCTGGAATTAGGAGTGAGTTATCCTACAACATGTAAACATTTGGATTAAAATGACATATATCAAACCCAATTATGAGAATAAAGGATCCATATTTTAACGCCAAGCTTGCGGTCTTATTTGAGGCCATAGATATATTTTTGAATTTAGCATACTAATGAAGAATCCTACTCAAAACCTTGTGGTTTATCTATATATATTTCCTCCTCAAGGATACCATGAATAAATGTAATCTTCGCATCCATATGATGAACTTACCAATGATTAGTTGGGGTAATGGAAATATTGATTCTAATAGAGTTCATCTTTACAAGTAGTGCAAAGGACTCAGTATAGTCAATGCTTGGAACCTCTAAAAAAAAATTCTACCAGTCATGATTTAAATTTATCCACTAACCCATATAGTGAATTTTGTTTATAAATACATAAAGTAATATTCCTTCTCTTAATAAGGGGATAAAAACACCAGGTATGGTTCCTAATCAAGTATTTATACTCCTCATACATGTTTGTGTCCCATTTAGGAGTGTTAAATTCCTATGAAAATAACTATGAATCAAAAGTGTGGAAAATTAAGATGTGTGGAATACCCTATAATTTCCAATGTGTCCACCTTGTATTGGGTGGATCGTCATTCCAATAACCTATACTTTTTTGTGTATATCTATCCCAAAGAGGGCCTAAAGTAATAAAGTTAGGAGGAGATTACTTATCCTATGGAATGTGACTAAGAGAGGAAGGATGTTAATCCTTATCTATGATGTCATCCTCTAAACTAGAATACAAAACAATATTATCTTGAATATACTCAAGGTGATCTAAATCATCATAAATATAATCAAATCCTAGTGATTTCAAAGACGAGGGAGAAGTTTCAAATGTATTATTTGAAGGACCCTCCTAAAATTAACACTCCTCTCAATGATCAACTCATTTATGGTAGGATAAATAAGCATGTATCCATTAACAACATATGGATACCCAAAACATATGTAATTCCTACTCTATGTATCTATCTCCTTACATTTCTTCTTAGGAAATCGAACCATAAATAGAGATCTAAAAAATCTTGAATTATTAATGGTGCACTTTTGATAATTCCAATATTCAAAAGGAATTATTCCTTTTAAGGCTTGATGAGGAACATAATTTTAGATGTAACATGCATAGTTAATGGCCTCTATCTTGTACTGAGGTCCAAGAGATTTGGAGTGTATCATTTAGTTTGCCACTTCCTTCAAGGATATGTATTTGCATTCTATCATACCATTTTGCAAAGGACTACATGAAATTTTTAGTTGTAAATCAATCCATTCTAAGGTTCAAAGATGTTAAAAATGATATTTGACATACTCACTATTATTGTCTATGCACAAAATCCTAGTGGTTTTCCCTAGTTATTTCTCCAAAATATCCTTAAAGTCTTAAAAATGCTCAAAAACCTTAATTTTTTTAATAAAGTACACCTCAGTATACCTTTAAAATTCATTAATGAAGGTAAGAATATATCTATACCTACTAACTGAAGGCTATAGAAATGGACCAAAAATATCATTATGAACAAGATCCAAAATTTATGTATCTCTCCATGCTTTTCATTTATCATAATTTGTTCACAACATTTACTAAGTACGAAACCCTAGAAAACACCATCATAATAGTGGACATGAGTCAACATTATAATCATATCATGTTAATTGATTTAATCTAAGTAATGATAGTTAAGTTGGCTAAATAGCTCATGCCATAACTTACTCACCTCATTTGTTTGAGTGGGTATTGAATTAGAAAGGTGACCATATGTAACATGTGAGAAGGTGTAATACTATGATTACTTATTTTATTTTCAATTTACTAATATAGAATCAATGTCCAACTCCCTGATGACTAAAAATCTAGGGTAAACTCAACTCTCTTTGACTGATTCAATGTCACTAATATGATAAATAGATAATATATTAGTTTATAGTGAAGGAACACATAAAACATCTTATAATTATCCATCACTTGAAGTACACACTCTCTCATACAAACTTAGAACATGTCTCTAAGAATGAAAAAAGAAATTATTATGAATCCATATGATGCAAAGCACCATTATGAATCACCCAGGTGGAAGGCTAAGATTTAACTTCAATGTCCTTTCCTTTCCATTTACCACTATATTTTTACTTAGAGGACTCTTGCATTGATTAACTTTGTGTAATAGAATCTAGGATTCTTATATTATTCTTTTCAAGAATGTTTTTAAGTGATTTATCAATTTCCTCATATATTTATGTTGATCATGCATAATTATATTATACTAGGCACATTTGAACATCTTTATCTCAGGTTCAACATCTTAAAATGAGGACTTAGGTGTTGCTTTGGACTTAGCATAAGTTTTATCACCCTCTTTTTGACCACAGTACTTATTTTTTTAATTCTTATCCTTACTAGTTGAAGCCTTATATTTTTCATGACCATAAATTAGGGCATTAGACTTAGTGTACTCCAATGTAACCATATGAATAGGCTTATCTCATTTTATAATAATGTATTTGGTAAAATAATCTAAGGATATCATGATATATGTAACTCCTAGGGCACTCTTATTAGCATGGAAGGTAGAGACAAAAATAAAATAGCCATGACCTAACTTAGTAAGATTTGAAATGATCATTGGTTCATCATTTTTATCTATGCCAAATAATTTCAACTATAACCCAAGTGACTTAAATTTGGTAAATAAGTCATGTATTATGTAAAAATATCCTAGACTTAATATAATGATCTCATTTTCTAGCTTATGACTCCTTATTACATCTTGTTTCTAAAATAATTATTTCAGAACAGTTTAGACCTCATTTGGTGATTTTATAGGTTCAATGTGAAGGAGTATGTTGAGAGATACTGACTAACATAATAGACTATAAATCTCATCACATGAGTTAAACCACTTATTATTTTTCATCTAGTGTTGCTTCTATTTCAATACACTTATCAATTCTATGTCAACATTTACTCTTGAAAAAAAAAGTGCTTTCAATTTACACTCATGATAATTATATGGTGTAAGAACTGAAACCAAAATATAATCCATAGTATAGTGAAAGAATGGTATTTTAAAAAATGAAACTGAAAACTTAAAAATAAGTGATAAATCTACCCCAACCCTCCCCCACCCCTCCCCCATCCCTTCAATTGAAACTATTAGAAATAACCCTATAAAATTATAAATGTTTGGCACTTTATATTATAGTGTGTATATAATTGACACTTTATATTATATACATATATAATTTGACAAGGATTGAATGCACACTGTACCATCTAAAAAATAATATGAAAATTACACAAATTTAAAATGTTCAAAAAACACACTTTCAAAAAAAAATGCCTCAAAAGGGGTTGCCTACAAAATGTTGTGTGCTTTACAAGTTCTTCTGATCAAATCTTTCCTAATTATCATGCATAATAAATTCAAGGTTTCAAATTTTTTTATTTTTTTTGTCACAATAGACTCTATCAGACCTATTTATCCATTTTGAGTTGAGTTTAACCATGGGATAAATTCTCATGTAACCAGTGGCTAGAGTTTATAAAGTGGGTAATATCACCATATGATTTTCCTTTGAAACATGCCAAAGATGATGTCATGAGTGGGGAAATTTTTTGTAATACTGATACAAGTGTTACCCATGTGGGTTGAATTTGAAAACACAATAAGTAGTACACACTATACATGGATGTACCCAAAACCATATGGTAATTCATGTAAATTTGCATGTTGTTATTTCATGACATCTAAAGGTACATAACATCCATATTTCAAAAAATGTGAAGGTGAAAATACATATGGATGCATGAGTATATGATCAGTTCACATAGGTTTATTTTTTGTAGGTATAAATGATGCATAACTATACATGAGATATAAATCATCACAATAACATGTCTAGGTGTGAAACTCTAGTGCTATATATAGGTAGATATGAGGGATTCAAATCAAACAATATGATTTAGTATTAACCATAATGAAATACACATCTTAAAAAGGTGACAAACAAAGGTTGTAGATCATTCAGTATCCACAAACACATAATACACACAATATCTATTAGTATAAAAATTTACTATTACATTGTTTTAAATAACCTACTTTAGTTAATACGTGCTTAGATAGTCAAGTATGGTGGTTGGTAAGTATTTCAACCATTTTAATTATATATATTCTCATCCTATTTTATTGAATAAACATCAAAGGATTTTATATTATAAAATATGGTATCAAATCATGGTGATACCTTCGATGTGTGCAAAGAATTGAGGGAAGGCATTAGCGTGCTAGCATAATAACCTCTTGAGATCAACCAATGGATTATTTAGCCTTAATAAGACATTCCTTCACCTAGAAGGCAAACCAAGATCTCCTCTCATCATTATTTTCACTCTTTGTAGAATAAAAGGTTTGTGTTGACCACACCTATCAAAGGTAGATTAGGCATAACAATTTTGAAAGACTTTTTCATAGGAGATTCATGTTGATGAAACTATAGGGACACTTAATTTGAAAGTAGATAAATACATGTCATAAATTGTTCTCAATATAATAAAATCTTAATATATGATGTAATTTTAAAGTGGTAAAACAAAGAAATTGAAGAGCTCTGTCCAAATTTGTAGGGACCTCATTTAGAGCAGCAGGTAGAAGAAATATTGAATATTCACAACACACTGTTATATAATGAATTGAAGAAGACAATACCTAGTCCCAATGCTTGGGAACACCATTGGATATAATCTTTTCCATTAGTATCTTTAGAGGTGATATAATAAAGCATTGAGCATTATGTACATTTCCACTATGCATTTCTGCCATCACAGAATAAAAGAAAATTCACCCTTAGAGAGAAAATAACCTCTACATTTGCCTTTGGTGACATGAAAGTTAAAAGTTTGTGTGCTTGAATGAGTTTCAAAAACTTCATAGGAAATTCCTTTTCTCTCCTAAATGTCATTTAAAATTTTAGCCACCATTAATTTTATAAATTAATATGATAAGGAATATTAGATTTTTTTTGGTTCAAGGTACAATGTCAATTAAGGAAGATATATTCTAACCTGGAAGAAGGATATGTTGCATATGATGAATGTGAATAATAAGGCCCTCAAAACCAATTAATTTTAACTCCATGAGCCTTGTTGAGCTCACATTTATGCAATATTTCATTCTTAAAATGATTGATATTGTATTTATAACTTCAATAAATGTTTCAGTCACCTTTGATAGCGTATATTATTTCTTGAATACATTATTTTGAAGCAATTAAAAAAGTATCTTTAGTTTTAATAGCTTTGTAGACATTTTTACAAATTTAAGGGAAGATATAAGCCATTTAAGCACCTAAGTTACTCCTGAATGATGCCCAGATCTTAAAATTGCATTATTTAATATTCTTGATTACATTTGGACATATGGTCTTCTCTTATTTCATGGTGATCCATATGCCACAAGATAATCTTCTCTATGTTCTATTATTTAGACTCTTTATTTACCTGGCCCATTTTACCACATGCTAACAAACCTCCTTAGTAACTTATTTATGCTTTTGAATTTGAAAACTTATGCATCATAATACCAACATAAAAATGTAACATGTAGATTGAGAGTGCCAAATATACTATAAATCATTGGAATAAATGTCTCTATCCTATTTTAGACTAGTGTCATCTAACCTTAACACTGCCACATAGGCTCTTATCCTTCTATCTAGGCATTTGAAACCTCATGCACTTTATATGTCTATTGGCGGGTCTCTTAACTCTATTTACATTTTTCAAGTTGCAATATGCCAAGTTGCATTTCTTTCAAAATTATGATAACCCTTTCTAAGTTAACGTCTCCCCTTTTCCATGTAGTCAACACTTTCCTTTCTACAGGTTTCAAATATTGGATAATAATTTAAAACATGTAAAATTTGCATTTTGCAAGTTATCCTTTGACGATAAATATCTATTGGGACTTTACATTTTAATTTTAATCTTAAAAACTATAAGTTTTCACCTGACATTGAAAACTCTACCCTTCACTTGGAATGGGACTGCACCCTTCCACATCAAAACTTTTATTTTATGTGGGTTGGGGAAGTCAGCACACAATTTGTAACTTTGTTTTTGCACATTATTTCACTGCAATTTGTTTTTCCACAGACTTTCACGCCTAAATTACAACTTGAAATATTACAAACTTGTAATCAACTTTGAAGATTTCACTAACCCACCACACATTTCCAAATCCTTAAAATCTTAGAACTTTATTTTTTATTTTTTGTCTTTTCCACATAGGCTTTGAAACAATTGGTGTGGATTTTTATATATGATGAGTATCTCTCTTTGGTGCCACGTGGGCATTAGAACCTCCACATGGGATCCCTCCTTGTTGGGTTACATGGCTTTGACTTTGACCTCCTATATTAAATTATCACCAACTTTTTATTAACTTTGAGCTATGCGTTTGGGATCCAAACTATAAACATGTAGATTTAAAAATTATTTTCCCCACTCACATTTTAGTAGCGAACCTAGGAGCTTAGATTGTAGTTTGTGAAATGAAAAATTGATTTTGGTTTTGAAACTTTTGTCAAGATATTTATTTATCATACACCTTCCAATGTCACTAAAACATGAATATATTAAGCACTAATTAAAATTGAGATCTCATAGGGTTTACACAACATGAACATGAGAGCAAATTTTTTAGACTCAATTGGGGAAGTGAGATTTTGTAACCTTTGTACACATTTGCATATAGGAGTAATGATTAAATATTCAAGCATTAATTCTAGGAAACATGATACAAATTTTTTAGTGAAATTTTGGGCACTAACATTGGCTCTCACCCAAGGATGTACACACCTAAAAGTGTGCAAAGAACCCCAAAAACAAGACCAGTGTCAATTCCTTGGGCGATTGAGTCATAATTTTAATAATTTTTTATAAAACACTCATGAAAACTCAATTATATAGGGGAAGACAAATAAAAATAGATCAAGGGGATCTAAAAATGAACACATGATAAAAAACACCGAAAGGAACTCTACAAAGAAGGCCCAACACAGTGGAGAAACAAAACTATACACTATGCATTATGTTATATAAACATAGAATCAAGGAAGGAAGTGCTTCTTATGTCTACCATTAATTGGGAGCTCCAATATCTCACCATTTAGGGCTTTCAAGAAGAAATTATTTCCCCAATTCCATAGTGAATGGAATAATGTCCCATCCAAAATGCATCAAATTAGCAATGCTTGCCTTTCTCCTCATGCCTACTATTCCTAAGTAAAACTAGATCACCTGCTTGAAATTTTCTTAGAGTAAATATTTTATCAAATATTCTTTTTAGTCTTTCCTTGAAATTGAGGTGTTTCTCATGAGCTTGTCTTCTAGTTTCATCAAGCTCAACAATATGGTTCATTCTAATTTCATAGTGGTTGATTTCATCATCTTGTTCTAGTTGTTGAATGAATTGATAGGTCAAAAACTTCAAATTCATAGGAAAAATAGTTTGATCTCCATATATAAGCTCAAAATTGATTTTACTTATAGCTCTCTTAGGCATAATCCTATTAGTCCACAAGGCAAAATTTAGTTGTTCACCCCACTTCATCTTGTTACTTTGAAATTTTTTCTAATGATTTTGAACAAGTTCCTATTATTGGATTCTTCTTGCTCATTCCCCTGAGGGTTTTAGTTGGAAGCATAAGTAGTCGGTTGTAACCAATATCCACCTATGCCCATCACTTGATGAATCGGTGACTTCCCCAAAAAAATCCATTCCCCATTTTATAAATGGGCCTTCAATCATTACAAGTTACAAGGGAAGAGAACAAGAAGCTTTTAACCTTCCAAAAATGTTTAGACATTTCTCACATCTTCTAACTTTCTATGCAACATCCTTGAATAGTGATATCCACTAATAACCAGCTTTCAGACTTTTATGAGCTATTATTTTAGGTGAAAAGTTACCACCACATACTCCACAATAAAATTCTTTAATCAAATCGACAGTTTCTTCCTATACCAAGAATCTTAAGATAACCCCATCTAGATTCTTCAATACCAACCCACTTTCATTCAAGAGATACTTTTGGGAAACTAGTTTAAGAGTTATCCTTTGATTCTTATCCATGTAAGGGGGAAAATTTAGTCTTTGTAAGTAATAAACAATGTATTTATACAATGGGTACATGTTAATTCTATTCAAAGAATTAAAAAAATTAATAACAACAATGTTTACCTCAATGGATTGCAAATTGGTCTCAACCATAAGCTTAGCTAGAGCCATCCCTCTTTCTATCTTGGTGGTATGAATATCTATGTCATACTCTTACAAATCATTGACCCACATGCATCTCTTGCTCGATGCTTCAATCTAAGTCAATATGTCTTTGAACATCATATGTGAGACATATTCAACAATCTTTAAGCTCAAAATGTAAGGTTTAAATATCTTAACAGCCTTTAAGAGAGTGAAAGATTATTTTTCCATGATTATGTGGTTTAGTTCAAATCCTTGCATAGCTTTGCTAAATAAATATATGGGTTATTCATGACCATCATCATTATTTTTCAACAAGACAACAACTATGATATTATGTGATGCAAAAGAGAATATCTAGAATGTTTTAGTGTAATCAGGACTAGCCAAAATAGGGGAAAACTTCAAGGATATTTTTATGTTATTTTATGCTTGCACAAACTTCTCATCCCACTTAATGGTTTGGTACTTGTTTAACATAAAGATAATAGGTAGAGTGATCTCTATAAGGTTGGACACAAACCTTCTTACAAAGTTGATTTTTCCCTAAAAGGACCAAACTCCCTTCCTGGACTGTGTGATAGGCACTTTGTCAATGGATTGCACTCTTTTTAAATCAATCATGACACCATATTTAGATACTATATGTCCTAGTAACTTAGCATTTTGTACACTAAAGTGAAATTTCGTAGGATTAAGTGAAATGACAAATTCTTTGTATCTATTGAACACTTTCTCTATATATTCCAAATGTTCCTTTCTATTCTTGGAATACACCATAATATCATCCTTATATAGATAAATGACCATGTTAATTACACCTTCAAATACAATAATCCATATCTCTTTGAAACATTGCACTAGCATTCATTAACCTGAAAGACATCCTCATATAAACATACATGCCCCAAGGCATTGTAAATGTCGTCTTGGGTGTCTTAGATTCCTTTACCACAACCTTGTTTTACCTATATAAACCATTTAAAGTGGACAATATCTTGAATCTTGTAACACTCTACAACATGTTATCCATATTGGGCAAAGGGTAATTATCCTTCAAAGAATCTTTATTCAAATTTTGGAAATATACATACAAGCGAAAGTCAACGTTATTTTTTCTCACAGGGACCAAGTTTTCCACCCATGATGAATACATAATGGGCTGAATAATTCCACCATCCCTTAACCTATTTAACTCATCATACGTGTTGGTGGCCAAAATGGGGTTGATAGGTCTCTATTTTTGAATGAAAAGCTTTTTGTTAAGATGCAATGGGAGGACATGTTGAAATAAATCTTACCTATATGCTTTTAGTTTAGAATATGAACAAACCAAAAAATCTTGGTATCTATTTCAACAATTGTATATAGTCTTGTTTCTTGGATATACTTAAGTGAGTACCTAGCCAGACTTTTCATGGATGTTCATTAGATCCCAAATTGCATTCAATCATATATTTTGACATAAATTATTCTTAAGATTTAACTTGGTCTTATCCATCAAAATATACCTCTAACTCACCAATCCCCTAAGGATAGTTTTTTTCTTCAGTTAAATTATATCTTTCCCATCACTAGTTTGAACCATGGATTCCAAGTCTGTACGCTGATCTTGAAACTCAGATTCATAATTTAGAAACCTTCTAATATGTTCATCATTAGCAAAATAAATTCCAATGATGAATATTATCTTCGAATGAGGGTCTACCAAGTAACTCCATTTGATACTGATAGTGATGGTTTTAAGTTCAAATTGAGTACCTAACCCTCCAAGTTTGTTAGCTTCTATGTTGAAACATCTATCATGATAACAAATGTTGAAAAGTGTCAAAGAATTCTAGTAAATCCCATACAACATTTATATATTGTTTAAACCTTTTATTTTTGGTGGCATAAGCATTGTGGACCTACTTAAACACTAGCTTAGAATGGCCCTTTACAATCAAACCTAGAATTCCATGTTCATGGGTACTTATCAAACCAAGCAAGAGTGCCTCATACTAAGAAACATTTTTTCTGCACTCAAAGGACAACTTAAAATAGGACATAAAAGATTCCCTATTAGAGGCATAAAAAGACCTAGATCCATTTTCCAAGATTGGAGCAAGCCCCATCAAAAAACATTTTCCAAACATCACTTTCTTGTCAAAACCAATGTCAAAAACATTAGATTATTCAAAAACATCTACATTCCCAATGAAGCAACCCAAATCTACTTTAGTGTATATCACCTCATTTAGAGCTTGCTTTGGATCTTGAAGCACATGCAACATCTTGGGCTCTCTATGACATCTAACCATATTATCTTTTAAAGGAATGGTAGTGTAAGAAAGATCCATATGCACACTACCACCCATGCTAGAAGCCCATTTTTGTGACAATAGCATCCCCACACTTAGGTGATAATTCCACAACTACCACATTCATATTAAAAAACATACCTAGATGCAAGACCAACTGCACTACCAATCCTTTGACTTTCCAAACAACTGGTACCTATCATGAGTCCATGGCATAACACTTACTAAAAACTAATGTGATTTTCACTCCAAGTTCATTAAGGAAACCAAGAGTCATCACTTGTAAGAGGATCTAGAATCAAACATGGAGTTGTGAAAAATCAAACCATTAATTAGTAGGCTGGTGTAGAATAGGTCTACATCTAGTTGACTCTCTATTAGTGTAGTCCCCAAACAAACCTCTAGGACTGGTTCAACAACCTCATCTAACTCTTCATCATCATCCAAGAGTGTTTAGGGTGAATTCATCTTATTAACATCTTTATTCTTACTAAATTACAAATATTCAAATGCTTCTCCCTATGTTCTAGTATTTGTAACAACTCAACAAGTGGCATTGTAATTTTTAGTTGGCTCAACACTTGAGCCATATCACACATGTTGTACTGAGGAAGGGGAGTATTAGGAAGAAGGGTGACAACACCTTTAGCAAGATTACAATCATTTAAAGTAATCAGAGGAATAGGTTATGATGAATTAGCATTCTTAATAGTGGTTTTCATGGGTGGATTTATTCTAACATGATTCATACCCTTAGGATTACTAGATAATATTGGTTCTACTTCTTTATTCTTGGCTAGACAAACACTTTATTTAACAACTTGATAAATGGGTATTAGCTTGGAACGGATAGGGGCTTCTTTGGTTTTCATAACTTCCTTACTTGCATCCCCTACCCTTGGATTTGTAGGGGTTGTCTCTTGAAGACCAACACCTTGTTTCCTACTTCTCATACTATTCTTTCACTTGGACAACTACTACATTAATTAGCATATACATGTCCTCAACTGAAGGAATTCCCCCATCATACTTGTTAGTCGTTATTGATCATAAAAATTCAAAATCATGATAGGATAATTCATATGCTTGTGTCATGTTAACATCACAACAAAACTTAGAAGTTGGGACACATACCATTTGTACTTCACTCCAAAATTGGTCAATAGTAGTAGCACTCAACAATTCTATGAAGGTAGACATTTTGCTTCTAGAGATTTGACAATCAAATGTCAAAATATTATCAACATTAGATGCAGACATAGGTTCCTTTACATCTCCATCAATTGACTTAGAAGTATGACTCTGATGATGGGGGAGGACACATATCACACCAATCGATATCAATATCATAATCTACAAAATTTATTTTGGCATTTAATGGATTAGGAACCTCCTTTCCAGCCCCTCCATTGTGATTTCTATCATTTTGAGCAGGTTTCTTCCCTCTATCATTATCCCTAATGGAGAAAGAGGGCCTCACATGTGATTTATTCTGATTCTGAGTTATTACTTGACTATAAGATCCATGAGGTGTCCCTTTCTCAACACTAGCCATCTTGTATGACATTTCCTTGACAATAGTTGCCAAGGTTTTCAAGGTTTCCTCAAGGTCGGCAATCTTAGTAGACTTAGTCTTTTCAGAATTGACTAACTTCACATCAGCCTACCTATTCAAAGGTTTACCCATAAAGTTTATATTATTTTCAATTTGTATGGTGATATTGAATGCCAACCTCAAACTTGTGGGAGTCTTGTCCCTCAAGTAGTACGTAGGCTTCTTGTCAAATGCATCATAGTATTTAATCAACAAAGTTGTAACACAAGGCTTAATATTTTTAGGTAGACTCATCATGGTTTTATTAAATATTTTATTAAAATCTTGCATGTACTAATTAGTATTCTTTTTAATGTTTTCAAATTATGCAAGAAAAAACTTAGGATCAATTCTATCACCATATTAAAATTTGAAAACATCATTCGTTTCTTCCCATGAATCTATGCATCCATTGGGAAGGGAGTTGAACCACTCATGCAAACATCAACATGTTAAACCTCATAATCTTCAATGATAATGTAAAATCCTTCAAATGCTACTCACCAGTCACTTCAGTATTCCATTGAAACTTAGGAAGGCGATTCCTTACTTCATTTGGAACTTCATTTGGATAACCTTCCATTTCATCAAAATTATTATGTCTAAATCTAGGAATCTTGATTGTAGGACATTGATTTTCATCCTAATCCTAGCCCTCATGATTGGTTCAATGGTGGGTTCAGGATCAGTTGATAAAGGGTTGTGAGGGGGTGAGAGAGGTGGACTTGGGGGATCAAACCTAGGAGGAGATTCAATTTGTTGAGAAGGTGCTAGGTAATTACTTGAACTATAAAGATCTGATTTATTAAGAGAGGTATGATAATCTTCAATTATAGGAATTTTAATAAATAAAATTTTAGGTGTAGTAGAATCTTTATAGTCCAAACACTCCTTTGTTGCTAAACATTATCTTTCAATTAGACTCCAAATTTTTCTTTTTATTCTTTGATGAACACTTAAGGGCGAGACAAGTTGCTTTGATGAGTCAACTATGAAGGAGGATCTCAATCCATCTAGTTTTACAAATAAAATAATAGTCAAAGCTAAATGAAGATATTAAAAATGGGCACTGATCTTCCTTGAAACTAGATGATATGTTATAGTCACCACTAGAAGAAAACTTCTAAAATATAATAGTTTATAAATATGTTGTGATATAATCTGAAATCATACTTTACTGAAGTCAATGATGAGATATAAAAACAAAGACACTAAAAATTTTAGATTCATGTTCAAAAGAGTAAATCACTTCAAAATATGTCAATTTAATAAACCTTTCGAGGCTTGGAAATGGTGCTAATGAAGTCTATGTGTAGTTGATGGCCCAAATAGCCAAATCAACAAATAATAGGTAGAGAACTTTAGAGCTTGAACTTATACATGTGTCTACAAGATTCCTTGTCAACACAAGTTCCAAGGTTCTTAGTTGATCCCTGACAATGGCACCAATAAAATGCAATATAATTGATGGCCCAAAGTAGTAAACAATGCTCAAATAACCTCAAATTTCAAAAATATGAGATAATATGAATAAATACTATCTAAAACTACTCATTTGGGTATAATCCATCAAATATTTACTAACAGATAAATTTAGAACCTAAAATGATACAGCGTTCTGCAAGATCCCCTGGAAACACAAATGGTAGGGTATGTACCTAGTAATGGTTTTAGTAGTGTGTTACATAGTTGATGACCCAAAAGCAGTAAAATAGGCTCAAATAACCTCAAATTTAAAACACATGAGATGATATGAATAAAAATTGTTTGAAACTACTCATCAAAGGCTAACCAAATATTTATTGATAGAGAACTTTAGAATATTAACAAATACAACTCTATGTAAGAGTCCTTGGTAACATAGGCACCTAGGGTCTATCCTCGATAATGGCACTAATCGAGTGTTGGTTCTCAATTGTACACCTCTTGCACTCAGACTTGCACACTTGGATAGTATGGAAAACAAAGATGGAAAACTTAGATTATGTCATTATATCTAGGGAAGGGTTTAGCATCAGGATGCATTGAACACAGACAATGACTGGAAGACACTGACAAAGGGTATGGTTAGCTCCCTTCCACTTCTGGCTCTACCTAAACAAAGGTGAGAGGACCTATGGGGTATCTTTCTTTCATGAAGGGATACTATATTTCAATCTCTTTAGGGATTATTGGAACACAATAACATAAATCTAACTTGGGTATAACCAAAATTGGTCACTCCACTTGGGAAGAGTTATCATATGGAATGAACAAATGCTCTAATTTAGACCCAAGCTACTAAATACCCATTCATGGAAATTAATTAAAACTTTCATTTCTAAATAAATTTCTAACAACTAGGAGTCAAATGGAAAGTTACAATGTTGAGCTTTGAAGCACAAAATATAAGAACATTTTAGATTTACAAGATTGATAAATATTTGGGCAAATAACACTTAGAATAATCAATAGGGTGTATTATTTGCAAGGTAGGAAAGGTAGGATGAGTTAGTTAGCTATAAAAGAGTGGTATGGTGGCTTTCAAAAAACAAAAATTCCTTTAAAAAGAATGTTATCATTCATTGAAAAATGCAAAATACTAGTAAACAAGGTAAGGAGATTATCACAAATGCTTTGCAATCATTGCTGCCAATGCAATGCAAGTATTCAAATGACCTGTAAAACCCTAAATCATAAATTGCATGTAAAGATTCAAGTATTTTCTCTTATCATATTCATAAACCTAGGATGTCCTTAAAAAGTTATCAACAACACATTGCCAAATCATAATGCAAAAAGGAATTTACAACCTAGATCTATGCCTAGAATGACCATCATTGATAAGCATAAAACTAAATACCCAATCAATAGATCATGTAAGATGTATTATTGCATTTCATTAATAATATACAATAGAAATCATAGCTATTTTCCATTAACTTGAAAGCAGATCTTACATACATCATTTCTTAGAGTGATAACATGGGGAAATACATTGTAGTTTTGCTCTTTCATAGAGGAGACATATACATGATCTCAGAGCTTACTAATATCTATACAGATGCAACCACCTTAATAAGCGAGAGAAAATACACACAACAAAGATTCCGAAAATTTGAAAGAGCCTAAGACCTAAGAAAACCAACAACAACTTTGTAAGGAGGAAATACTCTCTTTACTTATTAAACTCTCCTTTAAAGTTTTGCTTTTGCCTTTGGACATTTGACTCCCCTTCTTACATTGACTATTGGGTGGTGGACTTTTAAATGCAATTTGCAAATTGCACATTTGTAAAATGCAAAATTGAATTTTCTTTTTAAATATGTGTGGACCTCCCTTCACTTTTTTAGATATAGAAACATCTCTTTGCATACTTTCCAACTGGGTTGTTATGTTTGTTGCAGATACACCCAACGTGCTGGTCTATGAATGCAACCTTCTAGTATTTGGAGATAATGTATCATCACTCAGTGATGCAAATTAGTTCTTGGGCTGAGATTCATGTTAAATTGAGATTTCTTGATTACATTTAAACGTATGGTCTTTACTTGTTCCACGGTGCTCCATAGGCCACAAGATAATCTTCTCCATGTTATCTCCTTCAGACTCTTTATTTACCTGGCCCATTCTGCCATAGCCTAGCAAACCTCATCAGCTATTCATTTTTACTTTTGAACTTGAAAACTTCTGCATCGCAATACAAACATCAAAACGTAACATGTAGTTTGAGGTGCTAAATATACTTCAAATCATTGGAATGAATGTCTCTTTCCTATTTGAGACAAGCGTCGCCTAAACTTAACACTACCATGTAGGCTCTTATCCTTCCAGCTGTGTGTCTGCCGACGGGTCTCGAAACTCTATCTACATTTTCCAAGTTGCATTTGCTTTAAAAACTTCCACCGACCCTTACTAAGCTGACATATCCCCCTTTTCCATGCAATCAACACTTTCCTTTCTGCGTGTTTCAAAGATTGGATAATAGTTTACAACTTGCAAATTTGAAAGTTGCATTTTGCAAGTTGTCCCTCCGCCGTAAATGTTCGCCGGGATTTTACATTTCAATTGCAAACTCTTTCCTTCGCCTTGCCTTTCCACATAGATGTTCTTCTTTTCTGTGGGCTTTGGAAGTCAACACGTAATTTGCACATTGTTTCTCCGTGTTATAACTCTGCGAACTTTCATGCCTGATTTGCAACTTTGCAATATTGCAAGCCTACAATCAGCTTTGAAAATTCCGCTGTTTGTCTCGCTTTAATTTTTATTTTTATTTTCCACGTAGGCTTTGAAATAATTGACATGGGTTTTTTTAATATGCTGAGTGTCTCCCTTTCGTGCCACGTGGACATTAGAAACAACACGTGGGCTCCCTCCTTGCTGGTCTGCGTGGCTTTGACTTTGCTCTCCCACATTATATTCTCGTTGCCTTTTTCTTGACTTTGAGTTATGGGTTTGCGAGGTTGATCCACAGTTTACACTTGCAATTTTTTTTTTTTTTTTTGGCAAGTTGTTTTCCCCGTCACATTTCTTCAACAGACCCGGGAACTTAGACTGCAATTTGTAATTTGCCAAATGTAAAATTGTTTTTGATTTTGAAACTTTCGTCGACATCTTTATTTATCATACACCTTTCAATGTCACTAAAATACGAAGACGTTGATCGTTATTCAAAACCGAGATCTAACAGGGTTTATAGAACATGAACACGAGAGTAGGGTTTTATGACTTGATTGTATAAGTAGGATTTTTTAACCCAGGTACACATTTGCAAATAAGAGTAATGATTAGATATTCAAGGATTAATTCTCAGAAATAAAGTACAAATAGCTTAATGTAAGTTTGAGCACTAACAAGACCCATTTTTTTTTTTCTCAAAACTAATTTAGTAAATCAGATTTGTGAATAAGAGAGAATGTCATAGAATCTGTCGAGAATAGAATGTTAGGTCAGAAAACAGTTGGTTATGTAGTGAATAGTTGATAGATCAATGAAATGACTCTATAATCCCCTCTCATGAATAATATGCACTCTTTATGAAAATAATGGAGTAAAACATGACACCAAATCATCCCCTAATTTAATATTTATATATTCTCTTAAAACATTAACTAATAAGCAAAATGACTCAAAGTGTTATGATATATGTGTTCCTGCTCTTATTTATTTTTCTATATCATTAAAGAAAAAGGATAAGCTTTTATAAAATTCTAGTGCGTAGGGAAATGATCAAATGTTAGAAGTTTATAATGATGTGATTGTTTTATTTGAAATTAAATAAGAAATCGATTAAAATAGATCACTATGTTCTTATTTAAAGGACTGAATTCACTTTTATGACTGTTTGACAGCATTTATGTTCTCCTTTCAGAATAATTCATTTATACCATCGATTGCTTCGATTCAAAGAACTCGCTGTTAACAAATAAGAGATTCAGTCACAAATTATACCATCTTCATACCTCCTGTTTGTTCGTAAAACTTATTGGGAAATGATGAAACTCATTCAACTATATTGAAAATACTAGACACACGTTGTAATAAATCTGGTTGTCTTAAAATATGGAATCATCGTCTCTAGAAAAGGAAACTTACAACTGTTCGTTGTTTTCCACATATAAATTTGTGTTGGCCTATCTTATTATCTGTATGTGAAATTGGAAGCTTTGTTCGTTCCAATTTAAATGGTCATTCTATCATGAAGATAACTTCACGGGATAACAAAACCACAAATAAAGTAGAAAATCCGATAACTTCATCATCGTATTAACAATTAATGGTTTAAAGAAAAGTAAATGTTATTTAATTTCCCGCTTGAATGGACGACAAAAATTTTATAGAGAGGAAAATTTATGGAAAAATGTTGTACTACACGAAATATATGAAATTCCCTCTTTGCTCTCAAACGAATTCTTCATTCCAAGAGATTTCTTTTAAAATTACTCATCTATGCTTTTTAGAAATTTCATTTTTAAAATTTTCAGCGCTAGAGAAAATGATAGCGTGATGACAATGGATTTGGACTCCTCCATATCGTGGTAAACAAGAAAGCTTAAGGCAAACGGAAAACTTGTCAAAAAAAAATAAATAATGCTATCATATGACAGACTTCACAATTCGAAGTATTGTAAACAGTTAGTATATATAATTTTTTTTTTTTTGGGATGTTAAAATTAATTTATATTATTTCTATTTAGGTGAAATACAAAATTATTATAAGAAGAGCATCCTTGAAAAAATGTAATGTTAATAAAATCTTATGATATCTTTTAAAACTTCAATAAACACTGGAAAAAAAGCAAGTACATAATGATTTATCTTCGATGATGTAGTCTATGTAGTCTTCTTAGATATATTTTTTGAGCTTATTTAGATAGAAATTTGGGGTGTATATATCCACCATTTTTTCACATTAGTATTAGTATTTTATTTTAATTTTTAAATTCAAAAAATCATTTATTTAAAATATTAAATTTATTTATTTAGTCCCATCACTCAAATATATTATGAGATTGTTTTCCAAGGAGTTGACAAATTGTTTTTATGAATAAAAGATTTTAAAATCTATATCTTCGAATAAATAAAATTTTAAAATTTATTTTCCAAAGCGATCAATAAGTTTCAAAGATCAAATGTTAAGAGAATTGATTGTTGTAGCTATGTTAAATTAAGCATTTGAAAGGATAGAATATAAATGTCATAATTGTAATTATTGCAATACAACTTTTGAAATTTGTGGATAACTTGAAACTTTGGTATATGTATAATCTGATAAATTAATGGTTGTATATATATTTTATCATAGTATCAATTATGGGACTGATTCATAAGTGTTTTTATAGGCCTCGATGTTCATTGTATTTTCATCACATGGTTTTAAGATTTGAATTTTATCCTCCCTTGTATCCAATAAAACATGTTTTATTCACTTTTATATAGTTTATAAGCACTTATAATTAGTAGTAAAAGAAAAAAAGTCATTTTCTTGAATTTATTATTAATAAATTTCAACATGTTGTTGAATTTTTCATTGACTCATGTGTATTTATCCTTGTGAATGCCTAAATGCACTCCATTTTGGTTTAGGATGTGTGTGAATGAAGTTTCATAATTATTTTGCAATGGGGTCATCATGTATGTCTACTTTTAAGTACATAAAAAAGGTTACTCATAATGTTTTGATGTGTCTGTGCAAACTTCCACTTTGTAAGAGTGTGTCAATCCATTTTTACTATACACCCATTGTACTATATAGTGTATCCTTATTATTGTTGACTTCATCATTCAAAATCTTCACTGAGCTTATTAAATATTTCCATCAACCTCTTTGAAAAAGAATCCAACTTAAATTAATTATTTTGCATACAATCTCCATGGACTTAATATTCCTTGCATAAAAAATAACATTGCTAACCTTTGAAATTTACAACAAGCATTTTTTGATTCTTGTAAAGTTTTCAAAGTATAATGTGTCTACTACATTTTATTTATCTCATTTACTTCATATAAATTTTCTATTAGTTTTTATTTGAATTCCCACATAAGTTATTGCGATATTATATACATTATTTTTGAATCAATTTTTACGTTATGTTTCTATAATGTGAAAATTTAATCTCTTCTTTGGAATTATACTATATAAAATTACATTGATGTCTTCTCATATGTACATTTCCTCATTCGAGGCTCATAATATATACATTAAATATACGATGTTAATTTCACGAACAATGGTTTTCCTTTTTTCCATGAATGATATGTTACGCTACTAGCTAGTCAGCTTTTTTCCTTCTATTAGCACACCATTGTACTCACCTGGTGACTGATATGATGAATTTTAAAAATAGTTCATAGGTAAGGGTAAGGGTTGTAAAGCATATTCTAAACTAGTTTATATGCAAGTTTTTGTATGTTGCAAATTGATACTATGAATTTTGATTGTTCTAGATTTAAAATGGATGACTAGGAATTAGATGATTTCCTAAAATAACTTTATGATGACACCAAACAAATTGTATGCAGTTTCAGCTACTACACTGGAAGGTTAATTTGAGTTCTATTATTTTTTGTTCATGATAATTTGTTGTGACATCCATTGTGTTAGGAGAAAGAAGTCAGTGAGAAGTCCTCATTACATGTACAAGATCAGTTTATATGTTTGACTCTAATCCTTTGAGATCAAACAAGGGCTTCAACTAGAGCATTAACCATTGGTGATGGTATTCCCACTATTATGGGGCATCCATCTACCTCCTATAAAAAAATAGGGGTGTAATCCTAGTGCATGATCAAATTTTTATTGAATAAATATGTAGAATAGGGGATAACATAAGTAATTTTATTGATGGTCTATGTATTTTCCATGCCTAATTTAATATTCTTGCCACATATACAAAAAACTCAATATTTGCAAACTTTGCATCTAGATTTTGATTTGTTACATCTTTTTTAATATTTTAGGAGGAGGGGGTGGAGCAGATCAAAGGTGAAGAGGATATTCATGAATTTCCCAATGCTTATGTCCCATGAGATGTATGAGAAACTTTGGTTTCCCTTAATGGTTGATTGTTCCTCATGTTAAAACTAGACTACATTTCACAAACCATCTATTTCTCTATGTTATTTTCTTGTTCTAGTTTGATAGGGTGGAGAGGAGCCATGTGGATGTTGATGATAGTCACTTGCATAATTCCTTTAACCCTAAAAATGTGCATATTTTTTGTACTTTAAAATTGTTTTGCGGTGCTCATCACGTTTGTTGTTTAATATATGTTTGGAGTTGTGTGTGTGTGTGTGTGTGTGTGTGTGTGTGTGTGTGTGTGTGTGTGTGTGTGTGTGTGTGTGTGTGTGTGTGTGTGTGTGTGTGTGTGTGAACCTTTAAGGTAAGAAGAGGTTGAGTCAAATAACGTTGATGATAATGACGATGAGGATGTTGATGATGATGGTGATTGGATTTTGGATGATTCCTTCCTCAAAAATCTATTTCCTTTCATCCCCATTAGAATTTAGCTGACACAATAGTAATAGTGTTGGCCATAGGACACTTGAATCAGGATGGAGGGTTTTTTAAATCTTGTAATTCATCAAAAATACTTTCTAAGAAAGGTCAAATTCCCATGAATTCACATATTAAAATATTTTTACCTGCTAAGGACAAAGCAGGGAGACAACCAATTCTGGAGAGCACCAATATTGGGAAAATAGATGTGAGAAATTTCAAAGTAATATTTTCAAACGAGAGTTTGTAAAAGATGGGGCCGGGATCTATGACTATTCCCTTAATATGGGAAAAATGAGCAATGAAGCACATAAAAGAATACGACAGGTTCAAAGCATGCTCTTTCCAAACTCTAGGCCACTTATAGTCTAACAAAATGAAGAGAGGGAAACAACGATGGACACAAATCATGGAAATACGGAAGATCACCACAACCAAAATTTTATTTAGGTCTTAGTACTTAATGCTAATTTTTAATACTAGTAACTAGTATTATGAAATATTCGATATTTGAATGCTATAATCAATTCTTTTTTCCAAGTCATTTATAAAGCAATTTAGGCTTTCAATTATTTTAATTTGTAATACTTATATTTCACATTTCATGTAATATAAATTGTAGAAAGAGTTTTAATAATCTACTTTGAGATGTGCATTAAAAATGATTAATGAACAGTGAAAAAACGTTGAGAAAGTATTTATCTGCTATAAAATTGTTAAACGTTTAAAATGGATCCTTAGAGATTATAAATAAGTGAAAGAAATTTGGGAAAGTACCAATCTAAAAAGTGATTGTACAAAGAGTTAGCAACATTTGTAGGCAAGTAAAATAGATATTTATATGTATTTATATATATAGTCCAAACAAAGTAAATGATCGCGCATGGGCGAGAGTCTCTCTTATTTATTTAGTAGGCATAGTGCGTCGACCAAGGCTAAGGGTGTGAATGAACTATGCGACAAGGGGGAAGTTCCACTTCTGGGAAACATTATCAGGGTTAGTTTTTGCTGGCTCCACACACTCGGGATCATCTGCTTCAACAGAAATTTTTTCATCGCCCTCGGGGTGCATAAGGAAGTGCCCGTCTGGATGCAGCTTAACCTTCCAATAATATATTTGATCTCCAACGTAGACCTGATCATCAAAACGATTAATGATAATATAAAACAGATAGTTTTTAAATTAAAAAAATGGATAACGAAAGATAAGAACGATGCTCCACCTGATCATCGACACGACGGAGATATTTCAAGGTTTTTGCGTTCTGTAGACTGTATTGATCGCGACCCTTAGGTCTCTTGTTCCATGCCTGTGGCATTGTTTTCACTTAGTCATCAAGTATTTTCTTAATCCAAGCAAACATGAATACGAATGTGAACAATTATGTGCTTCTACCTGTTGATCAGTAGGCGGGCTAGCTTTATCCTCCAGCTTAACATGTATGTTGCCGTTTGTAATAACCAGATACATATCCGGGTGGGCTGCACACGTAATATTCACCTTGGTTTGACTCTGAGCCAGACCCCCAAACTGACCCCCAAACGGACCCCCTTTCTCCTCCTGGAACTGTGCCATCTTGATCTTCAACTTTGCCTGCAGGAACACTAAATTAATTAATATTAAAGCAATGGAAACCACACACGAAGTAGTCCATCATGTTATAATACGACTGAACTCAACTTACAAAAAAAATTTGAAGTTTTTTACAAATTTTATAAAGAAAATATATAGAGGTATGCCTGAGGATGAAGCAGTAATGAATTGGTAATTGAGTTGAGATAAGGGGTACGTTGAGGTTTTATAGCTACCATTGGCTCGTCAGAGGAATATAATAAAGTGAAGTAGATGCGTACACCGTTGGGTGTATGGATTCCTTTCCAATATCAACAAATACAATATTCTCGTGTCAACCAAAAATTATTTACATATATATATCCACACACAGCATCTACCACAACTGAAACGACATACATTTTGTTTTTCAGCCTTTCCTATTTATTTTTAAAACATGGAATAACTTTTTAAAACTTGAGTCATTATTGAATTTTTAAAGTTATTTTAATGTTTGGAATAACTTTATAAAAGTTTTGAGTTATCAATGTATTTTTTAAGTTATATCATTATCATAATTATATATATATATATATATATGGAAAGTAATGAATAATATTATTTATTATTATTATAATGTTTGGAATAACTTTTTAAAATATAAGTCATCACTGAATTTTGGAAAGGAATGAATAATGATATTTATTATTATTTTAATGTTTGAAATAACATTTTAAAACATAAGTTATCACTGAATTTTTAAAGTTTGGAATAATTTTTTAAAAGTTTTGAGTCATCAATATATTTTTAATGTTATATTGTAACAATTATGATTCTTACATTTATTTTTTATTTTTTATATGCGAAAAAGAATGAATGAATGAATATTACTATTATTATTATTATTATTAACTCTTTTATGTTTTTTATCTTTTAAAATTTTTAAATATTTTGTATAAATTATATAATTTTTTTTATAAATCATTTTAGTTTCACAATTTTTATCAATGTATTTTATTAATCTAATTATCACTCAATTATAATTGTATGAAATAATTAAATATTTTCCAAAAATAATTAAAATAAATTATTATATATATATTTAATATATTTCACTTCTAATTTATATAAAATAAAAGAAAAATGAATAGTATTAATAATATAATTTTAGTTTATTTAAAATATCAAACAACAAATTGTGTTGTTGATTAATTATATAAAAAATATAAAATATAGCTTACCTCTCAACATACTAAAATATAAAATACAAAAATATAAATTCAAACTTTAAAAATTAACATACCCAAATCAAAAAATTTGAAATGAAATTATTAAAAAAATAAAAATCTATAATTAAAACTATAATTTCTTTACAAACCATCATATTAAATCAAGATACACAAAACATTAAATTATTATACACAAATTTTAAAAAAAAAAAAAAAACCTAATTATGTCCAAAACAAGTAATTCAAACTTCAAATTTAAACAAATAAAACCACATTTGATAAGAAAAAAATACATGAAATATGTTTTGAAGGTATATGGAAAATAATAATAATAATAATTTAATTCAAATACATCAAAATATAAATTAAAAAATCTAAACATGAAAAATAAATAATACTATTTAAAATGTTTTAAGTCATCCAAGAAAAATTAAAGTTATACTATAACAAGTATGATTCTAACATTTATATTATGTTTTTAATACGTGCAGAGAGGATTAGCTAATGCATTTTATTATTTTGAGTTTCTTATATTTATATTTATATTTTTAATTATAAAAAATAACGTATTATAATTTTTATATTGCAAGAAAAGAATGATGAATGTATTTTATTTTTTTTAAGTTTTTATTCTTTATTTTTTTAATATTAAATTTTTTTTTAAAAAAAAATTAATTTTTTTATAATTCATTTTTATCTAAAAATTCTTAACAATATATTTTATTTATTTAATTATAACCTAATAATAATTATATTGGACAATTAAATACTTTTATAAATAATTTAAATAAATTATTATATTTAGAAATTTTAAAATATTTCACTTTTAATTTATTTAAAAGAGATGAAAAATATACTAATAATAAATAGATTAATGTTTTATAAAGAGAGAAAAAGAAAAAAAAATGGTATGATGAAAAAATCTTCCACACCTCCTCATGAAAATGCGCTTCATGTTTCTATAACCTATATGTGTGGATGGTACATTTTTATTAAATGATAAGTTTTCTAAATCTATTTTCACCACGGTATTTTTTAAACATGTGGATGTAAATGAATTAATTATAAATTATGAAATATGAGCAAATTATGGAAAAAATAATTTCTTTTTGAAAGTTTAATATAAAATTTGAACCTTCAAATGATAAGGGTAAGGATTTTAATTGATATTTCTATTCATTATTAGTAGGGATTTTAAGCATGAACTATTTATTAGGATCATTAAATTAGAACTCTTTTCAGATTTAAAATGATTTTAAAGAGGTGTAACATTTGAAAATATGCATAAAACATACTTGCAAAACTTAAATAATATAATACAAAAAACAATTCTTTAAAAAATGTACAATTTATTATTTTTGACAAACACTAAAAATGAAAAGGAAGAGAAAGATGAGAGATAAAGAGAAGGAATATAAAATATAGATGTAAATAACTATAATATTAGGATTATACATAAGGGGCTTGGTATGCTTTTGAGGTAGAAGTAGTTTGTAGTCATCAACCCAGTTTCAATTCCCATGGTGCATCTATGGGTGTGTAGTTCATTTTGAAGTGGCCATGTGGACACCTTGAGGTAGGGGTTACACTTATCCATGTATTCCACATAGGGTACAATAGGGAAAATTTGATTGTAGATCACTTAATGGACATTATGAAGCCAGATCCACCCACATGGCCAACTTTGATTATAACTCTCTAGCTAGTATCCCCAAAAAATTTAATGCATAAGGGTCTTGGTACACTGATAAGGTACAAGTAGTTTATACTCATAAATCCAAGTTCAATTCCAATGGTGTATCTATGGTTGTGCAGTTCTTATCAAAGTGTCTATATGAGCACCTTTTGGTAGGTATTGCACCTCTTCATGTGTCCTATGTGGGGCACAATAGGGCAACATCAATTGCAGATCGCTTAGTGGACATTATGAACCTAGGTCCACCCACATGCCCCACTTTGAATATAACTCCCATATTATTAGCCCAAATTTTTTATGATTACAATTTCAAAGGGGAAGATCACTGAGTAGATCAGAGGTAACGAAAAAAATTGAATTTAATTTTGGGTGGGATAGTCTGTAAGATGAAGATGGAGATGAAGATGACCTAGATCTAGATGAGGGAGAGAAGGCATGGGCTTTGATTTGTCTAAAAAAATGTTCTAGTGAGGCTTATTGAGTTTCAAGAAGGGAGAAAATGAATATCCATCAGACGTCGACTCTCCTATTTATGTGTAGGACTGGATCTAGTAAACTCATTATGGGTTTTGCTTTAGAGGACCTCTTTCATGGGTCTCACATGTTGAAAATGGCTAGTAGGGGCCTCTATGGCCCAGATCATGTTCTATTTTGGAAAGGGAGTCTCTCCCTTTTATTTGGTGGTTTTTGGCTTTTAGGGTTCTATGTGCTTCATGTAAAATCAATAGTAATAAGATAAACAATGATTGTAGATGGAATAATTTAGATGGGGGGTCAAGAGGTGGTCTCTGCCACTCCCATTCATCATAGGCAAACATATCTAGAAGCATCAGAGCTCTCTATTCTATGTCCATTCTTTCTATAGAGATAAATACATTATTTGTGTCAGTATTTGGTACTATGAGGAGGATTATTTATTGAAGTTATTAGCCTATCTTCAAGGTCAACATGTTGGCATGGGATTAAGAGACCCTTGTACCAACACTATTCTAGACCTCTCCAATTAAAGGTTCGCTGATATGTCCAATCATTAGGGAGCAGACATAGATTGCAGGTTAGCTTTGATGGAGGTTATTTTTCTATATCATTAAAGAAAAAGGATAAGCTTTTATAAAATTCTAGAGAGTAGGGAAATGATCAAATGTTAGAAGTTTATAGTGATGTGATTGTTTTATTTGAAATTAAATAAGAAATCGATTAAAATAGATCACTATGTTCTTATTTAAAGGACTGAATTCACTTTTATGACTGTTTGATAGCATTTATGTTCTCCTTTCAGAATAATTCATTTATACCATCGATTGCTTCGATTCAAAGAACTCGCTGCTAATAAATAAGAGATTCCGTCACAAATTATACCATCTTCATACCTCCTGTTTGTTCGTAAAACTTATGGGGAAATGATGAAATTCATTCAACTATATTGAAAATACTAGACACACGTTGTAATAAATCCGGTTGTCTTAAAATATGGAATCATCGTCTCTAGAAAAGGAAACAAATGTTCGTTGTTTTCCACATATAAATTTGTGTTGGCCTATCTTATTATCTGTATGTGAAATTGGAAGCTTTGTTCGTTCCAATTTAAATGGTCACCCTATCATGAAGATAACTTCACGGGATAACAAAACCACAAATAAAGTAGAAAATCGGATAACTTCATCATCGTATTAACAATTAATGGTTTAAAGAAACGTAAATGTTATTTAATTTCCCGCTTGAATGGACGACAAAATTGTTATAGAGAGGATAATTTATGGACAAATGTTGTACTACACTAAATATATGAAATTCCCTCTTTTCTCTCAAACGAATTCTTCATTCCAAGAGATTTCTTTTAAAATTACTCATCTATGCTTTTTAGAAATTTTATTTTTAAAATTTTCAGCGCTAAAAAAAATGATAGCGTGATGACAATGTATTTGGACTCCTCCATATCGTGGTAAACAAGAAAGCTTAAGGCAAACGGAAAACTTGTTAAAAAAAAATAATGCTATCATATGACAGACTTCACAATTAGAAGTATTGTAAATAGTTAGTGTATATAATTTTTTGTTTTTTTGGATGTTAAAATTAATTTATATTATTTCTAGTTAGGTGAAATACAAAATTATTATAAGAAGAGCATCCTTGAAAAAATGTAATGTTAATAAAATCTTATGATATCTTTTAAAACTTCAATAAACACTGGAAAAAAATCAAGTACATAATGATTTGTCTTCGATGATGTAATCTTTGTAGTCCTCTTAGATATATTTTTTTGAGCTTATTTAGATAGAAATTTGGGGTGTGTATATCCACCATTTTTTCACATTAGTATTAGTATTTTATTTTAATTTTTAAATTCAAAAAATCATTTATTTAAAATATAAAATTTATTTATTTAGTCCCATCACTCAAATATATTATGAGATTGTTTTCCAAGGAGTTGACGAATTGTCTTTATGAATAAAACCTTTTAAAATTTATATCTTCAAATATATAAAATTTTAAAATTTATTTTCCAAAGTGATCAATAAGTTTCAAAGATCAAATATTATGAGAATTGATTGTTGTAGCCATGTTAAATTAAGCATTTGAAAGGATAGAATATAATTGTCATAATTGTAATTATTACAATACAACTTTTGAAATTTATAGATAACTTGAAACTTTTTAATGGTTTTTCGCACAAGCATTAAAGAGAATGGGAAGGCTAGGGAAAGTGGTTGAGCTTAAGTAGCATGCACAAACAATGTGCATATTCACGCCAGCGATCTTTTATTGACTTTTCAATGATCATGTATAGTTTTAAACCCATCTCTGCTACTAAACTGATGATGTTAATGTTAAGCCCCAAGCTAATTATGACCACCAACAATCACCCAAATGCAACTAGTTAAACTACCAACATTACCACCAACCAGTAATCAACACACATCAATAACCACGATCATCTACTATCGGGCCAAACATCATAGCCTTTGTGGTATGCACAAATACGTGGCATGGAGATGAATCCCACGCATGCAATACTTTTAATAATGTTTCCTTCCCATGTTATCATTACTCACAAGGCACATTAGGGTGTCCTTATTCATATCATGACCCTACTATTGTGAGTTGGCTAAAGGTTAGTAACAAGTGGAGGGAGATAGATCGAGTGAAGGCAGACACAAGAACCCCAAAGATTGCTTCCATGTTTTATCCAAGGTTAGTAATAGTCAACGCATGTATTGTGTTTGATAGAATGTCTCAAACAAGACTGTTAGTTTACTAGTCCACTTTCCCACTGAAATATGCATATGAAGTTTGAGATAAGGAATTGGACAAATGGACTCTAGAAGAGAGTAGAATGGGTATATGGTATAAATTATTTGATGTATGGTACATAATTTTAGGAGCCTCTGTAGTATTTATAAATTTGAATATCTTGAGCCCTTTTTTTTATTTGAGTAAACCATTATTCAATAAACGAGTATATTTATTTTTATATATGCCTTGTGTTTGTCCATGGTGTAAGCATGAATCTTTTTTATTTGTTTGATTCCTATCACATAAACTTTTATTTGTTGGATTAGTAAACCTAGATTTCAAATAGCATACATGTTTGTAGAATTATTGAGGAATGTCCTTTTCAATCTGACACTTGAATTTGAACTACTAAAGAAAATTTTAGGTTAGTAAATGACATTGCCTACATTATGTTTGTTAGAATGTCTCATATAAGACTATTAGGTTACAAGTCCATTCTCCAATTCAAATGTGTATATGAAATATGAGACAAGGAATTTGACAAATAAAGATTTAGAATAGGGTAAATCAAGGTGTATAGTATATATGTTTTGGTAGATGGTATATAATTTTAAGATTCTCTCTAGTATTTGCCATTTTTAATATCTTGAAAACTATTTTTCACATGAGAAAACCATTATTCAATATGCTCGTATATTTATTTTTTTACAAGTCTGGTGTTTGTCCATGGTTTAAGCATGAAGCTTTATAATTCATTGGATTCCTATCGCATAATTTTTGATTTGTTGGATTAGTGAAACCTAGATTTCCAATAGCATACATGTTCACATAATTATTGAGTGATGTATTTTTGAATCTGACACTTGATTTTCAATTGTTAAAACAAATTTTATTTTTCAATATAAAAATGTATTCTAAAAAAGTTGATTTATAAATACATACACAATTTTTAGTATAGAATTCCTATGAAAAATTCTTCATGTTATCAACTAAAAAAAATGTGCACTTTTTTTACTTTGGTATATGTATAATTTGATAAATTATTGGTGGTATATATATTTTATCATAGTATCAATTATGGGACTGATTCATAAGTGTTTTTATAGGCCTCGATGTTCATTGTATTTTCATCACATGGTTTTAAGATTTGAATTTTATCCTCCCTTGTATCCAATAAAACATGTTTTATTCACTTTTATATAGTTTATAAGCACTTATAATTAGTAATAAAAGAAAAAAAGTCATTTTCTTGAATTTATTATTAATAAATTTCAACATGTTGTTGAATTTCTCATTGACTCGTGCGTATTTATCCTTGTAAATGCCTAAATGCACTCCATTTTAGTTTGGGAGGTGTGTGAATGAAGTTTCATAATTATTTGCAATGGGGTCATCACGCATGTCTACTTTTAAGTACATAGAAAAGGTTACTCATAATGTTTTGATGTGTTTGTGCAAACTTCCACTTTGTAAGAGTGTGTCGATCCGTTTTTACTATACACCCATTGTAATATATAGTGTATCCTTATTATTGTTGACTTCATCATTCAAAATCTTCACTGCACTTATTAAGTATTTCCATCAACCTCTTTGAAAAAGAATCCAACTTAAATTAATTATTTTTCATACAATCTCCATGGACTTAATATTCCTTGCATAAAAAATAACATTGCTAACATTTGAAATTTACAACAAGCATTTTTTTATTCTTGTAAAGTTTTCAAAGTATAATCTGTCTACTACATTTTGTTTATCTCATTTACTTCATACAAATTTTCTATTAGTTTTTCTTTGAATTCCCACATAAGTTATTGCGATATTATATACATTATTTCTGAATCAATTTTTACGTTATGTTTCTATAATGTGAAAATTTAATCTCTTCTTTGGAATTATATTATATAAAATTACATTGATGTCTTCTCATATGTACATTTCCTCATTGGAGGCTCATAATATATACATTAAATATAAGATGTTAATTTCATGAACAATGGTTTTCCTTTTTTCCATGAATGATATGTTACGTTACTAGCTAGTCAGTTTTTTTCCTTCTATTAGCACACCATTATACTCACCTGGTGACCAATATGTTGAATTTTAAGAATAGTTCATAGGTAAGGGTAAGGGTTGTAAAGCATATTCTAAACTAGTTTATATGCAAGTTTATGTATGTTGGAAACTGATACTATGAATTTTGATTGTTCTAGATTTAAAATGGATGACTAGGAATTAGATGATTTCCTAAAATAACTTTATGATGACAACAAACAAATTGTATGCAATTTCAGCTACTACACTAGAAGGTTAATTTGAGTTCTATTATGTTTTTTTCATGATAATTTGTTGTGACATCCATTGTGTTAGGAGAAAGAAGTCAGCGAGAAGTCCTCATTACATGTACATGATCAATTTATATGTTTGACTCTAATCCTTTGAGATCAAACAAGGGCTTCAACTAGAGCATTAACCATTGGTGATGGTATTCCCACTATTATGGGACATCCATCTACCTCCTATAAAAAAATAGGGGTGTAATCCTAGAGCATGATCAATTTTTTATTGAATAAATATGTAGAATAGGGGATAACATAAGTAATTTTATTGATGCTCTATTTATTTTCCATGCCTAATTTAATATTCTTTCCACATATATAAAAAACTTAATATTTGTAAACTTTGCATTTAGATTTTGATTTGTTACATCTTTTTTAATATTCTAGGAGGAGGGGGTGGAGCAGATCAAAGGTGAAGAGGATATTCATTAATTGCCCAATGACTATGTCCCATGAGATGTATGAGAACCTTTGGTTTCCCTTAATGGTTGATTGTTCCTCATCTTAAAACTAGACTACATTTCACAAACCATCTATTTCTCTATGTTATTTTTTTGTTCTATTTTGATAGGGTAGAGAGGAGCCATGTGGATTTGGATGATAGTCACTTGCATAATTCCTTTAACCCTAAAAATGTGCATATTTTTTGTACTTTAAAATTGTTTTGCAGTGCTCATCATGTTTGTTGTTTAATATATGTTTGGAGTTTTGTGTGTGTGTGTGTGTGTGTGTGTGTGTGTGTGTGTGTGTGTGTGTGTGTGTGTGTGTGTGTGTGTGTGTGTGTGAACCTTTAAGGTAAGAAGAGGTTGAGTCAAATAACGTTGATGATAATGAGGATGAGGATGTTGATGATGATGGTGATTGGATTTTGGATGATTCCTTCCTCAAAAATCTATTTCCTTTCATCCCCATTAGAATTTAGCTGACACAATTGTAATAGTGTCGGCCATAAGACACTTGAATCAGGATGGAGGGTTTTTTAAATCTTGTAGTTCATCAAAAATACTTTCTAAGAAAGGTCAAATTCCCAAGAATTCACATATTAAAATATTTTTACCAGCTGAGGACAAAGCAGGGAGACAACCAATTCTCGAGAGCACCAATATTGGGAAAATAGATGTGAGAAATTTCAAAGTAATATTTGCAAACGAGAGTTTGTAAAAGATGGGGCCGGGATCTATGACTATTCCCTTAAAATGGGAAAAATGAGCAATGAAGCACATAAAAGAATACGACAGGTTCAAAGCATGCTCTTTCCAAACTCTAGGCCACTTATAGTCTAACAAAATGAAGAGAGGGAAACAACGATGGACACAAATCATGGAAATACGGAAGAGCACCACGACCAAAATTTTATTAAGGTCTTAGTACTTAATGCTAATTTTTAATACTAGTAACTAGTATTATGAAATATTCGATATTTGAATGCTATAATCAATTCTTTTTTCCAAGTCATTTATAAAGCAATTTAGGCTTTCAATTATTTTAATTTGTAATACTTATATTTCACATTTCATGTAATATAAATTGTAGAAAGAGTTTTAATAATCTACTTTGAGATGTGCATTAAAAATGATTAATGAACAGTGAAAAAACGTTGAGAAAGTATTTATCTGCTATAAAATTGTTAAACGTTTAAAATGGATCCTTAGAGATTTTAAATAAGTGAAAGAAATTTGGGAAAGTACCAATCCAAAAAGTGATTGTACAAAGAGTTAGCAACATTTGTAGGCAAGTAAAATAGATATTTATATGTATTTATATATATAGTCCAAACAAAGTAAATGATCGCGCATGGGCGAGAGTCTCTCTTATTTATTTAGTAGGCATAGTGCGTCGACCAAGGCTAAGGGTGTGAATGAACTATGCGACAAGGGGGAAGTTCCACTTCTGAGAAACATTATCAGGGTTAGTTTTTGCTGGCTCCACACACTCGGGATCATCTGCTTCAACAGAAATTTTTTCATCGCCCTCGGGGTGCATAAGGAAGTGCCCGTCTGGATGCAGCTTAACCTTCCAATAATATATTTGATCTCCAACGTAGACCTGATCATCAAAACGATTAATGATAATATAAAACAGATAGTTTTTAAATTAAAAAAATGGATAACGAAAAATAAGAACGATGCTCCACCTGATCATCGACACGACGGAGATATTTCAAGGTTTTTGCGTTCTGTTGACTGCATTGTTTTCACTTAGTCATCAAGTATTTTCTTAATCCAAGCAAACATGAATACGAATGTGAACAATTATGTGCTTCTACCTGTTGATCAGTAGGCGGGCTAGCTTTATCCTCCAGCTTAACATGTATGTTGTCGTTTGTAATAACCAGATACATATCCGGGTGGGCTGCACACGTAATATTCACCTTGGTTTGACTCTGAGCCAGACCCCCAAACGGACCCCCTTTCTCCTCCTGGAACTGTGCCATCTTGATCTTCAACTTTGCCTGCAGGAACACTAAATTAATTAATATTAAAGCAATGGAAAGCACACACGAAGTCGTCCATCATGTTATAATACGACTGAACTCAACTTACAAAAAAAAATGAAGTTTTTTACAAATTTTATAAAGAAAATATATAGAGGTATACCTGAGGATGAAGTAGTAATGAATTGGTAATTGAGTTGAGATAAGGGGTACGTTGAGGTTTTATAGCTACCATTGGCTCGTCAGAGGAATATAATAAAGTGAAGTAGATGCGTACACCCTTGGGTGTATGGATTCCTTTCCAATATCAACAAATACAATATTCTCGTGTCAACCAAAAATTATTTACATATATATATATATATATATCCACACACAGCATCTACCACAACTGAAACAACATACATTTTGTTTTTCAGCCTTTCCTATTTATTTTTAAAACCTGGAATAACTTTTTAAAACTTGAGTCATTATTGAATTTTTAAAGTTATTTTATTGTTTGGAATAACTTTATAAAAGTTTTGAGTTATCAATGTATTTTTTAAGTTATATCGTAATAATTATGATTTTTATATATATATATATTTATGTGGAAAGTAATGGATAATATTATTTATTATTATTTTAATGTTTGGAACAACTTTTTAAAAGATAAGTCATCACTGAATTTTGGAAAGGAATGAATAATGATATTTATTATTATTTTAATGTTTGAAATAACATTTTAAAAGATAAGTTATCACTGAATTTTTAAAGTTATTTTAAAGTTTGGAATAATTTTTTAAAAGTTTTGAGTCATCAATATATTTTTAATGTTATATTGTAACAATTATGATTCTTACATTTATTTTTTATTTTTTATATGCGAAAAAGAATGAATGATTATTATTATTATTATTATTATTATTATTATTATTATTATTATTATTATTATTATTATTATTATTATTATTATTATTATTATTAAGTTAACTCTTTTATGTCTTTTATCTTTTAAAAAATTTAAATATTTTGTATAAATTATATAATTTTTTTTATAAATCATTTTAGTTTCACAATTTTTATCAATGTATTTTATTAATCTAATTATCACTCAATCATAATTGTATGAAATAATTAAATATTTTCCAAAAATAATTAAAATAAATTATTTTTTATATATATATATATATATATATATATATATATATATATATATATATATATATATATCACTTCTAATTTATATAAAATAAAAGAGAAATGAATAGTATTAATAATATAATTTTAGTTTATTTAAAATATCAAACAACAAATTGTGTTGTTGATTAATTATATAAAAAATATAAAATATAGCTTACCTCTCAACATACTAAAATATAAAATACAAAAATATAAATTCAAACTTTAAAAATTAACATACCCTAATCAAAAAATTTGAAATGAAATTCTTAAAAAAATAAAAAAAATAAAATCTATAATTAAAACTATAATTTCTTTACAAACCATCATATTAAATCAAGATACACAACACATTAAATTATTATACACAAAGAAAAATAAAATTAAAAAAAAACTTAATTATGTCCAAAAACAATTACTTCAAACTTCAAATTTAAACAAATAAAACCACATTTGATAAGAAAAAAATACATGAAATATGTTTTGAAGGTATATGGAAAAAAATAATAATAATAATTTAATTCAAATACATCAAAATATAACTTAAAAAAATCTAAACATGAAAAATAAATAATACTATTTAAAATGTTTTGAGTCATCCCAAAAAAATTAAAGTTATACTATAACAAGTATGATTCTAACATTTATATTATGTTTTTAATACGTGCAGAGAGGATTAGCTAATGCATTTTATTATTTTGAGTTTTTTATATTTATATTTATATTTTTAATTATAAAAAAATAACGTATTATAATTTTTATATTGCAAGAAAAGAATGATGAATGTATTTTATTTTTTTAAGTTTTTATTCTTTATTTTTTTAATATTAATTTTTTTCTTCAAAATTAATTTAATTTATTTATAATTCATTTTTATCTAAAAATTCTTAACAATATATTTTATTTATTTAATTTTAACCTAATAATAATTATATTGGACAATTAAATACTTTTATAAATAATTTAAATAAATTATTATATTTAAAAAATTTAAAATATTTCACTTTTAATTTATTTAAAAGAGATGAAAAAAATACTAATAATAAATAGATTAATGTTTTATAAAAAGAGAAAAAGGAAAAAAAATGATATGATGAAAAAATCTTCCACACTTCCTCATGAAGATGCGCTTCATGTTTCTATAACCTATATGTGTGGATGGTACATTTTTATTAAATGATAAGTTGTCTAAATCTATTTTCACCACAGTATTTTTTAAACATGTGCATGTAATTGAATTATTTATAAGTTATGAAATATGAGCAAATTATGGAAAAATTAATTTCTTTTTGAAAGTTTAATATAAAATTTGAACCTTCAAATGATAAGGGTAAGGATTTTAATTGATATTTCTATTCATTATTAGTAGGGATTTTAAGCATGAACTATTTATTAGGATCATTAAATTAGAACTCTTTTCAAATGTAAAATGATTTTAGAGAGGTGTAACATTTGCCAATATGCATAAAACATACTTGCAAAACTTAAACAATATAATACAAAAAACAATACTTTAAAAAATGTATAATGTATTATTTTTGACAAACACTAAAAATGAAAAGGAAGAGAAAGATGAGAGATAAAGAGAAGGAATATAAAATATAGATGGAAATAACTGAAATATTAGGATTATACATAAGGGGCTTGGTATATTTTTGAGGTAGAAGTAGTTTATAGTCATCAACCAGTTTCAATTCCCATGGTGCATCTACGGGTGTGTAGTTCATTTTGAAGTGGTCATGTGGACACCTTGAGGTAGGGGTTACACTTTTCCATGTATTCCACATAGCGTACAATAGGGAAACTTTGATTGTAGATCACTTAATGGACATTATGAAGCCAGATCCACCCATATGGCCAACTTTGATTATAACTCTCTAGCTAGTATCCCCAAAAAATTTAATGCATAAGGGTCTTTGTACACTGATAAGGTACAGGTAGTTTATACTCATAAATCCAAGTTCAATTCCCATGGTGTATATATGGGTGTGCAGTTCTTATCAAAGTGTCTATATGGACACCTTTTGGTAGGTATTGCACCTCTTCATGTGTTCTATGTGGGGCACAATAGGGAAACATTGATTGCAGATTGCTTAGTGGACATTATGAACCTAGGTCCACCCACATGCCCCACTTTAATTATAACTCCCATATTATTAGCCCAAAATTTTTATGATTGTGATTTCAAAGGGGAAGATCACTAAGTAGATCAGAGGTAACAAAAAAAATTGAACTTAATTTTGGGTGTGATAGTCTGTAAGATGAGGATGGAGATGACCTAGATCTAGATGAGGGACAGAAGGCATGGGCTTTGATTGGTCTAAAAAAAATTTCTAATGAGGCTTATTGAGTTTCAAGAAGGGAGAAAATGAATATCCATCAAATGTTGACTCTCCTATTTATGTGTAGGACTGGATCTAGTAAACTCATTATGGGATTTGCTTTTGAGGACCTTTTTCATGGGTTTCACATGTTGAAAATGGCTAGGAGGGGCCTTTATGGCCCAGATCATGTTCTATTTTGGAAAGGGAGTCTCTCCCTTTTATTTGGTGGTTTTTGGTTTGTATGGTTCTGTGTGCTTCATGTAAAATCAATAGTAATAAGATAAACAATTATTGTAGATGGAATAATTTAGATGGGGGGTTAAGAGGTGGTCTCTGCCACTCTCATTCATCATAGGCAAACATATCTAGAAGCATCAAAGCTCTCTATTCTATGTCCATTCTTGCTATAGAGATAAATACATTATTTTGTCAATATTTGGTAATATGAGGAGGATTATTTATTGAAGTTATTAGCCTATCTTCAGGGTCAACATGTTGGTGTGGGATTAAGAGACCCTTGTACCAACACTATTCTAGACCTATCCAATTAAAGGTTGGCTGATATGTCCAATCATTAGGGAGTAGACATAGATTACAGGTTAGTTTTGATGTAATTTATTTCCAACAAATCCATCAAAGGTGAAGGAAATGATATCGGTCCTCCAAAGAAAGCTCTATATTTTTTTGGTGCCTAGTGGTCAATTGGGAGGCACAAGATTTGGCCCCTGTGATTGAAATACCTTGGTGGAAGGAGGATATCTTGAGCATCCACTCTAAGAATCATCCTTATCACTTTGTTATTTATCTCAATTTCAAATAAGTAGATTTAGATTGGTTTGTAAGTACTTTCCATCCCTTTCACTAGTCTAGTAAAATTTTCAACTTTATGGTGTCTCCCTGTTTAAGGAAGAAAAGTTTCATCATGGACTATAACATTGATAAAAAATGTCTTATGTGGATAACTATTATCTATTTTTGAGATGGAGTTTGATTTTTTGACTTAAATTATTTTGTTTTACCTCTAAGAATCATTTTCCTAATGAGGTTTTGAGGGCTAGATTCATACCCTCGAGGCTTGGTAGTTTTTCTATTGTATTCTTAGTTGTGCCATTTTTGTTTTAGTTCCCATTGGGAACCCTATATAATTTCCTCCTCTATGTTTGACTCTAGATCCCTGGAACTCCATTTATGTCTAGGTTAGTCTCTTATCTAGTCAAAATTGGTATTTTGGCCCTTTTAGGGCATGGTCAGTTCATTTTGAGACCTGGACCTCATGTTTTTTCTTTACAAGCTCGTATTTGGTCTAATTAAAATTGATTGGGTTATATACTAGTTTATATCTATAGGGTGGGTTTTGATTAATAAAAAATCATCTCATTTGTCCTTTTGGGACCCTGATGATATCCTAAGACCTGGGCCTCATTCTATCCCCAGATGGATTTTGGTCCAATGAAAAGTTATGAGTTATAGCACCAGTCAAATTTGATATTTATTCTTCCTCTACTAGTTCCCAATCCATCTAAAGTTGGTGGTATACTTTAGTTATAGAAAGGATACATGGACCTCCTTTTGTGTCCAAGATAGTTATCAATCTAGTTAAAATAATGTTGTTGATTCCATAGGGACCTTGATGGCATCCTAAAAAATCCTAGGCTAGTTTTTGATCTAGCTAAAACTAGCTAGTTTCTGCACTAATCAAAGTGTTGTTTGTTCTTACTTTGTTGGTTCCCAATCCCTTCAAAATCAATGGTTTATTCATTTGATTGAGTTCTCATTATAATCTTGTTCAAATATTTTTAGACAAGAAGATACTTGATTTGCCTATGCGGAATTTTGTCGTGAATCTTTTTGTTTAGCCTAGTCACTTGTTTCCCAAGGGAAGACTGAGACCTCCTAATGTGTTTGGGTTGGTATCCACACAACTCAAATGTGGGATTTACCTCAATATTAACTAAATTGTTTGGATTATTATTAAACCATAATATAATTTTTTATATAATATATTTTAGTAAATTGAAATTTTATCTTCTTTTTCATCAGTATATTCATGCATTAAAAAAGCTTCTCTATTATTTTTAACTAGTGTACAAGTTCCTCTCATTTTGTACTTTCCCATATTCTCATACTTCAACCTTTATTCATTCATCTTTTCTTCCTAAAACCTTAATTGTCATTTCTTAAAATGATTACAGCTTATTTTCTCCTTTTGGTGAATTTTAGTTTCTTATTTTCTTTTCTGTATTATCTCCTCTTTGTATTTGTCATTGATATCCAATCATTATAGTAAACACATCAACTCTCTTCCATAACATTTTCATATTCTTATTCATCTAATAATAGCCTCCTCTTCTTAAAAATACTTTTCTTTTCCAAAAAAGAAGCATGAAAATTAACATAATATTCCTTTCTAATTTAATTCTATGATTGAACCTTTTATCACACTAATGTTGACTTAAAGAACTTTAGCACGTCTAAAAAGGCATAATAAGATTATAAAGACAATTATTGAATATCCAAAAATAATTATAAATATTTATCATTCTAAATAATGTATAAATATATAAATAAATGATAAATCAAAGTTAGACATGTCATGCGTAATTATCACATTATTAAAGGAAATTTCTATTGTAAAATTAATTGAAATTATAATTTTTAATAGATTTAATAAATAATTTTTTTGGTAACTTTTACATGTAAAATTGAAGTGACAATTAATTATTTCATATTATTTACATGTCTAAAACATTGAGGCGACTCACAATTATAAGGTTATGCCCAATTATCAAAACTTTAAATCTACATGATTATAAACATGTTATTAAAACAAAAAAAATTCATTTATATGATCAATTTTAGCCTCAAAATTTTTTAAACAAGTTTCTATGTGGATATCACTACTTCTAAATTAATGGAGCTCTTGAAAATATTTATTTAAAAAATGATCAAACATGTTTTTTTGGATCAAAAGTTGTGCTATAGATAAGATATGCTCCCACATCACATATTTTATCTATCTCCCATCATAACTTTTTGTTTGTATTTATATGTGGGGAAGAATGGATAATGTAATTCATTGTTTTCATTTTTTTTATTTTATTTTAATTATATTTTTAATTATAAAAAATTAAAAAAGGATTAAACATGTTTTTGGATCAAAAGTTGTGTTATAAATAAGATATGTTCTCACATCTCACATTTTATCTAGCTCTCAACATAATTTTTGGTTTATATTTAGAATGGATAATGCAATTTATTACTTTTATTTTTTATTTTTATTTTTCATTTTTTTTAATTATTAAAAAAAATAATACACCATAATGTTTAGTTGGTAAGGAAAAAATAATGAATATAATTTACTTTATTTATATTTCTCATCCTCTAAACTATATATATATCATCTTTGTCTCACAATTATTAACAATGTATTTTATTAATTTTATTATCACTTAATTATAATTGTATGAATTAATTAAATACTTTCTCAAACAACATAAATAAATTATTATAATTTTATTTTAAGGATTTCACTTCTAATTTATATAATATAAATGAAAGAGAAATGATATTAATATTATTTTTGTTTGTAGTAAACATCAAACAACACATTGTGTTGTTGATTATTATTGATTAATTATATAAAAAATATAAAATATAGTCTACAATTCAGCATATTAAAGTATAAAATATAAAACTAAAAATTTAAGCTTTAAAAACCACCATATCCAAATCAAAAATTCATGCTTGAAAGTTCTAAAAAAAGAAAAGAAAAAAATCAAACCTCAAAAATATAATTTCTATTATTCATTAACTATTAAAAATCTGTTTTATATCTACATAGCTACCTATTAAATCAAGATACACAACGCATTAAATTACTATATACAAGAAAAAAAAAAAGTTTAAAAATACCTTTATCCAAAACAAATAGTTCAAACTTCAAATCTAAAGTAACTAAACCATATTAGATCAGGACAAAAATCTACACGGAATACGTTTTAAAGAAATATGATGAAATATGTATAGTTTAATTCAAATAGATCAAATTATAATTAAAATAATAATAAATATAAATTTATAAAATAAATAATATTATTTAAAATGTTTTGAGTCTTTTAATAAATTTTAAAGTTATAATGTAAAAACATTTATTTCGTGTTTTTGAAATGCATCAAGAATAAATAATATAATTCATTGTTTTGAATTTTTTATATTTTTAATTCAAAAAAAATTAATTAAGATATTATAATTTTTGGTTTGTTAAAAAAATAATGAACATATTTTGTTTTTTAATATTTTTTAATTTTTAATTTTTTTAAATATTATTTTTTAATAAATAATAAAAAAAATTATCAATCATTTTTATCTCACAATTTTCAAAAATATATTTTAAAAATTTAATTATAATTTAATCAATTATATTATATAATTAAATACTTTCACAAACAACTTAACTAAATTATTATATTTTTAAAAAAAAATCATTCGTTTTCCATAAAACTCTAATTACTTTATTATTAATATTTTTATTTTATTTTAACATGTTTTAAATAAACTCAAATATAAAATTATAATTTGAGTTTATTTAAAACATGTTAAAATAAAATAAAAATATTAATAATAAAGTAAATAGAAATATATATATATATATATATATATATATATATATATATATATATATATATATATATATAATTTGAGTTTATTTAAAACATGTTAAAATAAAATAAAAATATTAATAATAAAGTAATTAGAGTTTTATGGAAAAAGAACGAAAACCTTAAAAAGCTTCCACCCCTCCCCATGAAAATGCGCTCCTATCTTTCTATGACTATAATGTGGATGATACGTTTTTAGTAAATCGCAAGTAGTCTAAATATATTTTGACCATTGTATTTTTTAAACGTGTGGATTAAAAAAAAAAAAAAAAAATTAAATTATGAAATTAACTTTTTTTTAAATGTTTAATAACAAATTTGACCTTTTAAATGATACAGATAAGGTTTTTTATTGATATTTATAATCATTATTAGTAGGAAATTCAGCATGAATTATTTATTAAAATTATCAAATTAGATTTCTTTTAGGATGTAACATGATTTTAAATGCGTGAAAATTTTGACGAAATGCTTAAAACATATTTGTAGAACCTAAACAACATACTTCGAAAAACAACATACTAAAAAAATATAAAGTATAGCTTTTTAAAAACACTAAAAATAAAAAGAAAGAGAAAGATGATAGAAAGAGGGAATATAAAACATAAATGGGAATAACTAAAATGTTAGGATTATTATTACACTAAAATATAATTTTATTATATAATATATTTTGGTGTATAGAAAATCTACCTTCTTTCTCACTGATATATTATTTCATTAAAAAAGCTCCTCCATTATATTCAACTAGTGTACAAGATCCTCCAATTTTATATTTTCCTATATTCTCATACTTTATCCTTTATTCCTTAATTTTTACCTCTTAAGCATTAATTGTTCTTTTTCAAAGTGATTACAGATTTTATTGTTTTTTCTCCTCTTGATAAATTTTGGTTTCTTATCATCTTTATTTTTTTACTCTCTTCTAAAAAATATTTCATATTCTTGTTCATTTAAGAACCTCTTCTTCTTTCCATGTTACTTAAACATATTCTTAAAAATTCTTTTCTTTTTCAAAACAAGAGCAAGGAAATTGACACACAATCTTTCCTTCTAATTTAATTCAGCAATGAAGAACATAAAATAATGTGACAAGTTCAAAGAACCCTCTTTCCAAATTCTAGGCCACTTATAGTGTAACAAAATGAAGAGAGGGAAACAATGATGGACACAAAACATGGAAATACAGAAGAGCACCAGAACCAAAATTTTATTAAGGTCTTAATACATATTGCTAATTTTTAATACTAGTAACTAGTATTATGAAATATTTGATATTTGAATGCTATAATCAATTCTTGTTTCCACATCATTTTAAAGCAAATTAGGCTTTCAATTATTTTAGTTTGTTCATTTAAGAGCCTCTTCTTCTTTCCATGTTACTTAAACATATTCTTAAAAATACTTTTCTTTTCCAAAACAAGAGCAAGAAAATTGACACACAATCTTCCCTTCTAATTTAATTCAATAATTAAACCTTATCTCACACTAGATGATGAATTAAAAAAGTGTAACACTTTAAAAAGACTTAATAAGATTATAACTATAATTATTCAATATCTAAAATAATTAAAAATATTTATCATTCATTTCAAATAATCTATAAATATTTAGAAAAATGATAACTCAAAGTTAGACATATCATGTATAACTATCACTCTATTAAAGGGATAAATTATTATAGAATGTATTGAATTTTATATTTTTAGTAGTTTTCAAAAATTGTTAATTTAATAATTTTACATGCAAAATCAAATATGGTAAGTAACTTTCCCATACTATCTACATGTCGAAAGCATTGAGACGAGTTGTAGGTACATGATTATGCCCAATTATAGCTACTCTCAATTTATATAATTATAAAATACTAATAATATTATTAAATATATATTTTTCTATAGTTACATGACCAATTCTAACCTAAAAATTTTACTAGAATGAATTATATGTGGTTATCACTACTTGCAGATGAATGGAACTCTTAAAAATATTTATTTAAACTGGGTGATATTTTTCATCAAGGCCACTACTTCTATGAATGGAATATTATTTGAATATAAATATTTTCCAAAAAAAATATTTTATTTATATATTTTTATTTTTATTTAATATCTTTTTTTAAATTTTAGTTTAATAGTAAAATATTTAAATTCATATTGAAACAATTCATATTTGAATTCCACCATCAATCAATCCACTTATTCAATTTGTTATTGGCAAATTGAAGGATATATAGTTCAACAAATAGATCCAATGATTGTTATAAATAAATGCGGGTTTATTATATCTTTCATTAATTTAAAAAAATGATTACTAAATTAAAAAGTAGTGTAAAATAAATTTAAATTATTTAAATGAAAATAGTTTAAAATATAATTTTTATATTAAACAAATTGAATAATTAAAAATTAAAAAATTAAATTAGTATTTTACATATTTATAAAAACAATTTTTATCTTATTAGAAAATAATCATTACATAATAATATAATTTAAAAATATTATAATAGTTTAAAAAATTATAAATTAAAATATATATATAAAACAAAATAAAAGAAGTAAATTTTACGTTGTGTTGCCTCACAAAATAAGCATGCATAATTACCAATTTCAATCAAAAATAATTCAAAACCATATATATGTGCTATGGAAAGGAAATGTTTTGTCATATGCTAGGCAATTAATTTTTAATAAAGAAAATTAGAACGATATAGCTATTTAATGTGTATTTTATATTAAAAAAAATATTAATCTAAGATAATATATTTGTTATTTTTAAATTAAAATTAAAAATATATAATTAATTAGTAAATTTTTTTCTATATGTACCATGTTAATCAAATATTTAGAAAAATGAAAAATTATAATATAAAACATCGTTACATCACTTAAATAATAAACATGTTTCATATTAAAAAAAATATTAATCTAAGATAATATATTTGTTATTTTTAAATTAAAATTAAAAATATATAATTAATTAGTAAATTTTTTTCTATATGTACCATGTTAATCAAATATTTAGAAAAATGAAAAATTATAATATAAAACATCGTTACATCACTTAAATAATAAACATGTTTCTTCAACAACACATTAAAATAAAATAAAATTAATAACTACATCAATATGAATTCCTCCTAATTAAATTCTCCACTCTTATTAATTAAATAAAGTTAAAAATTAAAATATTTTAAGTAATTAATTTGAACAAATTTAAAATCTTCTTATACTATTTTTAATATTAATTTAAAATTAAATACAAATACTTCCCAAAAAAAAAAATGAATTAAAATAATTTTGATAATAAAGAATCCATATGAATCAATATATCTTTATGAATTTAATTGGAATATATAACTAAGAACTCAATAATATAATTTAATTCCAAACCCAACCATGACTCAATAAAAGCATAGATGCATCTTTACACAAATCAACAATTACATAGACAAAATGATAAGGTAAATAAAGTCAAATAACTAAAAATTCATTTTTTATCAAAATAAATTTTCAAAGCAAGAAAAATAACATAATAAAAATAAAATTTAAAACATATCTAATAATTTAAACAACTAATTTACAATTATAACATATATAGAAATTATTATTAACATCAAAATATTATATCATCAAATCTTAAATTTAGTTAAAATGGAGTGTAGAAAATAAAAACCATAATTTCAGGATTTACAATAAATATAAAAATAAGTTAAAATTTGTATATTTGAAAGTATTATATAAAATCACTAAATTACATAAAATATTGGCATCTTACCCAAATTATTTTTTAAAATATTAATTATTCATATTTTTTTAAACAAATAAATATTTCCAATAAAAAATTAATCTGTAAATTTTCAAAAAAATTTAAATCTTTAAATATTTTTTCTTTTATATATAAATTAGTATGTATTTTGAGTGTTTACAAATATTTTCCTTGAAATTATAGGTCTGAGCACAAAACATGAAAATAACAATTGACATGTTATTTTTGGTGGTTTTAGAAAACATAATTTGGATAAGTACTTTACCTGTAAACAGACTCATACTTATGAATAGGCGGCTCCACTTTAAATAAATCAGATAAAATTGAATACCCCTAAGTTCAATGTGTTATTAAATATTATCTTATAATTAATTTAAGCAATCTAAAGCAACTCTTTATATATATAGTCACAACCAAAATATAATAATAACACCTATTGCAAAATCCAAAGAACATTCATATCTGGGAAAATAGTCATTTTAATTTCTCATTTAACCTCTTCAATATCCTTTAATAATACACGAAAACACAAATTACATACCTCTTTAAGAAATTACATAGATGAAAAACACTACAATCAAATTTGTCTTGCAGCGGACGTTGAATGAAAATAATGTCGTTAAATTATTACAAGAAACATATCTTACCATTAACTCTTATTGTCATAAATTTTCATTAATCAAATTCAAACAAGACTTTTGTTGACATAATCAATGTTATGCATGAATTGCCTTTTGCAAATTCACACATAAATGCCTTGGCATATAAATTTTCCTTGGATACTATATCGAACACAATATCGAATTCTCAAGATGGGATGTGTTCCTATTATGGGTGCGATGCCCAATGTTATGCAAACCCTGAAGGCAATAAAGAAACAATACAGCAGAAATAAGACAACAGACAAAACTCAGATTGCTACAACAATGGAAAAAACAAGATTTTATTAATTTTCTTGATCTTGCTAATCTTCTTGATCTGTGGATTACAAAGCTACGCCCATGGCTCTCTTAAATATATTTGAAAGCAAACAATAATTGAAAAAGCAAACTGAAGACTAATTATAGTCTTTGCATGCAAACTAACTCTCTAACTACTTGAACTAACTGTTTGTTAACTGCTGTGCATGCATGAGAAGGAGGTGGAACTGGTAGTTTTAGAGAAATTATCTCCAGTTGTCTTTAGTTTCTAACACTCCCCCTTAATTTCTACCACTAACTACTTTAGCATTTACAATGCCTAAATTTTGTCTTAGATAATCAAAAGTCTCCTTTGCTAATGTCTTTGTGAATATATCTGCTAATTGGTCTTCAGATCTGCAAAACTCCAAATGGATTTCTCCATTGTTCACTAACTCTCTAATAAAATGAAATCTTTTATCAATGTGCTTGCTCATCTTGTGAAAAACATGATTTTTTGATAATGCAATTGCCGATTTGTTGTCACAAAAGATTGGTGTGAAATCCTTCTGTGCTTGTAATAAATCTGTCAATACTCTCCTCATCCAAGTTGCTTGACATGCTGCTGATGTGGCTACTACATACTCTGCTTCAGCTGATGAAAGTGTCACTATAGGTTGCTTTTTGCATGCCATGTGACCACACCTGTTCCTAAAAGAAAGGCATGTCTAGAAGTACTCTTCTTGTCATCAATGCTACCTACAAAATCACTATCAGTATAACCAATCAAACTAAGATTATTAATTATGGAATATAAAATTACATATTATGTTGTTCCTGCCACATATCTCAATATCTTTTTTCCAACTTGCCAATGTGAGTCTTTTGGTGACTCCATGAATCTAGAGATTAAACTGACCCCATACATGATATCTAGTCTTGTAGCTGTAAGATACATCAAACTACCAACTAGTCTTTTGAATGTTGTAGAATCAACATTAGAACCTTTGTCTTCTTTGCTAATTTTGGTTCCTGTAGCAACTGGTGTAGGTGCTGGTTTACAATTCAGCATCTTAAACCTCCTTAACACATCCTTTGCATATTTAGTTTGACAAATAAAAATTCCCTTCTCTGATTGTACAAATTCTATGCCCAAAATGCACTTCATTAATCCCAAATCTATCATTTCAAATTCTTTCTTCATTGCTGATTTAAATGTGTCTACAGACAAATTTCCCGTAAAAATCAAATCATCAACATACAAACACACAATCAAAATCTGACCTTCTTTATTGATTTTTGTGTATAATTTAGGCTCACTATTACTTTTGCTAAATCCATTTTTTGTCATGTATGAATCAATCATGCTATACCATGCTCTTGGTGCTTGCTTGAGACCATAAAAGGCCTTCTTCAATCTGTAGACTTTTTCTTCATGTCCATGCACTTCATAACCTAGTGGCTGTTTCACATACACTTCTTCATCTAGGAAACCATTCAAGAAAGTTGATTTGACATCCATTTGATATACGTTCCAATTATTTTGAGAAGCTATTGCTAAAACCATTATAACAGTATCAAGTATAGCAACTGGAGCAAATGTTTCATTATAGTCAATTCCATGTTCTTGTGCAAAACCTTTTGCTACTAACCTTGCCTTGTGCTTTTCAACATTTCCATCTGCATCAAATTTGGTCTTATAAACCCATTTGACTCCTATACAATTCTTACCTTCAGGTAGATTAGTTAGATCCCATGTTTGATTTCTTTCAATAGCATTTATCTCTTCATCCATTGCTTTTATCCAATGTTCCTTATTAACTGCTTCTTCATAATACATAGGATCATGAGAGAAAAGAGCAAAATTTAAACACAAATCTAACTTATCTTCTTCTTGATTATAAATCTCATTCAAGTTTCTCATTTTCTTAGCTTTAAATCTTGATCTTAAAGTGGCAAGAGTTGGATCTGATTCATCACTTGTGAATTTGGAGTAGGATGACATGCATGACTAGATGATTCACCTTGTGCTAAGCTCCTAGGTGTTCTTATTGGAGTGCTTTTTCTTGCTTGTGGAGAGGATTGATCACCTTGCAAATTTTTTTCTTCAGATTTTTCTTCATTTTGTTGAATTGGTGCTCCAATTGTGATGGTGCTACCATCCCATGCTTCTTCTTCCTTAAATTCAACATCTCTACTAATAATCACTTGCTTTGAAATGGGGTTATACAACTTATAAGCCTTTGATTCTTCACTATAGCCAATAAAAATGCATTTCTCACCTCTATCATCAATTTTTTTTTTCAATTTAGATGGTACAACCAAAAATTCTGAAATGATGTACACTATGCTTCTTACCACTCCAAGCTTCTTGTGGAATTCGATCTCTAACACTCTTTTTTGGGCTTCTATTCAGAATATATACTACACATGCTACTGCTTCTGCCCAATATTCATTTGACAAATGTTTGGCCTTCAACATGCTTCTAGCCATCTCCATGATCGTTCTATTCTTTCCTTCTGCTACACCATTCTGCTATGGTGTGTACCTTGTAGTCAGTTGCCTGTTAATGCCATGATATCTGCAAAAATCTTGAAATTCATTAGACATATATTCACCTCCTCTATCTAATCTAAGTACCTTGATGTAAAGGCCACTCTACTTTTCAACCATAGCCTTGAATTCTTTAAACATTCCAAAGGCTTCAGACTTATTTTTGAGAAAATATATCCACGTCTTTCTACTAAAGTCATCAATGAAGGTTAGGAAATAAGAAATACCTCTAAATGATGGAATTTGCATTGGTCCACATAAATCACTATGGACTAGCTCCAATATTACCTTTTCTCTATATGAGGCTCCTATTGAAAAGCTCTCTCTATGTTGTTTTGCCAGAGTGCAACTGTCACATGAACTTCTTGGTTGTTATATCGGTGGTAGTCCCTTCACCATATTCTTCTTTTGTAACAAATTTAGACCTCCAAAATGTAAATATCCATACCTTAAGTGCCATAGCCATGATTGGTCTTGATGCATGGTTTTGAAGTGGGCTTCCTCTTCTCCTTGGATGCACTGAATTAGAAGAGGGAACATCTGATTCTTAGTCATCTCCACTTTTCCTATCAACCTATGACTTGGAAACTTGTCTAGTATTGTGCAAACATTATCCATAAAAGATGCTCTGTAACCTTTCTGTACTAACTGTCCAACACTCATAATATTATGCTTTAGTCTAGGTGCAAAATAAACATCAAGTATAAACCTTCTTTCACCATTTTTTTCTGAAACATTTATTACACCTTTACCCATTACATCCACTTTGTTATCATTTCCTAATTTCACTTCAAATTTTATGAAATCATCAAAACTAAAAAAGAATTCTTTATTCCCTGTCATATGATTACTGCATCCACTATCTAAGAACCAAATATCTCTAGCATTTTCTTGAGTAACATGACAAGTGAGGAATAAACATTCAAGATTAGAAATAGATTCATTTGTATAATTAGCTTTTTGCTTGTCCACATTTCCTTGTTTCTTTCTGCATTCACTTGCATAATGCCCATATTTTTTGCAGTAATAACATTGAATGTTAGATTTATCAAACCTCTGTGAACTTTGCTGGAAGTGATTGTTTCCACATCCTTTATTGTTGTAGTTTTGATTATTGTTTTCACCTTGATCTGGATTGTTCCTTCTAGTTATGCCTCTGCCTCTTCCTCTGAAGTTTGACCTTCCTCTTCCTCTTCCTCTACCAAATGATTCCTATGACTTGAAAGCAATCTCAAGAGAAGTATTGTTATTCTTATTCATTCTGGATTCATGTGTTAACAAAGAACCCATTATTTCATCTACTGATAACTATTCCAAATCCTTGGTTTTCTCAATAGCTAAAACTTTACATCAAATTTGTTGGGTAAACTCCTGAGTATTTTTTCTATGATCTTCTGATCTGTTATAGTTTCTCCATTAGATCTTATTTGATTCACTATATTCAATACTTGACCCATAAACTGGTCTATAGACTCTAAATCATTTATTTGCAAATTTTCAAAACTTCTCTTAAGAGATTGTAATTTAGCAATTTTTACCTTTCTATTACCTTTATAAGTAGTCTCCAAGATTTTCCATGCCAATTTGGATCTCGTTGCTGCTGCAATTCTAGAAAAAATAGATTCATCCAATGCCTTTTGGATTAGAAATAAAGATTTTGCATCTTTTATCTTGTTCTCTTTAAGCTCTTCCTTTTGTGCTCGAGTTAATGCCTGATGAGCAACCTCATCCGATGGTTCTACAAAACCATTCTCTACCAAATCCCAAGCATCTTGCGAGCAAAACAATGTTCTCATCTTAATTGCCCAAAAATTGTAATTTTTACCATTGAAAATGGGAATTTGAGACTGAGAAATACTGCTATTCGTTGCCATGTCTCAAGCTGAAAGACAATAATGAATAGCAACTGCAACTTCTTTGTGAAGGAGCCCTGTAGAAATATCTGCTCGAGTGATAAAAAATCTTCTATGTTTTTTAATTTATTTTCTCATTTTACGAATTACGATGGCTCTCAAAAAAATCTTGAAATAAAGCTCCTGTAATCTCCTTTGACTCTGCTGACTGCAGTTGGAATGTGCAGTGCCTCTCTCCCTTCTGCTAGCTGTGCACTCCAACAAAACCTATGCTTTCATTTTTTCAAGGGTCTGGATAAACATGAGTAGAAGTTGCTACTAATGTTATGTTTTTTTTTGGATTTCTTTGCTAGCGTTGACCGGGTAAGAGAAATTTGTATTTTTCTAGTCACGATTTACTCAGCCAAACCACATGCTATTTTTTTCAGGATTCGAGCATGGGTCTGCTACCATCCACTCGAGAAACTCAAACTTCTTCTAGTAATCTCCTTTGGCTGGACTTTCAAACCTGTGATCTGTCTGTGTTGACTGCACACACTCTCCCTTCATGGCTTCTTTCCAAACTAATTGCACGCTTTTCACCTACAACCTGTTGCTCCCCCTCATGCCAAACTACTGCTGCTGCATCCAACCTGGCTCTGATACCAATTTGAAGGAAATAAAGAAACAATACAGCAGAAATAAGATAGCAAACAAAACTCATATTGCTACAATAATGGAAAATACAAGATTTTATTAATTTTCTTGATCTTGCTAATCTTCTTGATCTGTTGATTACAAAGCTGCACCCATGGGTCTCTTGAATAGATTTGAAAGAAAACAATAATTGAAAAAGCAAACTAAAGACTAATTATAGTCTTTTCATGCAAACTAACTCTCTAACTGCTTGAACTAACTATTTGTTAACTATTGTGCATGCATGAGAAGGAGGTGGAACTGCTAGTTTTGGAGAAATTAACTCCAGTTGTCTTCAATTTATAAAAAACTCTAAGTGATAGCAATGGGACAATGAACTGTTCATTGGTGGCTATAGATTTAAGTGGAGGGTAGACAAGAAATGGTTTGACACTACATGAACCGCTAATTATTTTGATGTTGGACAATGGTGATTAGTCTGCTAAGGTGGGCAGTACCCAATGAGATTCACGCAGCCTTAAAGAGGAAACTCCTATGGAAAACAAAAAGGTGATGACAAAAGCCCCTATTCTCACTTCAGGGTGTTACCAGATCTGGAAAAATTAGTGGCCCATCTATCTGTAGCAGCTAGAAAAACCAAAGGCTTAGCAGACGCTGGTAGAAATATATTGCAAGATAAGTGATGTCCTTCATTTGCTACTATGGTTACACCAAAAATGATAATCATTTTTTTTGATAAAAGGTATATGGAGGTGATCATAGAAAAGGAAAAATTGCTTTTTATGAATGCAATGATTTATATGTTTCATGGCTTCTTGCCTAGCCTCCCAAACCTCCATAGTTGGATCATGGGACACTGTAAAGCATAAGTTGAAGGTAAGATCAAAATTAGACATTATGCAAGAGATATTTAATAATAGTTTTCATTTAATATTCTTTGGCTAGAGAGGATAAGCATATGCTATTGGATAAACCCTGACATACTGATTTCAACCTTCATATTGAAACTTTTGATACAAAACTGATTTGTCTATGGCTTCCATACCTACCTCTTCATGTTTGAGATCATATATATTTTTAAATCTATAGTTATTTCTATTTATGATTTTTTGCATGAGGATCCTATAATAGCAAAAAGGAGCCATTCAATTTATGCCCAAATTTTGGTTAGTGTTGATGTTAAAAAATATTTTCTAGGTTGGGTGGATTTGATTGTTAGGAATAAAACTTGGGTAAAACCTATTGATTATGAAAGCTTAACATTAAATTTCATGCATGTTTTCTTACTGGTCATTTGGTCAATGTTTCCCACAAATCAAGCTTAAAAATGGAAATACCTAGTGGAAGAATGTGAGTCTACAACATATAATATTTTAAGTTTCAGTTGAGAATGAGGATGAAAGTGAAGTTCTTAATATGGTGCTAGGAATGCTTAACAAAATAGCTCCATACAAAAATGCTTAGGCCATGGATTCTAAACAGAACACTACTTGTAAACCTAGTGTGGGTTTGATCGATTAGACTCCATCACATTCCAACTTAGAAGTTAAAGGTTTATTATCCATGCTTCCATTGTTGAATAATATTTTAGATGAAGCTCTCATACTCTCCATTCCTATCTTATTTGATTCAGGGGAAGGAGGGGAATGGAAAATGTGAGTTAAAAAAGGAAAGGTAAAGGAAATAAGGAACTCAAACCACTGAATATAACCTTTAGATCACAAACTAAAATTGGTTTTCAAGGGTTTTAGTTATTTCTTGGTTTATTGTCATTTAGTAGTTACTATTGTTTTTATGTTTTTGTTTTAGTGTTGGGTTGTATTTAGATCTATTTTTGAGGCATTATAGTTTTATCTATATTTTTACCATCCCTTATTGACTAAGGTAAATGGTAAGGTCCATCTTTTAAACCCACTTTTACCATTAATAAAAAAAATGTTGCATGCTAATGTTCTTAATATGTGTAGCTAATGGCTTACCTAGTGGGAAATGACAAGGCAATTTAAGTGGTAGTTGGATAGAGTACATGGATGGTGTTAGTTTTGGGAACTAATATTGAAAGTTACATAACATGTAGGATCCATTGTGTCTATTAAAGTATAGTGTGTGAAGATAGTTGTGACTTTTGAAACTAATTTGTATGTCACAAGAAAAAAATAATTGAGTTAATTAACACTAATAATAATAATAATAATAATAATAATAATAATAATAATAATAATAATAATAATAATAATAATAATAATAATAATAATAATAATAATAATCTCCAAAACTAGAGAAAGTTTTCTATGGGAAGAAGGATTCCATACACTAAGTTTATTTCCAAACTCTCTCAACATAATATCAAACTTTCTCTCATAGATTATGACCTCATATATAGACTAAAAGTTTTCATACAAGCCTAATATGTTGTAAACTCCACTGTTAGTTTGGGTTAATAATACATCAAGAGAACATCTATATATTTACATGGAAATTAAAACTAACCAAAAACATTGATAACATTTAATGTAGGAAACTAAATATATGCTATCACATTGATGTGAATGAAACCTCTATTGGAAATCACATCAATTGTTATAAAACTTAGATTTATAATTTAGAGGCACCAATACACATCATCGATAAAAAGAAAAAGAACTCAATCATATTCATATTCCAAACGTTAATGTGGATCATTTAACAAGTACAAATGTTAATGATAAATCACAATAACTTACAGTAATTACATGTAGTCTTTGTATAGAATAAGAACAAGCCAAACAATATTGGTATCTATTACAGTGGTTACATGTAGTCTTGTTTCTTGCCTATACTTAAGTGAGTACCTATCTAGACTTTTCATGGATGTCCTTTAGAGCCCAAATTGCATTCAGTCATATATTTTGACATAAATTAGTCTTAAGATTTAACTTGGTCTTCTCCATAAAAATATAACTCTAAACTCACCAATCCCCTAGGGATAGTTTTTTTCTTCAGTTAAATTATATCTTTCCCATCACTAGTCTGAACCATGGATTCCAAGTCTGTACGCTAGTCTAAAAACTCAGCTTCATAATTTAGAAACCTTTTAATATGTTCATCATTAGCAAAAAAATTCCAATGATATATATTATCTTCGAATTAGGGTATACCAAGTAACTCCACTTGATACTCATAGTGAGGGTTTCAATTTCAAACTGAGTACCTAACCCTCCAAGTTTGTTAGCTTCTATGTTGAAACATCTATCATGATAACAAATGTTGAAAAGTGTCAAAGAATTCTAGTAAATCCCATACAACATTTATATATTGTTTCAACCTTTTATTTTTGGTGGCATAAGCATTGTGGACCTACTTAAACACTAGCCTAGAATGGTCCTTTACAATCAGACCTATAATTCCAGGTTCATGGGTAATTATCAAACCAAGCAAGAGTGCCTCATACTCAGAAACATTTTTCATGCACTCAAAGGACAAATTAAAATAAGACTTAAAAGATTCCCTATTAGAGGCATAAAAAAACCTAGATCCATTTCCAAGATTGGAGAAAGCCCCATCAAAAACATTTTCCAAACGTCACATTCTTTTCAAAACCAACATCAAAAAAATTATATTATTCAAAAAAATCTACATTCCCAATGAATATACCCAAATCTACTTCAGTGTATGGCACCTCATTTAGAGCTTTCTTTGGATCTTGAAACACATGCAACATCTTGGGCTATCTATGACATCGAACCATATTATCTTCTAAAGGAATGGTAGTGTAAGAAAGATCCATCTGCACACTACCACCCATGTTGGAAGCCCATTTTTTTGACAATAGCATTCCCACACTTAGGTGAGAAGTCCACAACTACCACATTCATATTAAAAAACTTACCTAGATGCAAAACCAAATGCACTACCAATCCTTTGACTTTCCCAGCAACTGGTACCTATCATGAGTCCATGGTATAGCACTTACTAAAAACTAATGTGATTCTCACTCCAAGTTCATTAAGGAAACCAAGAGTCATCACTTGTAAGATGATATAGAATCAAACATGGAGTTGTTAACAATCAAACCATTAATTAGTAGGCTGGTGTAGAATAGTTCTACATCTAGCTAACTCTCTATTAGTGTAGTCCCCAAACAAACCTCTAGGACTGGCTCAACAACCTCATCTAACTCTTCATCATCATCCAAGAGTGTTTAGGGTGAATTCATCTTACTAACATTTTTATTCTAACTAAATTACAAATATTCAAATGCCTCTCCCTATGTTCTAGTATTTGTAACAACTCAACAAGTGGCATTGTAATTTTCAGTTTGATCAACACTTGAGCCATATCACACATGTTGTACTGAGGAAGGGGAGTATTAGGACGAAGGGTTACAACACCTTTAGCAAGAATACAATCATTTAAAGTAATCATGGGAATAGGCTATGATGAATTAGCATTTCTAATAGTGGTTTTCATGGGTGGATTTAATCTAACATGATTCATACCCTTAGAACTACTAGATAATATTGGTTCTACTTCTTTATTCTTATTTGGACCAACACTTTATTTAACTTGAGAAATGGGTGTTAGCTTGGAAGGGATAGGGGCTTCTTTGGTTTTCATAGCTTCCTTACTTGCTTCCCCTACCCTTGGATTTGTAGGGGTTGTCTCTTGAAGACCAACACCTTGTTTCCTGCTTCTCATACTATTCTTTCACTTGGACAATTACTACATTAATTATCATATACATGTCCTCAACTGAAGGAATTCCCCCATCATACTTGTTAATCATTATTGATCATAAAAATTAAAAATCATGATAGAATAATTCATATGCTTGTGTCATTTTAACATCAAAACCAAACTTATAAGTTGGGACACATACCATTTGTACTTCACTCCAAAATTGGTCAATAGTAGTATCACTCAACAATTCTATGAAGGTAGACCTTTTGCTTATAGAGATTTGACAATCAAATGTCAAAATATCATCAATTTTAGATTCAAACATAGTTTCCTTTACATCTCCATCAATTGACTTAGAAGTATGACTCTTATGATGGGGGAGGACACATATCACACCAATCGATATTAATATCACAATCTACAAAATTTATTTTGGCATTCAATGGATTAAGACCTTCTTTCCAGCCCCTCTATTATGATTTCTATCATTTTAAGTAGGTTTCTTCCCTCTGTCATTATCCTTAATGTAGAAAGAGGGCCTACCTTGTGATTTATTTTGATTCTGAGTTATCCCTTAACTATAAGATCCATAAGGTATCCCTTTCTCAGCACTAGCCATCTTGTATGATCCATAAGGTATCCCTTTCTCAACACTTTATATTATAGTGTGTATATAATTGACACTTTATATTGTATACATATATAATTTGACAAGGATTGAATGTACACCGTACCATCTAAAAAATAATATGAAAATACCACAAATTCAAAAAGTTCAAAAAACACAATTTAAAAAAAAATGCCTCAAAAGGGGTTTTCTACAAAATTTTGTGTGCTTTACAAGTTCTTCCGATCAACTCTTTCTTAATTCTTATGCATAATAAATTCAAGGTTTCAAATTTTTTTATATTCTTTTGTCACAATAGACTTTATCAGACCTATTTATCCATTTTGAGTTGAGTTTAACCATGGGATAAATTCTCATGTAACCAGTGGCTAGAGTTTATAAAGTGGGTGATATGACCATATGATTTTCCTTTGAAACATGCCAAAGATGATGTCATGAGTGGGGAAAATTTTTGTAATACTGATACAAGTGTTACCCATGTGGGTTGAATTTGAAAACACAATAAGTAGTACACACTATACATGGATGTACCCAAAACCATATGGTAATTCACGTCAATTTGCATGTTGTTATTTCATGACATCTAAAGGTACATAACATCCCTATTTCAAAAAATGTGAAGGTGCAAATACATATGGATGCATGAGTATATGATTAGTTCACATAGGTTTATTTTTTGTAGGTATAAATGATGCATAATTGTACATGAGATATAAATCATCACAATAAAATGTGTAGGTGTGAAACTCTAGTGCTACATATAGGTAGATATGAGGGATTCAAATCACACAATATGATTTTGTATTAACCATAATGAAATAAACATCTTAAAAAGGTGACAAACAAAGGTTTTAGATCTTTCAGTATCCATAAACACATAATACATATAACATCTATTAGTATAAAAATTTACTATTACATTATTTTAAATAAACTACTTTAGTTAATACGTGCTTAGATAGTCAATTATGGTGGTTGGTAAGTATTTCAATCATTTTAATTATATATAATCTCATGCTATATTATTGAATAAATATTAAAGCATTTTATATTATAAAATATGGTATCAAATCATGGTGATACCTTCGATGTGTGCAAAGAATTGAGGGAAGGCATTAGCTTGCTAGCATAATAACCTCTTGAGATCAACCAATGAATTATTTAGCCTTAATAACACATTCCTTCACCTAGAAGGCAAACCAAGATCTCCTCTTATCATTATTTGCACTCTTTGTAGAATAAAAGGTTTGTGTTGACCACACCTATCAAAGGTAGATTAGGCATAACAATTCTGAAAGACTTTTTTATAGGAGATTCATGTTGATGAAACTATAGGGACACTTAATTTGAAAGTAGATAATTACATGCAATAAATTGTGCTCAATATAATAAACTCTTAATATATGATGTAATTTTAAAGTGGTAAAACAAAGAAATTGAAGAGCTTTGTCCAAATTTGTAGGGACCTCATTTATAGCAACAGGTAGAAGAAATATTGAATATTCACAACAACCTATTATATAATTAATTAAAGAAGACAATACCCTGTCCCAATGCTTGGGAACACCATTGGATATAATCTTTTCCATTAGTATCTTTAGAGGTGATATAATAAATCATTGAGCATTATGTATATTTCCACTATGCATTTCTGCCATCACAGAATAAAAGAAAATTCACCCTTAGAGAGAAAATAACCTCTACATTTGCCTTTGGTGACATGACAGTTAACATTTGGTTTGCTTGAATGAGTTTCAACAAATTCACGGGCATTTCCTTTTCTCTCCTAAATGTCATTTAAAATTTTAGCAACCATTAATTTTATTAATTAATATGATAAAGACTATTAGAATTTTATTGGTTCAAGGTACAATGTCAATTAAGGAAGATATATTCTAACCTTGAAGAAGGATATGTTGCATATGATGAATGTGAATAAGAAGTCCCTCAAAAGCAATTACTTTTAACTCCATGAGCCTTGTTGAGCCCACATTTATGCAATATTTCATTCTTAAAATGATTGATATTGTATTTATAACTTCAATAAAGGTTTCAGTCATCTTTGATAGCGTATATTATTTCTTGAATACATTATTTTGAAGCAATAAAAAAATTATCTTTTGTTGTTATAGCTTTCTAAACATTTTTACAAATTTAAGGGAAGATATAAGCCAGTTAAGTACCAAAGTTACTCCTTTATGATGCCCAGATCTTAAAATTTCCCACCTATGTAGCATGGAAAATAAATATGCACACTATTTTTAAATTTGAGGAATTATGGGGGATCATCATTAGTAGTGTGACCATCCAACTAGAGTTGATGATTAACTAAAGTATGAAAAATCTAATGCCATAACCCTTATATTGATTACACTAAATATATATGATGGGGTTCAACTACATATTTGGGATCTGTAAACATCAAAAGAGGATTGGGATATTGTGTCTACTATGTATGAGGCAAAAAAACAAACAAATATCCTTCATCTCCAATCTAATATAATGGTCCCGATCATTTTGAGAGTTCTTCCTTCTCAGTTCTAGAAATTTTTCACAACACTAAACATTACCAAGCAAGTTGTGTCTTTTGAATACCTCGTAAATATGCTTCAACAAGAAGAAGCTATCCAGTTAGTGAAAGATGTGTACAAGGAAAAATCATTAATTTTCAAGTAGTGTGCTTAGAATTTACATATAGGACTACTAAAATAGCATCCACATTAGTTAAAGTCACAGAAAATGAAAGGGTGGTGTCATATTTGCTGCATAAATACTAATGACACTAATCACTACTACTATAATACCTTATCTCAAGGCACATTGAGTCATGAGGGTGTAAGATTTGGCTATTATAATATAACAAGATTCAAAGAATCAAAAAAGTTAATAACAACAATGTTTACATCCATGGATTGCAAATTGGTCTCAACCATAAGCTTAGCTAGACCCATCCCTCTTTCTAGATTGGTGGTATGAATATCTTTGTCATACTCTTAAAAATCATTGACCCACATGCATCTCTTGATTGATGCTTCAATCTAAGTCAATATGTTTTTGAACATCATATGTGGGATATATTCAACAATCTTTAAGCTCAAAATGTAAGGTTTAAATATCTTATCAGCCTTTAAGAGAGTGAAAGATTATTTTTCCATGATTATGTGGATTAGTTCAAATCCTTTCATAGATTTGCTAAAGAAATATATGGGTTATTCATGACCATCATCATTATTTTTCAACAAGACAACAACTATGATATTATGTGATGTAAAAGAGAATATCTATAATGTTTTAGTGTAATCAGGACTAGCCAAAATAGGGTCAAACTTCAAGGATATTTTTATGTTATTGAATGCTTGCACAAACTTCTCATCCCACTTAATGGTTTGGTACTTGTTTAATATAGAGATAATAGGTAGAGTGATCTCTATAATGTTGGACACAAACCTTCTTACAAAGTTGATTTTTCCCTAGAAAGACCAAACTCCCTTCTTGGAAATTGTGATAGGCACTTTGTCAATGGATTGCACTCTTTTTAAATCAATCATGACACCATATTTAGATACCATATGTCCTAGTAACTTAGCATTTTGTACACTAAAGTGAAATTTCATAGGATTAAGTGAAATGACAAATTATTTGTATATACTGAACACTTTCTCTATATGTTCCAAATGTTCCTTTCTATTCTTGGAATACACCATAATATCATCCTTATATAAATAAATGACCATGTTAATTACACCTTCAAATACAATGTCCATATCTCTTTGAAACATTACACTAGCATTCATTAACCTGAAAGACATCCTCATATAAACATACATGCCTTAAGGAATTGTAAATATGGTCTTGGGTGTCTCAGATTCCTTTACCACAACCTTTTTTTACCTATATAAAACATTTAAAGTGCACAATATCTTGAATCTTGTAGCACTCTACAACATGTTATCCATATTGGGCAAAGGGTAATTATCCTTCAAATAGGCTTTATTAAAATTTTGGAAATATACACACAAGTGAAAGTCACCATTCTTTTTTCTCACAGGAACTAAGTTTTCCACCCATGATGAATACATAATGGGCTAAATAATTCCACCATCCCTTAACCTATTTAACTCATCCTACATCTTGGTGGCCAAGATGGGGTTGATAGGTCTCTATTTTTGAATGAAAAGCTTGTTGTCAGGATGCAATGGGAGGACATGTTGAAATAAATCTTACCTATATGATTTTTGTATAGAGTAAGAACAAGCCAAACAATCTTGGTATCTATTACAACAATTACATGTAGTCTTGTTTCTTGGCTATACTTAAGTGAGTACCTATCCAGACTTTTCATGAATGTTCATTAGAGCCCAAATTACATTCAATCGTATATTTTGACATAAATTAGTCTTAATATTTAACTTGGTCTTCTCCATAAAAACATACCTCTTAATCACCAATCCCCAAGGGATATTTTTTCTTTAGTTAAATTATATCTTTCCCATCACTAGTTTGAACCATGGATTCCATGTATGTACGCTAATCTTAAAACTCGGCTTCATAATTTAGAAACCTTATAATATGTTCATCATTAGAAAAAAAATTCCAATGATGAATATTATCTTTGAATGAGGGGCTACCAAGTAACTCCACTTGATACTGATAGTGAGGGTTTCAATTTCAAACTGAATACCTAACCCTCCAAGTTTGTTAGCTTCTATGTTGAAACATCTATCATGATAACAAATGTTGAAAAGTGTCAAAGAATTCTAGTAAATACCATACAACATTTATATATTGTTTCAACCTTTTATTTTTGGTGACATAAGCATTGTGGACCTGCTTAAACACTAGCTTAGAATGGCCCTTTACAATCAGATCTATAATTCAATGTTCATGGGTAATTATCAAACCAAGCAAGAGTGCCTCATACTCAGAAACATTTTTCGTGCACTCAAAGGAAAACATAAAATAAGACTTAAAAGATTCCCTATTAGAGGCATAAAAAAACCTAGATCCATTTCCAAGATTGGATCAAGCCCCATCAAAATCATTTTCCAAACATCACTTTCTTGTCAAAACCAACATCAAAAACAATAGATTATTCAAAAATATCTACATTCACAATGAAGCTACCCAAATCTACTTTAGTGTATAGCACCTCATTTAGAGCTTTCTTTAGATCTTGAAACACATGCAACATCTTGGGCTCTCTATGACATTTAACCATATTATCTTCTAAAAGAATAGTAGTGTAAGAAAGATCCATCTGCACACTACCACCCATGTTGGAAGCCCATTTTTGTGACGATATCATTCAAACACTTAGGTGAGAAGTCCACAACTACCACATTCATATTTAAAAACTTATCTAGATGCAAACCCAACTGCACTACCAATCCTTTGACTTTCCCAGCAACTGGTACCTATCATGAGTCCATGGCATAGCACTTACTAAAAACTAATGTGATTCTCACTCCAAGTTCATTAAGGAAACCAAGAGTCATCACTTGTAAGATGATATAGAATCAAACATGGAGTTGTGAACAATCAAACCATTAATTAGTAGGCTGGTGTAGAATAGGTTTACATCTAGCTAACTCTCTATTAGTGTAGTCCCCAAACAAACCTCTAGGACTGGTTCAACAACCTCATCTAACTCTTCATCATCATCCAAGAGTGTTTAGGGTGAATTCATCTTATTAACATCTTTATTCAAACTAAATTACAAATATTCAAATGCCTCTCCCTATGTTCTAGTATTTGTAACAACTCAACAAGTGGCATTGTAATTTTTAGTTGGCTCAACACTTGAGCCATATCACACATGTTGTACTAAGGAAGGGGAGTATTAGGAAGAAGGGTGACAACACCTTTAGCAAGAATACAATCATTTAAAGTAATCAAGGGAATAGGCTATGATGAATTAGCATTTCTAATAATGGTTTTCATAAGTGGATTTATTCTAACATGATTCATACCGTTAGTATTACTAGATAATATTGGTTCTACTTCTTTATTCATAGCTGGACCAACACTTTATTTACATCTTGAGAAATGGGTGTTAGCTTGGAAGGGATATGGGCTTCTTTGGTTTTCATAGCTTCCTTACTTGCATCCCCTACCCTTGGATTTGTAGGGGTTGTCTCTTGAATACCAAAACCTTGTTTCTTGCTTCTCATACTATTCTTTCACTTTGACAATTACTACATTAATTAGCATATTCATGTCCTCAACTGAAGGAATTCCCCCATCATACTTGTTAATCATTATTGATCATAAAAATTCAAAATCATGATAGAATAATTCATATGCTTATGTCATTTTAACATCAAAACCAAACTTAGAAGTTGGGACACATACCATTTGTACTTCACTCCAAAATTGGTCAATAGTAGTATCACTCAACAATTCTATGAAGGTAGACATTTTGCTTCTGGAGATTTGACAATCAAATGTCAAAATATCATCAACTTTAGATGCAAACATAGGTTCCTTTACATCTCCATCAATTGACTAAGAAGTATGACTCTGATGATGGGGGACAACATGTATCACACCAATCGATATCAATATCACAATCTACAAAATTTATTTTGGCATTCAATGGATTAAGAACCTCCTTTCCAGCCCCTCTATTGTAATTTCTATCATTTTGAGTAGGTTTCTTCCCTCTGCCATTATCCTTAATGTAGAAACAGGGCCTCCCTTGTGATTTATTTTGATTCTGAGTTATCCCTTAACTATAAGATCCATAAGTTATCCCTTTCTCAGCACTAGCCATCTTGTATGATCCATAAGGTATCCCTTTCTTAGCACTTTATATTATAGTGTGTATATAATTGACACTTTATATTGTATACATATATAATTTGACAAGGATTGAATGCACACCGTACCATCTAAAAAATAATATGAATATAACACAAATTTAAAAAGTTCAAAAAACACACTTTCAAAAAAAAATGCCTCAAAATGGGTTGCCTACAAAATGTTGTGTGCTTTACAAGTTCTTCCGATCAACTCTTTCTAAATTCTTATGCATAATAAATTCAAGGTTTCAAATTTTTTTATATTCTTTTGTCACAATAGACTTTATCAGACCTATTCATCCATTTTGAGTTGAGTTTAACCATGGGATAAATTCTCATGTAACCAGTGGCTAGAGTTTATAAAGTGGGTGATATGACCATATGATTTTCCTTTGAAACATGCCAAAGATGATGTCATGAGTGGGGAAATTTTTTGTAATACTGATACAAGTGTTACCCATGTGGGTTGAATTTGAAAACACAATAAGTAGTACACTGTACATGGATGTACCCAAAACCATATGGTAATTCACGTAAATTTGCATGTTGTTATTTCATGACATCTAAAGGTACATAGCATCCCTATTTCAAAAAATGTGAAGGTGCAAATACATATGGATGCATGAGTATATGAACAGTTCACATAGGTTTATTTTTTGTAGGTGTAAATGATGCATAATTGTACATGAGATATAAATCATCACAATAAAATGTGTAGGTGTGAAACTCTAGTGCTACATATAGGTAGATATGAGGAATTCAAATCACATAATATGATTTTGTATTAACCATAATGAAATAAACATCTTAAAAAGGTGACAAACAAAGGTTTTAGATCATTCAATATCCATAAACACATAATACACATAACAACTATTAGCATAATAATTTACTATTACATTATTTTAAATAAACTACTTTAGTTAATACGTGCTTAGATAGTAAATTATGGTGGTTGGTAAGTATTTCAACCATTTTAATTATATATATATATTCTCATGCTATGTTATTGAATAAAAATTAAAGCATTTTATATTATAAAATATGGTATCAAATCATGGTGATACCTTCGATGTGTGCAAATAATTGAGGGAAGGCATTAGCTTGCTAGCATAATAACCTCTTGAGATCAACAAATGAATTATTTAGCCTTAATAAGACATTCCTTCACCTAGAAGGCTAACCAAGATCTCATTTCATCATTATTTTCACTATTTGTATAATAAAAGGTTTGTGTTGACCACACCTATCAAAGGTAGATTAGGCATAACAATTCTGAAAGAATTTTTCTTAGGAGATTCATGTTGATGAAACTATAGGGACACTTAATTTGAAATCAGATAATTACATGTCATAAATTTTGCTCAATATAATAAAATCTTAATATATGATATACTTTTAAAGTGATAAAACAAAGAAATTGAAGAGCTTTGTCCAAATTTGTAGGGACCTCATTTAGAGTAGCAGGTAGAAGAAATATTGAATATTCACAACACAATATTATATAATGAATTGATGAAGACAATACCCAGTCCCAATTCTTGGGAACACCATTGGATATAATCTTTTCCATTAGTATCTTTAGAGGTGATATAATAAATCATTGAGCATTATGTACATTTCCACTATGCATTTCTACCATCACAGAATTAAAGAAAATTCACCCTTAGAGAGAAAATAACCTCTACATTTGCCTTTGGTGACATGACAGTTAACATTTGGTGTGCTCGAATGAGTTTCAACAACTTCACGGGCATTTCCTTTTCTCTCCTAAATGTCATTTAAAATTTTAGAAACCATTAATTTTATTAATTAATATGATAAAGACTATTAGAATTTTATTGGTTCAAGGTACAATGTCAATTAAGGAAGATATATTCTAACCTTGAAGAAGGATATGTTGCATATGATGAATGTGAATAAGAAGTCCCTCAAAAGCAATTACTTTTAACTCCATGAGCCTTGTTGAGCCCACATTTATGCAATATTTCATTCTTAAAAAGATTGATATTGTATATATAAACTCAATAAAGGTTTCAATCACCTTTGATAGTGTATATCATTTCTTGAATACATTATTTTGAAACAATAAAAAAATATCTTTTGTTGTTATAGCTTTCTAAACATTTTTCCAAATTTAAGGGAAGATATAAGCCATTTAAGCACCAAAGTTACTCCTTTATGATGCCCAGATCTTAAAATTGCCCACCTATGTAGCATGGAAAATAAATATGCACACTAGTTTTAAATTTGAGGAATTATGGGGGATCATCATTAGTAGTGTGACCCATCCAACTAGAGTTGATGAGTAACTGAAGTATGTAAAATCTAATTCCATAACCCTTATATTAATTACACTAAATATATATGATGGGGTTCAACCACATATTTGGGATCTATAAACATTAAAAGAGGCTTGGGATATTATGTCTACTATGTATGAGGCAAAGAAACAAACAAATATCATTCATCTCCAATCCAATATAATGGTCCCGATCATTTTGAGAGTTCTTCCTTCTCAGTTCTAGACATTTTTCACAACACTAAACATTACCGAGCAAGTTGTGTCTTTTGAATACCTCATAAATATGCTTCAACAAGAAGGAGCTATCCAGTCAGTGAAAGATGTGTACGAGGAAAAATCATTAATTTTCAAGTAGTGTGCTTAGAATTTTCATATAGGACTACTAAAATAGCATCCACATTAGTTAAAGTCACAGAAAATGAAAGGGTGGTGTCATATTTGCTGCATAAATACTAATGACACTAATCAATACTACTATAATACCTTATCTCAAAGCACATTGAGTCATGAGGGTGTAAGATTTGGATTTTATAATATAAAAAGATTCAAAGAATCAAAAAAACTAATAACAACAATGTTTACCCCCATGGATTGCAAATTGGTCTCAACCATAAGATTAGCTAGACCCATCCCTCTTTATAGCTTGGTGGTATGAATATCTATGTCATACTCTTAAAAATCATTGACCCACATGCATCTCTTGCTTGATGCTTCAATCTAAGTCAATATGTCTTTGAACATCATATGTGGGACATATTCAACAATCTTTAAGCTCAAAATGTAAGGTTTAAATATCTTACCAGCCTTTAGGAGAGTGAAAGATTATTTTTCCATGATTCTGTGGTTTAGTTCAAATCCTTTCATAGATTTGCTAAAGAAATCTATGGGTTATTCATGAACATCATCCTTATTTTTCAACAAGACAACAACTATGATATTATGTGATGTAAAAGAGAATATCTAGAATGTTTTAGTATAATCAGGACTAGCCAAAATAGGGTCAAACTTCAAGGATATTTTGATGTTATTGAATGCTTGCACACACTTCTCATCCCACTTAATGTTTTGGTACTTGTTTAACATAAAGATAATAGGTAGAGTGATCTCTATAATGTTGGACACAAACCTTCTTACAAAGTTGATTTTTCCCTAGAAAGACCAAACTCCCTTCTTGGACATTAAGATAGGCACTTTGTCAATGGCTTGCACTCTTTTTGAATCAATCATGACACCATAGTTAGATACTATATGTCCTAGTAACTTAGCATTTTGTACACTAAAGTGAAATTTCGTAGGATTAAGTGAAATGACAAATTATTTGTATATACTGAACACTTTCTCTATATGTTCCAAATGTTCCTTTCTATTCTTAGAATACACCATAATATCATCCTTATATAGATAAATAAACATGTTAATTACACCTTCAAATACAATGTCCATATCTCTTTGAAACATTACACTAGCATTCATTAACTTGAAAGACATCCTCATATAAACATGCATGCCATAAGGAATTGTAAATATGGTCTTGGGTGTCTCAGATTCCTTTACAAAAACCTTGTTTTACCTATATAAACCATTTAAAGTGCACAATATCTTGAATCTTGTAACACTCTACAACATGTTATCCATATTGGGCAAAGGGTAATTATCCTTCAAATAGGCTTTATTAAAATTTTGGAAATCTACACACAAGTGAAAGTCACCATTCTTTTTTCTCACAGGCACTAAGTTTTCCACCCATGATGAATACATAATGGGCTAAATAATTCCACCATCCCTTAACCTATTTAACTCATCCTACATCTTGGTGGCCAAGATGGGGTTGATAGGTCTCTATTTTTGAATGAAAAGCTTGTTGTCAAGATGCAATGGGAGGACATGTTGAAATAAATCTTACCTATATGCTTTTCATATAGAATAAGAACAAGCCAAACAATCTTGGTATCTGTTACAACAATTACATGTAGTCTTGTTTCTTGGCTATACTTAAGTGAGTACCTATCCAGAATTTTCATGGATGTTCATTAGAGCCCAAATTGCATTCAATCATACATTTTGACATAAATTAGTCTTAATATTTAACTTGGTCTTCTCCATCAAAATATACCTCTAAATCACCAATCCCCTAGGGATAGTTGTTTTCTTTAGTTAAATTATATCTTTCCCATCACTAGTTTGAACCATGGATTCCAAGTCTGTACGCTGATCTTAAAACTCAGCTTCATAATTTAGAAACCTTCTAATATGTTCATCATTAGCAAAAAAAATTCCAATGATGAATATTATCTTTGAATGAGGGTCTACCAAGTAACTCCACTTGATATTGATATTGAGGGTTTCAATTTCAAAATGAGTACCTAACCCTCCAAGTTTGTTAGCTTCTATCTTGAAACATCTATCATGATAACAAATGTTGAAAAGTGTCAAAGAATTCTAGTAAATCTCATACAACATTTATATATTGTTTCAACCTTTTATTTTTGGTGGCATAAGCATTGTGGACCTACTTAAACACTAGCTTAGAATGGCCCTTTACATTCAGACCTATAATTCCATGTTCATGGGTAATTATCAAGCCAAGCAAGAGTGCCTCATACTCAGAAACAATTTTCGTGCACTCAAAGGACAACTTAAAATAAGACTTAAAATATTCCCTATTAGAGGCATAAAAAAACCTAGATCCATTTCCAGGAATGGAGCAAGCCCCATCAAAAACATTTTCCAAACATCACTTTCTTGTCAAAACCAACATCAAAAACATTAGATTATTCAAAAACATCTACATTCCCAATGAAGCTACCCAAACCTACTTTAGTGTATAGCACCTCATTTAGAGCTTGCTTTGGATCTTGAAACACATGAAACATCTTGGGCTCTCTATGACATTTAACCATATTATCTTCTAAAGGAATGGTAGTGTAAGAAAGATCCATCTGCATACTACCACCCATGTTAGAATCCCATTTTTGTGATGATATCATTCCCACACTTGGGTGAGAAGTCCAAAACTACCACATTCATATTAAAAAACTTATCTAGATGCAAAACCAACTGCACTACCAATCCTTTGACTTTCCCAGCAACTGGTACCTATCATGAGTCCATGGCATAGCACTTACTAAAAACTAATGTGATTCTCACTCCAATTTCATTAAGGAAACCAAGAGTCATCACTTGTAAGATGATATAGAATCAAACATGGAGTTGTGAACAATCAAACCATTACTTAGTAAGCTAGTGTAGAATAGGTCTACATCTAGCTAACTCTCTATTAGTGTAGTTCCCAAACAAACCTCTACGACTAGTTCAACAACGTCATCTAACTCTTCATCATCATCCAAGAGTGTTTAGGGTGAATTCATCTTATTAACATCTTTATTCTAACTAAATTACAAATATTCAAATGCCTCTCCCTATGTTCTAGTATTTGTAACAATTCAACAAGTGGCATTGTAATTTTCAGTTGGCTCAACACTTGAGCCATATCACAGATGTTGTAATGAGGAAGTGGAGTATTAGGAAGAAGGGTGACAACACCTTTAGCAAGAATACAATCATTTAAATTAATCAGGGGAATAGGCTATGCTGAATTAGCATTTCTAATAATGGTTTTCATGGGTGGATTTATTCTAACATGATTCATACCCTTAGTATTATTAGATAATATTGGTTCTACTTCTTTATTCTTAGCTAGACCAACACTTTATTTAACAACTTGAGAAATGGGTGTTAGCTTGGAAGGGATAGCTGCTTCTTTGGTTTTCATAGCTTCCTTACTTGCATCCCCCACCCTTTGATTTGTAGGGGTTGTCTCTTGAATACCAACACCTTGTTTCCTACTTATCATACTATTCTTTCACTTGGACAACTACTACATTAATTAGCATATACATGTCCTCAAATGAAGGAATTCCCCCATCATACTTGTTAATCATTATTGATCATAAAAATTCAAAATCATGATAGGATAATTCATATGCTTGTGTCATTTTAACATCACAACCAAACTTAGAAGTTGGAACACATACCATTTGTACTTCACACCAAAATTGGTCAATTGTAGTAACACTCAACAATTCTATGAAGGTAGACATTTTGCTTCTGGAGATTTGACAATCAAATGTCAAAATATCATCAACTTTAGATGCAAACATAGGTTCTTTTGCATCTCCATCAATTGACTTAGAAGTATGACTCTGATGATGGGGGAGGACACATATCACACCAATCGATATCAATATCACAATCTACAAAATTTATTTTGGCATTCAATGGATTAGGAACCTCCTTTCCAGCCCCTCTATTTTGATTTCTATCATTTTGAGTAGGTTTCTTCCCTCTGCCATTATACCTAATGTAGAAAGAGGGCCTCCCTTGTGATTTATTCTGATTCTGAGTTATCCCTTGAGTATAAGATCCATAAGGTATCCCTTTCTCAGCACTAGCCATCTTGTATGACATTTCCTTGACAATAGTTGCCAAGGTTTTCAAGGTTTCCTCAAGGTGGCAATCATAGCAGACATAGTCTTTTTAGAATTGACTAACTTCACATCAGCCTGCCTATTCAAAGGTTTACCCATAAATTTTATATTATTTTCAATTTGGATGGTGATATTGAGTGCCAACCTCAAACTCGTGGGAGTCTTGTCCCTCAAGTGGTACACAGGCTTCTTGTCAAATGCATCATAGTATTTAATCAACAAAGTTGTAACACAAGGCTTAATATTTTTAGGTAGACTCATCATGGTTTTATTAAATCTTGTATTAAAATCTTCCACATACTAATTAGTATTATTTTTAATGTTTTCAAATTATGCAAGAAAAAACTTAGGATCAATTCTATCACCATATTAAATTTTGAAAACATCATTCGTTTCTTCCCATAAATCTATGCATCCATTAGGAAGGGAATTGAACCACCCATGCAAACATCATCATGCTCAACCTCATAATCTTCAGTGATAATGTGAAAATCCTTCAAATGATACTCACCAGTCACTTCAGTATTCCATTGAAACTTAAGAAGGTCATTCCATACTTCATTTGGAACTTCATTGGGGCAACCTTACATTTCATCAAAATTATTATGTCTAAATCTAGGAATCTTGAATGCAAGACATTGATTTTCATCCTGATCCTAGGCCTCATGATTGGTTAAATGGTGGGTTCAGGATCAGTTAATAAAGGGTTGTGAGGGGGTGAGTGAGGTGGACTTGGGGGATCAAACCTAGGAGGAGATTTAACTTGTTGAGAAGGTGTTTGGTAATAACTTGGACCATAAAGATCTGATTTATTAGGAGAGCTATGATATTCTTCAATTATAGGAATTTTAATAAATAAAAGTTTAGTTGTACCAAAATATTTACAATCCAAACACTCCTTTGCTGCTAAACATTATCTTTCAATTAGACTCCAAATTTGTCTTTTTGTTCTTTGATGAACACTTAAGGGTGAGATAAGTTAATTTGATGAGTCAGCTTTGAAGGAGGATCTCAATCCTTTTAGTTTTACAAACAAAATAATAGTCAAAGCTGAATGAAGATATTAAAAATGGGCACTGATCTTCCTTGAAACTAGATGATATGTTACAGTCACCACTAGAAGAAAACTTCTAAAATATAACATTTTATAAATATGTTGTGATATAATCTGAAATCATACTTCGCTAAAGTCAATGATGAGATATAAAAACAAACACATTAAAAATTTTATATTCATGTTCAAAAGAGTAAATCACTTCAAAATATGTCAATTTAATAAAAATTTTGAGGCTTGGAAATGGTGCTAATGAAGTCTTTGTGTAGTTGATGGCCCAAATAGCAAAATCAACAAATAATAGGTAGAGAACTTTAGAGCTTGAACTTATACAGGTGTCTACAAGATTCCTTGACAACACAACTGCCAAGCTTCTTAGTTGATCCCTAACAATGGCACCAATGAAGTGCAACATAATTGATGGCCCAAAGTAGTAAACAATGCTCAAATAACCTCAAATTTCAAAAATTTGAGATAATATGAATAAATACTATCTAAAACTAGTCATTTGAGTATAATCCATCAAATATTTATTAACAAATAAATTTAGAACCTAAACTGATATAGCTCTCTGCAAGAGTCCCTGGAAACACAAATAGTAGGGTATGTACCTAGTAATGGTTTTAGTAACGTGTTACATATTTGATGACCCAAAGTAGTAAAATATGCTCAAATAACCTCAAATTTCAAACACATGAGATGATATGAATAAACATTGTTTAAAACTACTCATCAAAGGTTAACCAAATATTTATTGATAGAAAACTTTAGAATATTAACAAATACAACTCTCTGTAAGAGTCCCTGGTAACATAGGCACGTAGGGTCTATCCTCGATAATGACACTAATCAGGTGTTGGTTCTCAATTATACACCACTTGCACTCAGAATTGCACACTTGGATAGTATGGAAAACAAAGATGGCAAACTCAGATTATGTCATTATATCCAGGGAAGGATTTGGCATCAGGATGCACTAAAAATAGACAATAACTGGAACACACTAACAAAGGGTATGCTTAGCTCCCTTCCACTTCTGTCTCTACCTGAACCAAGGTGAGAGGACCTATGGGGTAACTTGCTTTCATGAAGGAATACTATATTTCAATCTCTTTAGAGATTATTGGAACATAATAACATAAATCTGACTAGGGTATAACCAAAATTGGTCACTCTGCTTGGGAAGAGCTATCATACGGAATGAACAAATTATCTAATTTAAACCCAAGCTACTAAAGACACATCCATGGAAATTAATTACAACTTTCATCTCTAAATAAATTTATAACAACTAGGAGTCAAATGGAATGTTACAATGTTGAGCTTTGAAGCACAAAATATAGGAACATTTCAGATTTACAAGATTGATAAATCTTTGGGCAAATAACACTTAGAATAATCAATAGGGTGTATTATTTTCAAGGCAGGAAAGGTAGGATGAGTTAGTTAGGTATAAAAGAGTGGTACGATGGCTCTCAAAAAACAAGAATTCCTTCAAAAAGAATGTTATCATTCATTGAAAAATTCAAAATACTAGTAAACGAGGTAAGGAATTTATCACAAATGCTTTGCAATCATTGGTGGCAATGCAATGCAAGTATTCAAATGACCCCTAAAACCCTAAATCATAAATTGCAAGTAAATATTCAAGTATTTTCTCTTATCATATTCATAAACCTAGGATGTCCTTAAAAGGTTATCAACAACACATTGCCAAATCATAATGCAAAAAGGAATTTACAACCTAGATCTATGCCTAGAATGACCATCATTGATAAGCATAAAACTAAATACCCAATCAATAGATCATGTAAGATGTATTATTACATTTCATTAATAGGATACAATAGAAATCATAGCTATTTTCCATCAACTTGAAATTAGATCTTACATACATCATTTCTTAGAGTGATAACATGGGGAAATACATTGTAGTTTTGCTCTTTCATAAGGGAGACATATGCATGATCTCAGAGCTTACTAATATCTATACAGATGCAACTAGCTTAATAAGAGAGAGAAAATACACACAACAAAGATCCTAAAAATTTGAAAGAGCCTAAGACCTAAGAAAACCAACAACAACTTTGTAAGGAGGAAATACCCTCTTTACTTATTAAACTCTCTCACACATAATATTCATTCAAGATGCTCCAGTTGGAAGATGCCCTTGATCATGCCTGAAAGCTCCTACTCTTGTAAGCAAATGCTTTGAGCAACTACCTATCTATATAATGATGAGATTTGATAACAAACCCTTGATCTCATTGGTTGGAAATTCATTGTATTTGGGCTTGAGGGAGAATATTCCTTTGGGAGTGAAACAAACTCCTTGTCTTCTTGTGAAACTATTTGACCATGCTCTCCCATTAATCATTTAAAAATCTTGAAACTTCTAGATAACTACCATTCTTCTTGTGCAGGCTAAAGAATGCCCCTTGATTTGTAATGATGGCATTGGATTGCTCCAGTCGTAATGGAATCAATGTAAGATCCATGGCCAATTTAATATTCTCCTTCTAATGGCCCACCTTGGTCTCACAACCCCTATAGCAAATTTCTTCCATGGACGTCAAATATTGAAAATGTAACACTTAACTTATGTTTTACCTTTGTTTCTTTTTTACTTGCCCATGATTTTCCATACTTTCTATTTTGCTATTGACTTTTTAGGGTTGCCACCAAACTTTATAAAGTCCCATGCACTTTTTACTTTATTATTTCTTTATGCAGGAGTTTAAACTTCTTTTGCAATTTTGCACCTCCATTGCCTAGCGGAATTTCAGACTCCAATTGCAACTTTGTAAGTTGGGGGAAATTCAAAAGTCTCCAACACTTTGCAATTTGTAATTTTGTAACTTGCAATCTAAAATTGCAGTTCCACTCAAAAGTTTCCTCATAGCCATGAGAGCTTTTTATGTAATTTTCAATTTGCAAAAATGCAATATTAAATTTGGCATTTAAAGTTTTTCTTTTGCCTTTGGACATTTGACTCCCCTTCTTACATTGACTATTGGGTGGTGGACTTTTAAGTGAAATTTGCAAATCGCACATTTGTAAAATGCAAAATTGAATTTTCTTTTTAAATATGTGTGGACCTCCCTTCACTTTTTTAGATATAGAAACATCTCTTTGCATACTTTCCAACTGGGTTGTTAGGTTTGTTGGAGATACACCCAACGTGCTGGTCTATGAATGCAACCTTCTAGTATTTGGAGATAATGTATCATCACTCGGTGATGCAAATTGGTTCTTGGGCTGAGATTCATGTTAAATCGAGATTTCTTGATTACATTATGGTCTTTACTTGTTCCACGGTGATCCATAGGCCACAAGATAATCTTCTCCATGTTATCTCCTTCAGACTCTTTATTTACCTGGCCCATTCTGCCATAGCCTGGCAAACCTCCTCAGCTATTCATTTTTACTTTTGAACTTGAAGACTTCTGCATCGAAATACAAACATCAAAACGTAACATGTAGTTTGAGGGTGCTAAATATACTTCAAATCATTGGAATGAATGTCTCTTTCCTATTTGAGACAAGCGTCGCCTAACCTTAACACTACCATGTAGGCTCTTATCCTTCCAGCTCTGTGTCTGCCGACGGGTCTCGAAACTCTATCTACATTTTCCAAGTTGCATTTGCTTTAAAAACTTCCACCGACCCTTTCTAAGCTGACATCTCCCCCTTTTCCATGCAATCAACACTTTCCTTTCTGCGGGTTTCAACGATTGGATAATAGTTTACAACTCGCAAATTTAAAAGTTGCATTTTGCAAGTTGTCCCTCCACCGTAAATGTTCGCCGGGATTTTACATTTCAATTGCAAACTCTTTCCTTCGCCTTGCCATTCCACATAGATGTTTTTCTTTTCTGTGGGCTTTGGAAGTCAACACGTAATTTGCACATTGTTTCTCCGTGTTATAACTCTGCGAACTTTCATGCCTGATTTGCAATTTTGCAATATTGCAAGCCTACAATCAGCTTTGAAAATTCCGCTATTTGTCTCGCTTTAATTTTTATTTTATTTTTCCACGTAGGCTTTGAAATAATTGACATGGGTTTTTTAAATATGCTGAGGGTCTCCCTTTCGTGCTACGTGAACATTAGAAACAACACGTGGGCTCCCTCCTTGCTGGTCTGCGTGGCTTTGACTTTGCTCTCCCACATTATATTCTCGTTGCCTTTTTCTTGACTTTGAGTTATGGGTTTGCGAGGTTGATCCACAGTTTACACTTGCAAATTTTATTTTATTTTCGCAAGTTGTTTTCCCCGTCACATTTCTTCAACAGACCCGGGAACTTAGACTGCAATTTGTAATTTGCCAAATATAAAATTGTTTTTGATTTTGAAACTTTCGTCGACATCTTTATTTATCATACACCCTTCAATGTCACTAAAATACGAAGACGTTGATCGTTATTCAAAAGCGAGATCTAACAGGGTTTATAGAACATGAACATGAGAGTAGGGTTTTATGACTTGATTGTATAAGTAGGATTTTTTAACCCAGGTACACATTTGCAAATAAGAGTAATGATTAAATATTCAGGGATTAATTCTCAGAAATAAAGTACAAATAGCTTAATGTAAGTTTGAGCACTAACAAGACCCATTCTTTTTTCTCAAAACTAATTTAGTAAATCAGATTTGTGAATAAGAGAGAATGTCATAGAATCTGTCGAGAATAGAATGTTAGGTCAGAAAACAGTTGGTTATGTAGTGAATAGTTGATAGATCAATGAAATGGCTCTATAATCCCCTCTCATGAATAATATGCACTCTTTATGAAAATAATTGAATAAAACATGACACCAAATCATCCCCTAATTTAATATTTATATATTCTCTTAAAACATTAACTAATAAGCAAATGACTCAAAGTGTTATGATATATGTGTTCCTGCTCTTTATTTTTCTATATCATTAAAGAAAAAGGATAAGCTTTTATAAAATTCTAGTGCGTAGGGAAATGATCAAATGTTAGAAGTTTATAATGATGTGATTGTTTTATTTGAAATTAAATAAGAAATCGATTAAAATAGATCACTATGTTCTTATTTAAAGGACTGAATTCACTTTTATGACTGTTTGATAGCATTTATGTTCTCCTTTCAGAATAATTCATTCATACCATCGATTGCTTCGATTCAAAGAACTCGCTGTTAATAAATAAGAGATTCAGTCACAAATTATACCATCTTCATACTTCCTGTTTGTTCTTAAAACTTATTGGGAAATGATGAAATTCATTCAACTATATTGAAAATACTAGACACACGTTGTAATAAATCTGGTTGTCTTAAAATATGGAATCATCGTCTCTAGAAAAGGAAACTTACAACTGTTCGTTGTTTTCCACATATAAATTTGTGTTGGCCTATCTTATTATCTGTATGTGAAATTGGAAGCTTTGTTCGTTCCAATTTAAATGGTCACCCTATCATGAAGATAACTTCACGGGATAGCAAAACCACAAATAAAGTAGAAAATCGGATAACTTCATCATCGTATTAACAATTAATGGTTTAAAGAAAAGTAAATGTTATTTAATTTCCCGCTTGAATGGACGACAAAAAATTTATAGAGAGGAAAATTTACGGAGAAATGTTGTACTACACTAAATATATGAAATTCCCTCTTTGCTCTCAAACGATTTCTTCATTCCAAGAGATTTCTTTTAAAATTACTCATCTATGATTTTTAGAAATTTTATTTTTAAAATTTTCAGCGCTAAAAAAAATGATAGCGTGATGACAATGGATTTGGACTCCTCCATATCGTGGTAAAAAAGAAAGCTTAAGGCAAACGGAAAACTTGTTAAAAAAAAATAATGCTATCATATGACAGACTTCACAATTCGAAGTATTGTAAATAGTTAGTATATATATATATATATAATTTTTTTTTTTTTTTTTTTTATGTTAAAATTAATTTATATTATTTTTAGTTAGGTGAAATACAAAATTATTATAAGAAGAGCATCCTTGGAAAAATGTAATGTTAATAAAATCTTATGATATCTTTTAAAACTTCAATAAACAGTGGAAAAAAAGCAAGTACATAATGATTTATCTTCGATGATGTAGTCTTTGTAGTCCTCTTAGATATATTTTTTGAGTTTATTTTGATAGAAATTTGGGGTTTATATATCCACCATTTTTTCACATTAGTATTAGTATTTTATTTTAATTTTTAAATTCAAAAAATCATTTATTTAAAATATTAAATTTATTTATTTAGTCCCATTACTCAAATATATTATGAGATTGTTTTCCAAGGACTTGACAAATTGTTTTTATGAATAAAATATTTTAAAATTTATATCTTCGAATAAATAAAATTTTAAAATTTATTTTCCAAAGCGATCAATAAGTTTCAAAGATCAAATATTAAGAGAATTGATTGTTGTAGCCATGTTGAATTAAGCATTTGAAAGGATAGAATATAAATGTCATAATTGTAATTATTACAATACAACTTTTGAAATTTGTGGATAACTTGAAACTTTTTAATGGTTTTTCCCACAAGCATTAAAGAGAATGGGAAGGCTAGGGAAAGTGGTTGACCTTAACTAGCATGCACAAACAATGTGCATATTCACGTCAGTAATCTTTTATTGACTTTTCAATGATCATGTATAGTTTTAAAACCATCTCTGCTACTAAACCGATGATGTTAATGTTAAGCCCCAAGCTAATTACGACCACCAACAGTCACCCAAATGCAACTGGTTAAACTACAAACATTACCACCAATTAGTAATTAATACACATCACTAACCACGATCATCTACCATCGGGCCAAACATCACAGCCTTTGTGGTATGCACACGTACGTGGCATGGAGATGAATCCCACACATGCAATACTTTTAATAATATTTCCTTCCCATGTTATCATTACTCACAAGGCACATTAGGGTGTCCTTATTCATATCATGACCCTGCTATTGTGAGTTAGCTAAAGGTTAGTAACAAGTGGAGGGAGATAGATCGAGTGAAGGCAGATGAAAGAAGCTTAAATATTGCTTCCATGTTTTATCCAAGGTTAGTAATAGACAATGCATGTATTGTGTTTGACAGAATGTCTCAAACAAGACTGTTAGTTTACTAGTCCACTCTCCCACTGAAATATGCATATGAAGTTTGAGACAAAGAATTTGACAAATGGAGCTTTAGAAGAGAGTAGAACGGGTGTATGGTATATAAGTTTTGATGTATGGTACATAATTTTAGGAGCCTCTGTAGTAGCCTTGTGTTTGTCCATGGTGTAAGCATGAATCTTTTTGATTTGTCTGATTCCTATCACATAAACTTTTATTTGTTGGATTAGTAAACCTAGATTTCAAATAGCATACATGTTTGTAGAATTATTGAGGAATGTCCTTTTCAATCTGACACTTGAATTTGAACTACTAAAGAAAACTCTAGGTTAGTAAATGACATTGCCTACATTATGTTTGATAGAATGTCTCATATAAGACTATTAGGTTACAAGTCCATTCTCCCATTCAAATGTGTATATGAAATATGAGACAAGGAATTTGACAAATAAAGATTTAGAATAGGGTAAATCAAGGTGTATAGTATATATGTTTTGGTAGATGGTATATAAGTTTAAGATTCTCTCTAGTATATGCCATTTTTAATATCTTGAACTCTATTTTTCACATGAGAAAACCATTATTCAATATGCTCGTATATTTATTTTTTTACAAGTCCAGTGTTTGTCCATGGTTTAAGCATGAAGCTTTATAATTCATTGGATTCCTATCACATAATTTTTGATTTGTTGGATTAGTGAAACCTAGATTTCCAATAGCATACATGTTCACATAATTATTGAGTGATGTATTTTTGAATCTGACACTTGATTTTCAATTGTTAAAACAAATTTTATTTTTCATTGTAAAAATGTATTCTAAAAAGTTGATTTATAAATACATACACAATTTTTTAGTACAGAATTCCTATGAAAAATTCTTCATGTTCTCAACTAACAAAAATGTGCACTTTTTTTTTACTTTGGTATATGTATAATTTGATAAATTAATGGTGGTATATATATTTTATCATAGTATCAATTATGGGACTGATTCATAAGTGTTTTTATAGGCCTCAATGTTCATTGTATTTTCATCACATGGTTTTAAGATTTGAATTTTATCCTCCCTTGTATCCAGTAAAACATGTTTTATTCACTTTTATATAGTTTATAAGCACTTATAATTAGCAGTAAAAGAAAAAAAGTCATTTTCTTGAATTTATTATTAATAAATTTCAACATGTTGTTGAATTTTTCATTGACTCATGTGTATTTATCCTTGTAAATGCCTAAATGCACTCCATTTTGGTTTAGGAGGTGTGTGAATGAAGTTTCATAATTATATGCAATGGGGCCATCACGTATGTCTACTTTTAAGTACATAGAAAAGGTTACTCATAATGTTTTGATGTGTCTGTGCAAACTTCCACTTTGTAAGAGTGTGTCAATCCATTTTTACTATACACCCATTGTACTATATAGTGTATCCTTATTATTGTTGACTTCATCATTCAAAATCTTTACTGAGCTTATTAAATATTTCCATCAACCTCTTTGAAAAAGAATCCAACTTATATTAATTATTTTGCATACAATCTCCATGGACTTAATATTCCTTTCATAAAAAATAACATTGCTAACCTTTTAAATTTACAACAAGCATTTTTTTATTCTTGTAAAGTTTTCAAAGTATAATGTGTCTACTAAATTTTATTTATCTCATTTACTTCATACAAATTTTCTATTAGTTTTTCCTTGAATTCCCACATAAGTTATTGTGATATTATATACATTATTTTTGAATTAATTTTTACGTTATGTTTCTATAATGTGAACATTTAATCTCTTCTTTGGAATTATACTATATACAATTACTTTGATGTCTTCTCATATGTACATTTCCTCATTGGAGGCTCATAATATATAAATTAAATATAAGATGTTAATTTCACGAACAATGGTTTCCCTTTTTTCCATGAATGCTATGCTACGTTACTAGAAAATCAATTTTATTCCTTCTATCAGCACACCATTGTACTCACCTGGTTACCAATATGATGAATTTTAAAAATAGTTCATAGGTAACGGTAAGGGTTGTAAAGCATATTCTAAACTAGTTTATATGCAAATTTTTGTATGTTGGAAATTGATACTATGAATTTTGACTACTCTAGATTTAAAATGGATGACAAGGAATTAAATGATTTCCTAAAATAACTTTATGATGACACCAAACAAATTGTATGAAATTTTAGCTACTACACTGGAAGATTAATTTGAGTTCTATTATTTTTTGTTCATGATAATCTTTGGTGACATCCATTGTGTTAGGAGAAAGAAGTCAGTGAGAAGTCCTCATTACATGTACATGATCAATTTATATGTTTGACTATAATCCTTTGAGATCAAACAAGGGCTTCAACTAGAGCATTAACCATTGGCGATGGTATTCCCACTATTATGGGACATCCATCTACTTCCTATAAAAAAAATAGGTGTGTAATCCTGTGCATGATCAATTCTTTATTGAATAAAGATGTAGAGTAGGGGATAACATAAGTAATTTTATTGATGTTCTATTCATTTTCCATGCCTGATTTAATATTCTTGCCACATATATAAAAAACTCAACATTTGAAAACTTTGCATCTATATTTTTATTTGTTACATCTTGTTTAATATTTTAGGAGGAGGGGGTGGAGTAGATCAAAGGTGAAGAGGATATTCATGAATTGCCCAATGACTATGTCCCATGAGATGTATGAGAACCTTTGGTTTCCCTTAATGGTTGATTGTTCCTCATGTTAAAATTAGACTACATTTCATAAACCATCTATTTCTCTATGTTATTTTTTTGTTCTAGTTTGACAGGGTGGAGAGGAGCCATGTGGATGTGGATGATAGTCACCTGCATAATTCCTTTATCCCTAAGAATGTGCATATTTTTTATACTTTAAAATTGTTTTGCGGTGCTCATCATGTTTGTTGTTTAATATATGTTTGGAGTTGTGTGTGTGTGTGTGTGTGTGTGTGTGTGTGTGTGTGTGTGTGTGTGTGTGTGTGTGTGTGTGTGTGTGTGTGTGTGTGTGTGTGTGTACCTTTAAGGTAAGAAGAGGTTGAGTCAAATAACGTTGATGATAATGATGATGAGGATATTGATGATGATGGTGATTGGATTTTGGATGATTCCTTCCTCAAAAATCTATTTCCTTTCATCCCCATTAGAATTTATCTGACACAATAGTAATCGTGAGGGCCATAGGACATTTGAATCAGGATGGAGGGTTTTTTAAATCTTGTAATTCATCAAAAATACTTTCTAAGAAAGGTCAAATTCCCATGAATTCACATATTAAAATATTTTTACCTGTTGAGGTCAAAGCAGGGAGACAACCAATTCTAGAGAGCGCGAATATTGGGAAAATAGATGTGAGAAATTTTGAAGTAATATTTGCAAATGAGAGTTTGTAGAAGATGGGGCTGGGATCTATGACTATTCCCTTAAAATGGGAAAAATGAGCAATGAAGCACATAAAAGAATGCGACAGGTTCAAAGCAAGCTCTTTCCAAACTCTAGGCTACTTATAGTCTAACAAAATGGAGAGAGGGAAACAACGATGGACACAAATCATGGAAATACGAAAGAGCGCCACAACCAAAATTTTATTAAGGTCTTAATACTTAATGCTAATTTTTAATACTAGTAACTAGTATTATGAAATATTCGATATTTTAATGCTATAATCAATTATTTTTTCCACGTCATTTTAAAGCAATTTAGGCTTTCAATTATTTTAGTTTGAAATATTCACATTTCATATAATATAAATTGTAGAAAGAGTTTTAATAATCTACTTTGAGATGTGCATTAAAAATGATTAATGAACAGTGAAAAAAAGTTGGGAAAGTATTTATCTGCTATAAAATTGTTGAACATTTAAAATGGATCCTTAGAGATTATAAATAAGTGAAAGAAAGTTCGTAAAGTACCCATCTAAAAAGAGATTGTACAAAGAGTTAGCAACATTTGTAGGCAAGTAAAATAGATATTTATATGTATTTATATATATAGTCCAAACAAAGTAAATGATCGCGCATGGGCGAGAGTCTCTCTTATTTATTTAGTAGGCATAGTGCGTCGACCAAGGTTAAGGTTTATTTAAAACATGTTAAAATTATATATATATAAAATTTGAACATGTTTTAAATAAACTCAAATTATTTATATATTATATCAAATAATATTTTAAAAATATATATATATATATAATATTTTAGTTAAGTTGTTTGTGAAAGTATTTAATTATATAATATAATTGATTAAATTAAAATTAAATTTTAAAAATATATTTTTGAAAATTGTGAGATAAAAATGATTGATAAAAAATTATATAATTTATTAAAAAATAATATTTAAAAAATTTTAAAATTAAAATAATAATAATAATAATAATAAAATATGTTCATTAATTATTTTAACAAACCAAAAATTATAATATCTTAATTAATTTTTTTTGAATTAAAAATATAAAAAATTCAAAACAATGAATTCCATTAGTTAAAAATATATATATATATATATATATATATATATATATATATATATAATAATTTGAGTTTATTTAAAACATGTTAAAATAAAATAAAAATATTAATAATAATGTAATTAGAGTTTTATAGAAAAAGAACGAAAACCTTAAAAAGCTTCCACCCCTCCCCATGAAAATGCGCTCCTATCTTTCTATGACTATAATGTGGATGATACGTTTTTAGTAAATGGCAAGTAGTGTAAATATATTTTGACCATTGTATTTTTTAAACGTGTGGATGTAAAAAATATATTTTTAAATTATGAAATTAACTTTTTTTTAAATGTTTAATAACAAATTTGACCTTTTAAGTGATAAGGGTAAGGTTTTTTATTGATATTTTTATTCATTATTAGTAAGAAATTCAGCATGAATTATTTATTAAAATTATCAAATTAGATCTTTTTTAGGATGTAAAATGATTTTAAATGGGTGAAAATTTTTACGAAATGTTTAAAACATATTTGTAGAACCTAAACAACACACTAAAAAAGAGGTAATATATGGTTTTTGAAAAACAATTAAAATAAAAAGGAAGATAAAAATGAGAGAGAGAAAAGGAATATAAAATATAGATGTGAATAACTAGTGTTACTATTATTATTATATCAAATTTGTAGAACCTAAACAACATATTACGAAAAACAACACACTAAAAAAATATATAAAGTATAGCTTTTTAGAAACACTAAAAATAAAAAGAAAGAGAAAGATGATAAAAAGAAGGAATATAAAACAAAAATGAGATTAACTAAAATGTTAGGATTATTATTACACTAAAATATAATTTTCTTATATAGTATATTTTGGTGTATAGAAAATCTACCTTCTTTCTCATTGATATATTATTTCATTAAAAAAGCTCCTCCATTATATTCAACTAGTGTACAAGCTCCTCCAATTTTATACTTTCCTATATTCTCATACTATATCCTTTATTCCTTAATTTTTACCTCTTAACATTAATTGTTCTTTTTAAAAATGATTACAGATTTTATTGTTTTTTCTCCTCTTGGTGAATTTTGGTTTCTTATTATCTTTATTTTTTTGACTCTCTTCTAAAAAAATATTTCATATTCTTGTTCATTTAAGAACCTCTTCTTCTTTACATGTTACTTAAACATATTCTTCAAAATACTTTTCTTTTCCAAAACAAGAACAAGAAAATTGACACACAATCTTCCCTTCTAATTTAATTCAATAATTAAACCTTATCTCATACTAGATGATGAATTTAAAAAATGTAAACACTTTAAAAAAACTTAATAAGATTATAACTATAATTATTTAATATTTAAAAAATAATTAAAAATATTTATCATTCATTTCAAATAATCTATAAATATTTAGAGAAATGACAACTCACAATTAGACATATCATGTATAACTATCACACTATTAAAGATAACACATCTAATGGAATCATTATTGGTTCCTAACTTAAGCATCAAGTTGAAAATATTAATTTATTCCTTGAGCCTCTAATTTTCAAGTTACAAAGATTATGGTATAGCATTATGATTTATAATATTTCAAAAAGTTTGTCAAAGGCAGTTCACTTGTTATGCTACTAACTATTCATGATTTTACATGGATGGTTATTTGTTTAGAGATTTATTATAATTTAAACTTCAAAAGAATAAGTCCATATTTGTATTTGTGCACAATATACAATAAATGCTTAATAAATAAATCTTGGGTGTTAGGTAAGCAAAAGATAATAAAAATAAAAATGAGGTGATTAGGTGCCGTGTAAGCAAGAGAAAATATTCGTTAGTGTTTTTTTAATTTTTGATGCCATACATCTGTAATAAATTCATGAAGATATGGTAGCATCATACATGGGTTGTTAGGTGGACATTAATTTTGTTTAAATTTGAAAGGACTGAATAGCATTACATTTAAACCTCTATTAAGATACACAACATGTCAGGTGATTAGACATGTAGAATTATGTAATTAAAATATTTAGTTTCTAACAATAAAGAATAGTTATAAAATGGAAATACCTATTGCCATTTTAAAATTTTAAAAAATTATCGGTGTCACTTCATAAAATACGTCACTTTCAGCAAGCTAAATTATTTTTTATTAAATAGAATGGTCCATTGGGTTGATTAATGTATATAATAATGTAGCATTACTGGTATGATGAATATAGTTCATGGAGATTGGTGATCCAACATTCAAGCATCAAGCAAAAATCATTATTGAAAACTTTTAGGTGAGTGAGTGAGTGAGTGTGTGTGTGTGTGTTTTCTTCCCACCATTATATTAGTTATTATTGAATTACAAAAAAAAGTTGCAATATTTAATCATCTTTATTTTTTATTTTAAAAAAATCAAAATAAAAAATTATGTATTGAGTTGTTATGAAATTTATTATAATAAAAGCGTTCCCCTCACCAAATAGGTTTATAGAAATTAAGGCACAACTCCTTAGTAATAAAACTGTCATAGAAGAATAATTAATACCATTCTGCATAACTTTGAACCACTATGTCTGCACTGTTTGTTGAGAAACTTGATGTATTTTGTTTGGAAACATTTGCTATTTTGTTAACTTAGTAATTTTAATTGTTGATCATGTAATTCTTATAATACTTTAATATAATATTTTTTTATTAAAAAAAATACTTGATAAGTAATTTTTTGGGAGTAATATCTGTATTTGTTTATTTTCATTTTTGATAACTAAAATATAAATATTATGAGAATTGAGAATATCTGACATGCCTCTCAAAAAGGTCATATATCTTATACAAAATTGAATTTGATAGTAAATCTTTTTATCATAATTATTTTTATGATGGTTATCTATTTAACGTTTCCATTCAAATGTTAATGTGGCTTATAATAAAAATTAAAAATAATTTATAAATTTATCGTGATCCTTTACAGTTTTTGAATGTTAATATTTCACATAATAAAAAAAAATATATCCTTTATAGTTTTTGATAATATTTTATATAATAGAAATGAAAAACATTAAAAGAATTATAAATTTATCAATATCCTTTACAGTTTTCAATAGCATGAACAAAAAAATTCACCCCACATTAAAAAGAAGAAGAAATAAATTTAAAAATGATTGTATTTTACGGTTTAGATAGCCATCATAGCTTTTAACAAAATTAAATTATATTATATGAGACATGTTACGGTGTCCTTTCATTTTACTTGTTGATAATTGTGTTTATGATTTTTTCTGTAAAACACAATTACATTTATTTAAAATAGTTCTTTTATTCAAAATAATTCTTACTGCTAGGAATTACATTTAAAATACTTCTTAACATTGCAGCTAAAATTAGAAACTGTCATAATTTTTGAACCCTAATAGCGTTATATTATTGTTTTTCCCATAGTTTGAGAAGTTTACGTAAAATAAAATACATTTTATTTTTATTCTAATATGGAAATGTAAAAAAAATATGATAGCGAATCTCTTTTGTAAAATCCCTAATTTGTATGCTTTCATTAGCAGGAAAAAATATTTATTTATTTTTATTACTGAAATTACAAATCTTATACCACTTTGGGTATAATAAAAAAATAGTAGAAAATATTGCAGCGTGTATTAAACAACTAATATATCAAATCGAAAAATAACATTACAGTTTTTTCTTAAATAGTTAATATGAGGTTTGATTTCTAATTATTGTATTGATTTTTTAAAAATAAAATAATTATATATTTTTATTATTTTCAAACATGATCCAATTGAATTTGGACCCATATTTTTGTTTGTTCAACTAAAGACCAGCAACTTTTTTAGATTTTACTCTCGTGACCTGCTATAGAGGTGCTCTTACTTATTATATAAAGTATATTAATTTGTTTTTAAAATCAAATATTAAGTCAAATGTGTATGGTTTAGTAAAACGTACCCATTCTAAACAATAAGGGTAAAACAGAGGGTGTTAACAGGTCCCTTAACTTAGAACATAGGAGATAAAAGATATATCAAAGAATGTTTACAAGTAACGTCTTTACTAGTGGTAACCAAGTACAAAAGACAAAAAAATTACAAGTTTTATCAGTTAGATAAAATGATGGATTCTATGATAAAAGTGAAAACACAACAATGAAAATAAAACAACAAAAGTCATAAAGAGAAATAAAATTAAAAAGATTACTAATACCCTACTAAACCTTCTTCCTTTTACAATCTAAGGGTTATATTCAGTGGTTCTTGATCATTTTTGCCTTTTCCTTTATTTTTGGAACTCACCATCATCCATTCACCTCCTTCACCTGGATTAGGTAAAATAGGAATGGACAATTCCAAAGCATCTCTTGAAGAGTGATTCAATAATAGAGTCTTTGCTAGTAGAACTTCTCCTTCATCAATAGAATTTGTTGGAGACTAATCCTTCAATAATTCACCATAATTTTTAACCATGATCCACTAGCTTTAATTGTTATATGCACTAATTTACATCTTTCCACCAAGTATTTCCTTCTTTTTTTTTTTTGGCCTAGGCAATCATTAACCAAGTGTCTTATAAGAAAACATCTGCGACATCTAAAAGAAAGGCCTTCATAGTTTATAAGTTGAACCCAGGCTCTATTCTTCTGAACAAGTTCCAACTGATCCAATAGTTCCTTGGAATGATCAACATATACAAGAAATCTAACATATTTTAGAAAATTAAACCTATATAATTAATTATTGAATTCTTGATAAAATAAAATGAATTATAAATTTATTAATTAACTATAAAATATTACAATTATTAATTAATTTAGTATTATGTATATAATAACTATTAATATTATAATATATTGAAAATAGTTATTAAAAAATAGTAAATAATTTGGTTTTATGTTTGTAATAAAATTTATCATCAAAATATATTAACATTATTTATATCCAGAATTATGAATTATAATATTTTCATACATCTTTATGATAGATTATATAATTTATTTTGAAAAGTTGATGACATAATCTATTTTTTTGGAAATTATTTCCCAATTTTTCTTTTAAACAATTATATAAATTTTATTTATCATACCAATTAAACAAAGAAAGAATGATACAATATAATGTACAATTATATGTATTTAATTATTCATTGGGTTCTTGATATAATTAAATAGATTATAAATTAAATGATTTTTAAAAAAATGAATTTTAAATAATTGCAAGTCTTAATTAATTTAGGATTATGTTATTTATGATTTTAATATCATAATATATTCATTTTAATTTAAAAGAAAAAAAAATTATACCAATGCCATGACTACGTAATAAAAATTATTGATTTAAACAATTAGAAAAATAAAATAAAATGATCAAAATAATAACTTAAAAACTTAGTAATTCAAAAAAAATCTTTTAAAAAAATACTTTTTTTTTCTTTTTTAGATAAACATTCTGCATCTTTAAAAAAAAAAAATTTATTTAGATTTCAAAACTTGATATATGCCACGAGCCTCTTCTTTAGTGTGTTATATATTGGTTCATATAAATTTGTATAGATATTAACATTTAAATCATTGGAGAACATATTAAGGTATTTGTCTAAATTGGAATAAAAGATTTATAAGTGTTTTTGGTTTCATAGGAGGAGTTAGGATTAATAAAAGTTTTTATTTTTTTTATGCTATTTTAATTGTGTATGCAAAATATTTTTAAATTAAGTTAATGAAGGATCTTCAATGTATAATATTATCTAAACTAGACCAATATCCTAATATTTATTGATAATAAGTAGCTATCAAATTTATTGAATTACTTGTTTATATTCTAAAAAATATATGCAATTTTATTATACAATTCCTAAGTTATTAAGAGAGGTGAAAAAATTATATATATTCTACTTGTAATTAATTAATTGTTATCAAGTTCATAAACTTGTTGGTGGTTGAATTTTCATATAAAGATGTTAGTGGTATTTAAATATCAAGATGGTCTTGAAAATTAGGTTGCTTTATAGAATTGAACATAATCACTTCATAAAAATGATATTATAATTAATTATTAAATTGTAAATCAGTTGAATTGGTTATAAAAAAACATATTTATATTTTCTTGGTGAAAGAGTTTTCATATGGGAATGTTATACTCAAAATTCTGTATATTGACTTACACTTTAAATCTATACACTCCCTTATAAAACTTTGATGTGCGTACTCAATTTTTTTTATATATTAAATCAATTTAATATAAAAATTTATAAAAATACCATTACCGTTTAAATTGAATATTATAAATTTACTAATATTTTTTATTATTATTATTGTTTGATGATAGTATTATAATAGAATGGAACCCTTATTTTATGTAGCATATGTCATTGCTAAAATATTTATCATTATAATGTATCGATTTTATTTTATTTAAATTAGATTTTACTAAATAATAGCAAAGTGTGAAATTATTATTTTTAATTTCCAGTTTATAAAATAAATACACATCAAATATATATATATATATATATATATATATATATATATATATATAGGATAGTTTGAAACATATAAATATATTAATAAAAAAACATGATAAAAATAAATATCAATATAGATTTAACTACACTGTATTGATGTTATTTTCTTTAAAATGAAAATTTTTCGAATTATAATATAATAAAAAATTGTTATTTGTAATTTTATTTTAGAAAAAATACACAATAATTATGTATATTTAAACTTTTTTTTTAAAATAATATATAATTAATATATTATATATGAAAGATAGTTTGAAATGCCTAACTATAATATTAAAAAAAAATCAACATGTTTTCAAATTCGTATCGTTCATTACATTGGAGGCACTCTATATGGTAAGAGTATACTTAGATTCGTCTCATATCTACTTGTTTTGCTAAATTTTTTCTCCCAACCATTTGTTTTCACTTGTCATGGAGGCTGGGGAGGACTTACCTACGGTCTATTAATTTGCCTGAAATTGTAGGCGGAAAGGTACAATGAACGATGTAGAAAGGTAGTACCTGTTTTTTAATTTTTTATTTCTATTTTGGTCCTGTCATCTTAGTACAGTTGAAGAGACAAATGTGGCCTACTTTTCACGTGGTGAGGCATACCCTACTTCTTCCTCCTAATAGACCTGCCAAGTGAATATCAAGCCTCCGCGTTAGTGCCACCAGGTGGGTTGAAATTTTTCCCCATGTTTACTCACTCAGCCAAGAGATTTTGGAAAGATAGAAGAGTTTTCCATCTTCCATCGAGGGTACTCTATAATCGGATGCCCATCAGAAAAACACGATTTATATCTAAAAGCCACTTGGTCATTCCATAACTTTCAAATCTACTTCCATACACAGCTGGGGAAAGGTTGTGATATGATTGAGAGCAGTTTCCATGGAGCAAAAATGGAATTTTCCTAAATCATTTCTGGTGGATTGCAGACTGGGAGCTCCTCAAAGCTGCAAAACAAGGTTCGTGAATAACACACAAACACAATAATTTACAATGAATAATAAAAGAAGCAACCATACTACCTCAGCATCTATCACTGCATTTAAGTCTGATTATTAAATAACAAACTTTACAATAACATAGTGAATAAATTTTAAATCATCATACATCACAGGGGATATTGGGGTTAATTAAATAGAGATATGGCGAGGCTTTTTACAATTTCAAGCAATGAAATACAAAAATAATATGAGATGATTAATGATGGGTATCAGGGTTAATTAAATAGAGATATGGCGAGGCTTTTTACAATTTCAAGCAATGAAATACAAAAATAATATGAGATGATTAATGATGGATCAACGTGTTTGAGAAGATGAGCATATGAATCGGTTTGAGAGGTTCTAGTCATGACGAGGCAGGATAAAAGGGTGATGCCTCCCATTGTTAAAATCATTTGTTGAGAAGCAACAAAAAAACCTAGTGGTGAAAGGAACTTTGAATGAGAAATTAAGAAAAACCCCAATTAATTTCCATAGAATGTCCTATCCTCGCCTCATCTTAGAATAATGGTATAAGGAATGGAAATGGAAGCGTTAACCTGTCATCAAATTGTTCATCCTTTTATCAAATATTATATCTATTATTATTTGAGGTATGTAGATTCGATCTCACTTTGTGTGCATGAAGTGTTAAGAAAAAATAATTTTATATTTGTAGTGGCTATGACATTAGAAAATGAGGTGGTATTTTTTTATGGTGAGTTAATTTGATGTGTGAGGATGTGAGTTGGGTGTAATGGCGAGGGAAAATGATATGCTACACAAAATATAGATTCAAGGCAATGTTTAGATTTGCATGATTTATACCCATTAAAAATGGTTACATAGCTTGTAGGGTGGTAGGTTTGTTGATTGAATGTTTTCTATTGTCAAGGGTTGATGAAGATGACATGACATTAAATTTATTGTGAATAGGATCCATGTTTATTGTGCTACTCAAATCAGTGCTACAATGCCATTGATGAGGAGACAAAATATTGAGGTTTGAAAACCTATATTGTAGCTTATGTTTGTCTATGTTGCCAATGTATTAGCGCCTAAAGAGATTACATCGAGGTTAAGAACATATAGAAATGTCATACTTATACCCATGGAATAAAGCGTAGGGCCATACATAAATTTCAAGTGAGTTGGGTGGTGATGATGATGGGTAATGACAAGGTATTTCAGGTGAAGTCATACACTGGAGGGACAATGTCATTACATGCCCTAACTTTAGGAAATTTTTGGATTTACATACCCTACACCCATTACAAATGAGTTTCTACCTTATAGGGTGGTGGCATATTGTATCGTATATATTCTATTTCATGACAGAATGACTACTAATCCAATGTGCAGATTGAATCAATAATGCAATGATATTAATGTGGGTACATAAGTGGGCATCATTTTTGATATATTACAATAGGTTATCTTGGAGGAGCCTTTTATTGAGATAAAAGGTGGTCGATTGGTGATTAGTCCTAGGTAGTAGGTAGGTTGGTAGGTCTTATTCTCGTGCATTAGGGGACATCCACATCGTATGATTAAAAAGAAAATATACAATCCTTTTGGTTAAAACAAAAAACCAAGTAAGTCTCCTCCATTAATTTACTCCTTGCGAGAATCACAATTAACAATTGTTGTGATCATGTCTTCGATAACTAGCCAAGCCATTTCCTAGGCCACTACCATAATAATTCATTATAGAGGTGTTAAAAAAAGTTCTTGTGGTTAATTCTTAGATGAGATCATAGATCCATAGAATAAACATCGTGTCTTGCTACATAACTAAAATACTAATGTTAAAATTGTCTTTGCACATGACTGCACTACTAGATCATAAAGAGGGAGATAAACTCCAACATGTTTGCCAAACTTGCCACTACACCATGGACCCATGTCTATCTCAATGTGAAGAATAAAAACAACTTTGATCAAGTACCTCACCCTCCATCTCATCTAACAAAGGTCATGTTTCCACATGTGCTTCAAAATTAGTAATAATATCTTGTGCCTAATCAGACATTGCCAATTCAACCCAACACCACATGCATTGAAATGTGTTGCTTACCCTTACCTGTAATACATGTCAATGAAGGTAGATAGACATGTGCTATTATTTTTTAAATAGGTGTCCTAAGTTCCTGACAGATGTTAATGCCATGGTTATGGGCATTACACATTATATTGATTTCTCTCTCAATCAACAATTAATTAATCATATGGTTTCCATAAGGGCAAAATGGATCTAAGTGCCATTGATTGTCTTATTTTTAATATATGATAATAAAAGATTAAAACTTTGAGTGTGATATTTATTAAAAAATTAATAATAATTTAATATATAATTATATATAATATAATAATATATTATAAAATATATTATATATTTTATATGCCATAATCATTCTATACTCAGGTGCAGACCAAGGATTCATCTGCAGATATTCTTGATGCCATTCCGAGTAGGCGATAGCTATAACATGGGTAATTTAATGCATTGTGCAAATTCATCAAAAAATTTACAACATTCTCTAGAATTCTTATGAGTAAGACTACTATAAAATCTATTACTTTAATTTTGCATTGAAAAGTTTCTAATTCATAGTAAGAGGAAATTTATTTTCTTGTAGTGCATGTGTGGGGTTTGTTAGAAATTAAATATTAATTGGAGATAATTTCTTCCACCTCCCTTCTTTTGTCATGCAAGCACTTAAGCTGCAGTTGTGACCAATCAGTTAGTAAACTGATAGTTGAGTGAACAGTTAGTTAGCAAACAGTTAGTTAAACTATTTGAGTATTTGTTAGAGAGTTAGTTTGCATGTAAAGACTAATTTTAGTCTTGAGTTTATTTTCTAATTATTGTATAGATTCAAATATATTTAAAGACGCTTGGGTGCATCATTGTAAGCAAGGAAAATTGAAGATCAATAGAATCTCTTTCTTTCAAAAAATTGTTGTAGCAATTGGATTCTTTCTTAATTATTTGTTTGAGTTCTTGTTTTTTATATGCTCTCTTTATTCTGACAAATTGGTATCAGAGCACAGTTATGGCAGAAGAGCCCGGTTAGGAAAGCAGCTAGCAAAGAAGCGATAAGAAGAAAGGAGAGTGAAGTAGTCAGGCACAGGAATTGCTAGCAGGTAGTGTAGAGACTGACATCGGTAGTCAGGCAACTAATGTCGGCTGACTCCTAGACCGACATCAGCAATATAATTGATGTCAGCAATATCAGCTGATCGACTGCAGTAGTTTAACTATCATCGGTGACTGTGTGTCAGAAATAGTGACCAAAAAGTCATTTTCAGCATGAGAAATGGTAGCGTACAACAATATTTCACAGCATCAAATTCTTGTTTTTGATGGTAAGAATTATGATTTCTGGGCAATTAAGATGAGAACTTTATTTTTCTCATAAGATGTATGGGATTTGGTAGAAAGTGGTTTTGTAGAACTGCAGGACGAGGCAACCCATCTGGCATTAAATCAAGCATAAAAGGACCAGCTTAAAGAGAATAAGAAAAAAGATGCAAAAGCATTATTTCTCATCCAATAGGCATTAGATGAATCTATATTTTCCAGAGTTGTAGCAACAACAAGATCCAGAGAGGCATGAAAATCTTGGAAACTACCTATAGAGGTAATACAAAGGTAAAAATTGCTAAATTGCAATCTCTTAGGAGAACTTTTGAAAATTTGCAAATGAATGATTCAGATTCAATAGACCAGTTTATGGATCAAGTTTTGAATATAGTGAATCAAATTAGATCTAATGGTGAAATTATGATGGATCAGAAGATCATAGAAAAGGTACTCAGATGTTTACCCAATAAATTTGATACAATAGTTGTAGCTATTGAGAAAACCAAGGACTTGGAACAATTATTTGTAGATGAATTAATGGGTTCTTTGTTAATACATGAATCTAAAATGAATAGGAATAATACTTCTCTTGAAAATACCATCAAGTCACAGGTATCAGTTGGTAGAGGAAGAGGAAGAGCCAGGTCAAACATCAAAGGAAGAGGCAGAGGTAGATATGGAAGGAACAATTCAGATGAAGGTGAGAACAGTAATCAAAACTACAGTAGTAGAGGAAACTACAGCAATAGAGGATGTGGCAACAACCACTACTAGAAAGGTTCACAGAGGTTTGAAAAATCTAATGTTCAATGTTATTATTGCAAGAAATATGGTCATTATGCAAGTGACTGCAGAAATAAACAAGGATATGTGTACAAGCAGAATGCTAATTACACAGGTGAATCTAGTTCTAATCCAACTGAATCTAGTTCTAATCCTGGAAGCATGTTTCTTACTTGTAATGTTACTCAAGAAAAAGCTAAAGATATTTGGTTTTTAGACAGTGGATGCAGTAATCATATGACACGAAATAAAATTTTTTTTGCTAGTCTTGATGATTCTGTAAAATTAAAAGTGAAATTAGGAAATGATATCACAGTAGATGTCATGGGTAAAGGTGTCATAAATGTTTTGGCCAAGAATGGTGAAAGAAGGTTTATACTTGATGTTTATTTTGTACCTAGACTAAAACATAATCTTTTGAGTGTTGGTCAATTAGTGCAAAAAGATTACAGAGTATCCTTTATGGATAATGTTTGCACAATATTGGACAATTGTCCAAGTGATAGGTTGATAGGAAAAGTGGAGATGACCAAGAATCGGATGTTCCCTCTTCACATTCAGTGCATCCAAGGAGAAGAGGAGGCACACTACAAATCCATGCAGCTAGACCAATCATGGCTATGGCACTTAAGGTATGGACATTTACATTTTGGAGGTTTAAATTTGTTACAGAAGAAAAATATGGTGAAGGGTTTACCACCAATAGAACAGCCAGGAAGTTCATGTGACAGTTGTATTCTGGAAAAACAACATAGAGAGAGCTTTCCATTAGGAGGCTCATATAGAGCTACGGTAATATTGGAGTTAGTCCATAGTGATTTATGTGGACCAATGCAAACTCTATCATTTGGAGGTAGTACTTATTTTCTAACCTTCATTGATGACTTTAGCAGAAAAACTTGGATCTACTTTCTCAAAAATAAGTCTGAAGCCTTTGGAAAGTTTAAAGAATTTAAGGCAATGGTTGAAAAGCAAAGTGGCCATTATATCAAAGTACTTAGATCAAATAGAGGAGGTGAATATATGTCTAATGAATTTCAAGATTTTTGTAGATATCATGGAATCAAAAGATAGTTGACTACAAGGTACACACCACAGCAGAATGGTGTAGCAGAAAGAAAGAACATAACAATCATGGAAATGGCAAGAAGTATGTTGAAAGCCAAACACTTATCAAATGAATATTGCGCAGAAGCAGCAGTATGTGCAGTGTATATTCTGAACAAAATCCCAACAAAGAGTGTCAAATATCGAATTCCACAAGAAGCATGGACTGGTAAGAAATATAGTGTATATCATTTCAAAAAATTTGGTTGTGTTGCATATTCTCTTATACCATCTAAATTGAGAAAGAATCTTGATGATAGAGGTGAGAAATGCATTTTTATTGGCTATAGTGAAGAGTTAAAAGCTTATAAGCTATATAACCCAATTTCAAGGCAAGTGATTATAAGCAGAGATGTAGAATTCAAGGAAGAAGAAGCATGGGATGGTAGCACCATCACAGTTAGAGCACCAATTCCACAGGATGAAGAAGTTTCTGAAGAACAAAATTTGCAAGGTGGACAATCCTCTCCACAAGCAGGCACAAGCACTCTAGTAAGAACACCTAGGAGGTTTGAACAAGGTGAATCATCTAGTCATGCATGTCACCCTACTCCAAATTCATAAGTGATGAAGCAGATCCAACTCTTGCTACTTTAAGAGCAAGATTGAAAGATAAGAAAATGAGAAGTTTGAATGAGATTTATAATCAAGAAGAAGAAAAATTAGATTTGGTTTCAAATTTTGCTCTTTTCACTCATGACCCTATGTATTATGAAGAAGCAGTTAATGAGGAACATTGGCTAAAAGCAATGGATGAAGAGTTGAATGCTATTGAAAGAAATCAGACATGGGATCTAACTAATTTATCTGAAGGTAAGGATTGTATTGGAGTCAAATGGGTTTATAAAACTAAATTTGATGCAGATGGAAATGTTGAAAAGCACAAGGCAAGGTTTTGCACAAGAACATAGAGTGGACTATAATGAAACATTTGCACTAGTTGCTAGACTGGATACTGTAAGAATGGTATTATCCATAGCTGCTCAAAATAATTGGTATGTATATCAAATGGATGTAAAATCAGCTTTCTTGAATGGATTTCTAGATGAAGAAGTATATGTGAAACAGCCCACAGGTTATGAAGTACAAGGACATGAAAAAAAAGTTTACAAATTGAAGAAGGCTCTTTATGGTCTTAAGCAAGCACCAAGAGCATGGTATAGTAGAATTGATTCTTATATGTTAAACAATGGATTCAAAAGAAGCGATAGTGAGCCTACTTTGTACACAAAAATCAACAAAGAAGGTCAGATTTTAATTGTGTGTTTATATGTTGATGATTTGATTTTTACTAGAAATTTGTCTGTAGACACTTTTAAATCAGTAATAAAGAAAGAATTTGAAATGACAGATTTGGGATTAATGAAGTAATTTTTGGGAATAGAAGTTAAACAATCAGAGAAAGAAATTTTTATTTGTCAAACAAAATATGCAAAGGATGTGTTAAAGAGATTTAGGATGTTGAATTGTAAACTAGCACCTACAACAGTTGCTACAAGGACTAAACTTAGCAAAGAAGACCAAGGGTCTAATGTTGATTCCACAACATTCAAAAGGCTAGTTGGAAGTTTGATGTATCTTACAACTACTAGACCAAATATTAGTTATGGGGTTAGTTTAATCTCAAGATTCATGGAGTCACCAAAAGACTCACATTGGCAAGTTGGAAAAAGGTTATTGAGATATGTGGCAGGAACTACAGAATATGGAATTTTATATTCCACAACTAACGATTTTAGTTTGATTGGTTTTACAGATAGTGATTTTGTAGGTAGCATTGATGATAAGAAAAGTACTTCTAGATATGCCTTTCTTTTAGGAATAGGTGTGGTCACATGGGCATCCAAAAAGCAGCCTATATTGACACTTTCATCAGCTGAAGCAGAGTATGCTGCAGCCACATCAGCATCATGTCAAGCAACATGGATGAGAAGAATATTGAAAGATTTATTACAGGCACAGAAAGAGTCAACACTAATCTTCTGTGATAACAAATCAGCAATCACTTTATCAAAAAATCATGTGTTTCACAAGAGGAGCAAGCACATTGATACAAGATTTCACTTTATCAGAGAATTAGTGAACAATGGAGAAATCCATCTAGACTTCTGTAGATCTGAAGATCAATTGGCAGACATATTTATAAAGGCATTACCAAAAGAGACCTTTGATTATTTGAGACAAAATTTAGGCATAGTAAATGCTAAAATTGTAAGTGGTAGAAATTAAGGGGAGTGTTAGAAATTAAATATTAATTGGAGATAATTTCTCCCACCTCCCTTTTTTTGTCATGCAAGCACGTAAGCTGCAGTTGTGAACAATCAGTTAGTAAACTGATAGTTGAGTGAACAGTTAGTTAGCAAATAGTTAGTTAAACTGTTTGAGTATTTGTTAGAGAGTTAGTTTGCATGTAAAGACTAATTTTAGTCTTGAGTTTGTCTTGAGTTTATTTTCTAATTATTGTATGGATTCAAATCTATTTAAAGATGCTTGGGTACATCATTGTAAGCAAGAAAAATTGAAGATCAATAGAATCTCTTTCTTTCAAGAAATTGCAGTAGCAATTGGATTCTTTCTTAATTATTTGTTTGAGTTCTTGTTTTTTGTATGCTCTCTTTATTCTGATAGGGTTTTAAGTCAAATCATCAATTTGTTCAAATTTTCCAAAATCATATACGATAATGTCTATCTTTTTACTATTTTCTAATTTAGTATCATATAAATAACTCACCACCTCCTTTTCCACTATCACCTTCACTATAAATATCAAATTATTTTTACTCAACACTTATTGCACAAAAGTTAAAACAATTCTAGTGGTCATTGGTTTCATGTGCATTACTCCTAGTGATTTACACTCTTTTATTTAAAAACCCCACTTTACAGAACTCATGACCACTAACTTTTCATTGCTTCTCACCATCATATCCCAATGAACCTTGAAATATTTCACCACTTTCATTCTTCTATTTCGTAGAGTTGTGGGGTAGGCACCATGGCAATTAGTGTCAACCTAAACAACTCAACAAGTGTTTTACAAGAAGCTAAAAATATGTTAATAGTGTGGAATTTTGACATTAACCTATTTTTATAGAGCCATTATGACTCTCAATACAAATATGTATGGTTCAACTTTTGGTTTTCTACAGTTTCACAACTTCCCATGCTTGACAAACTCTATGATTCCTTTTTCTCCTAATTAATTATCTTTGCCTATTCATTTCATTTTCAAAAATTTGATAACATTTATAGATATCATGTAATATATGTAATATATACAATATTCATATATTATATATTTATTTTTTAATATAAAAGAATAATATAACACCTCATATTATATAATTGATTTTTAATATACAAAACATGATATGGTTTATGAGATTTTTATCCTTGGTCCTCCATTGATGTAGTTGTTGATATCACTGTGCTATGATGCATTATACATGGCAGTCATTGGTGGTAGCAGATTTGGTGTAGCAGTCACCATCATCAACATGTTTCTTGTGAGATTTGCATTCATTGTTGGCCTTTCCTTAGACTGCAATACATGTTAGGGTAAACAACTCAATAGGTGTTGTGAAAGTAGCTCAACAAATATTTCTATACTGTGGTGTTTGGACATTAACTTATTCTATGTGTCCATAATGATTATTGATACAAATATGTATAGTTCACCTTCCTTTTTTTTATAGTGGGTATCTTACCTTAAAATTGGAGATTTCGTTGGGTACAAATGGCATTTTTTATCTATCAAACTTACTACATATTTTATTTGATATTTAATTCCTCATATACTTTTTTTCCCCCTAGGGAGGATCTATCATCCACATATGTATGACACCTTATCCCACTCACTTAAATGACATGGTTTCTCATACCTGACAAACTCTATTATTACTCACCTAAATATATTATAGATGACCAAATACATGTTAATTATATATATTATTTCCACACATATTTTATTAGAGATTTTATGTTTTTATCACCATGTCTTTTTGTAAGATATGTTATACTACACATTTATCCCCTATGCCACCTATTATACGATAACATAGATTCAAAAGTAAAGATGGTATCCAGAAATTACACCTCAACCCTCCATTAATGCTCAAAATATATTTTCTATAAATAAAAATCCTCACAACCTATTAATGAACTCAATCTATCATAGTATATAAGAACAAACTTAGAAATTTGTAAAGAATTATGTACGAAAGAAAAGACGAAGGACATTTTTTATCACCTTCCCTAACCAATCATCAGGATCAATGAAAATATAACAAACATAAACTCCACACCAACCTAGCTTTGAGTCTTGAAAGAGGATTACGTCGATAATTGCATGGTTGCAACAAATCTACAGAGTTATGATGCCTTCCAAACTAAAGAAAAGTAGACCCTCCAAATTTATTTCCTTCCGCATGGTCCAAAGTAAACCTATCATATAGCTTCACATCACTAGTGAAAATCCCATTTCTGAAAGCTCCCTACATATATCCAATATAATATTTAAAATTTGAATACATTAAAACCTTTAAATACACTTTTTTTTTTGCAACAGTGTATTGATGGCATTGATTAAATCATATAATTCACTTATAGGTGTTCCTTACAGTTGGGTGATGAGTTTTTTTTTGGACGCATATGCTATTATCTTTAGATGATGTTGTAACGTTGTTAGATCTCATTTAGGCTTAAGAGTGTTATGGATACTTTCATTGACACATGTATAAATTAATTTCCTCTCACCTCTTTTGAAGGGTTAAATTATTTATTCTTGTCTATTTTTTCAACATTTCCCTTTAAAAAATAATTTTATCTTTAAAAATTAATTTTTTCATATAACTATTTTTTTCACAATTTTTCATTTTGATATTTTATTATTTAAATAATATTTTTTTAATTTTATTTTCATCATTATTTAATCAACATTATTTGGTAGGATTATTTTTTAATTTTGTTTCCATCATTATTTAGTTTAGAATATTGATTGGTCGTATGATGCAGGAAAATATCATATCTGTAAAGTTTGATCCTAGAACATCAATCTACATGTTCAAAATCACCAAAACATAAGATGATCCAATAAACCTTGAAATATTTTGTCACTTCCATATTTTGTAAGAATGTATTTGGATGTCAAAATAAGTTCATGTAAAGTAATTGTGGGGGCAGACCAATCGAAATATGAATCACCATGCATTGCTTTAGTCTACAATGTCTTGGATTCTTCTTGAAAAGATATAGCCTCTTTACCCAAACTACAATTTCCTTTGTATCAATCATGAAACATCCATATTCATTGGTTGAATTTCCCAACATGTTGGTGTTAGGCCAATTATTTTTGTTACAATGGTGCTAGAAAAATTAGAAACAACCAAGAGAAATTTGGAATTTCAAGGTTACGATTTGGATAAAAATTTGAAGAGGACATTGGTACATACAATTTTTATATCTATTGAAAGTTGTAAATGATATGATAATTTGTGATTTTTTTTTCTTGCACAATCACCAAGGTGATAAAAAATGGTGTGATGTTGTTGACAAAAAATCATTTCCATACCATACTTTGGCATGATATGTGCCAAAAATCATCATAATTTGAATTATAAATCTTCATTCAAAATGTTTATGTTTGATGGTTTTTTTTATTCCACCACCTTTAATGTGCATTCTTCATGGAAAGTGATAGTCTCTTTGGTTAATCACTATGTCAAAATTGTAACTACCTTGGTTTCAATCATGTGACATCTATATTGGCTGGTTGAATATCCCAACATGTTTAGGATTGACTAACTATGGGTGATTAGGTTTTGTCTTGGTGATTGCAATAGATATATTATTTTCATAAAATTGGCACTAGAAAAATTAGAAGCAACCAAGAGCAATTTGGAATTTTAGGTTTAGAATTTGGATGAAGTTTTGAAGTGGGCATGGGTATATATAATAATTATCAAGATTCAAATTGTAAATACTCTGACTGTTTGTGATTATTTTTCCCAACCATCCTATTGGGTTACCAAACATGATGTGATTTGATTTATGAAAAATAATTTTCATAATGTACTTAAGCATGATCTATGCCAACAATCATCAATATTCCAATTCCAAACCTTCAAGTGTAATGTGTCATTATAACTAGGACTTCAGGGGACCTTCATATGGATGGGAATGAGGAAGGGATGGATGAGTGCTAGGTGATTTCACCATACTATATCCTACTAAACAATCCCATCCAATGTTACTTGGACTTTTGGGTCAACTACTAGTGGATATTTCATATACTTAGTGTATTTTACTATTAAATATGTATTCCCAAAACACAAGTAATATTGTTTACATATAATTTTATTGACATCGCCTATTATAATGTACATATTTTTAAAACTACTAGACTAAATCTGAAAACTTAACAATTTTTTCCTTGAATTAGCTTATATGGTTTTGTCCATTCATTTTATGTCTAGTAGGTCATTTCAATATTAAATTTTTGTATTTATTTTTAATCAATTACAACTAAATTTATGTATTGTATGATATTTTTATTATACTCATATTTTTTTAGGAATAACTTTTACATTGAGTGAATTTTGGTATTTATCATGAGGTAAATAAGTAATATGTTATTAGTAATTATTAAGTAATCAGAATATTGTTATATAAAAATATTATGATTAATATTGTGTTATTATATTATTTGTGTGAGATTTGGTTGTTAAACCAAACTCACGTAAATAAGTCTAGAGGTTTTAGATGGGAGAGAAATTAGGAGAAAAGTTATAAGATGACTTCCTATATATGTAATAGTGTCATTTGACAAAATGTAGAATATAGAGAGTGTGTAGAATATATTTATGTTGAATTAAATTCTCTAAGTATTTAGCTTCTCTGTAGATGACTTAAATTTGCATATAAGCTCTCCACCAAACCTAGTCATGGTTTTTATGAGTCAATAGTGTCTTTTAAGTTTATGTCTTCATACTTTATGTTCATAAAAGTTAAAATGTGACATTTTTTTTAATGTCTAGTCTTTTGTTGTTATCTAGTTTATACTATGGATTTAATATTAAAGCTTAAGTTGTTTATCATTAAAAGTATGTTAGTTAAAATTATTATTTATCAAAAGAGTCATTTTTATTTTGGTAAAATAATATGTCTTTAAGTGAGTCAAGTTATATTAATAGTCATATTATTTTTATTTGTTTAGTGTTGAGCATATTATGTCAATTTTGTGGGTTTATTATCAAATTGTCAAGAGCTTTAATAATTGTTTATTGTTATGATCATTTTGTGTCAAAGTGTCAAAAATAAGTCAAGATTCATTTTGTACATTATGTCATCATTTTTCAAAGAAAATTGTAAAAAAAAAAAAAAAAATTGCCTTATAGACGTATTTTCGCTTGTACGTGATGTCCACATTATGGGGAGATTTCCTTTGAAAAAATCATGAACCGAAGCTTCATAGACACATCCTCTGAGTAAGGAGATTTATATACTAAAGGATGGATGTTACATGGAGGATGGAGGTCTTTTAGCAACTTCTCATCAATCACCAACAATCGGGCCACGCCAATGATGTTATGACTTAGTGTGGTGTGTTTTTCATTTCTACTATGTGTATTTTCAATAAGAATAAAAGAATGTACCTATTCATGTAATGTAATTTATGTGAAATTTTAAACATCATTCACTGAGGTGAAGACATTGTAAAAAGACAGAAAGCACCAATCTAAGTCAGTTCATGGATCTTGAAAGGGTTTGTGGGAGGATCTAGAAAACTACACGAGGTGGATAGTTGATGGGGCCTGTTCACATCAAGGTTTGTGGTAGCCCTGTAAAACCATGGGAGGAGTGAGGCTCTTTTTATATCAAGGTCATGAGCCACATATTTTTGCATGCTACAATGGATGAGCATACTACAGATAAGAGTCTAAATGTTTTTGCACCATGTAAAAACTATGGGAGGAATGTTAGGAATAGCTTTTACATTGAATGAATTTTAGTATTTACAGCGAGGTAAATAATTAATATGTTGTTAGTAATTAGTAAGTAATCAGAATACTGTTATATAAAAATATTCTGATCAATATTTTTTTATTATATTATTTGTGTGAGATTTAGTTGTTAAACCAAACTCACGTAAATAGGTCTTGAAGTTTTAGATGTGAAATAAATTAGGAGAGAATTTATAGAATGACTTCTTATATATATGTAATAGTGTCATTTGACAAAATATAGAATATATAGAGTGTGTTGAATATATTTGTGTTGAATTAAACTCTCTGAGTATTCAGCTTCTCTATAGATGACTTAAATCTGCATATAAGCTCTTTAAATTCCTATCATATTATTATTTTGTATCTCATGTTTTTTCCCTTAAAATTTTCTTAACAACATGGAAACTAGGAGTAAAAAAATGCAATCATACCAAAGGAGAATCTAACATGATCATTGAATATTAAACAAATACATTTTGAAGCAAGTTTCAATTAAAAAAATACCATTCATGTCATCCATCATAGAATTCCAAACCTTTATTTCATTGATATTAAATAAAATTTAATAGAGTGTTTTTTCAAGTGTAGAACCTCGTACAATTTTCCTCACAATATTTAAAACCAACAAAACATACTCTAGAGGCTTTGGTATCATATAGGATACTATTGAACATGCCTTAAAATATGAACCTACCCATATGTTAGACTAAAATTGAATGCATGTTCCCAATCCCAAGTGCAAATTACACTGCCCAAATAGAGAAAAAATATTCAAATGTTAAACAATTTAAAATAGCTTGATTTTATTTTAAAGTTAATATGTTGACCATGATGTAGCTAATTGTGTATATATATCGATCTTTATTTTTTTGTATTGAACATTGTATATGGTATCGATAGGAAAACAATTGTAGTAAATACTAAAAAATGGAAATTTTTATAGGGTTGTTCATTATTATCATTTTCTTTGTATAATTCTATTTGTATTTACAAATTTCTAATGAACTTCATTTTTTTTTTTTACGTTTTTATTTATGTTTTATCTTTATATAATATAATTGTGCAATGCCAAAAGAATATTGTATCTATAATGTGGAATTAAAATTATAGTCTTCTTGCTTTTGGATATCCAACAAATTTGAAATATTGCATTTCACATACAATATCTTTAAGTATTTCTTAGGATATAGATACTGCAAGCCAAAATAAACTTACACATTCAATTTCCATGCTTTGCTTCATCTTATTTTCACCTAATAAAACCTCACACTCATCATTTTTCTTATTATATTTAGTTTTACTATTATTTTGATTGTATTTGGTTTTATCTTGATATTCTATAATTGTGCAATGCCAAAAAAATATTGTGTCTATAACATGAAATTCATATCTTAATGTTCTTGATTTTGGTTGTCTATAAAACTTGAAATGTTTCATTTCATATATGATGTATATAAACATTTACTAAGATATACATATTAAAAGCCAAAATACACTTCCAAATTCAATTTTCATGCTTTGATTTGTCTTGTTTGCGCTAAATAAAAACTCCCACTCAATGTCATTTTTATTAAATTTGGTTTTATAGGTATCTTTATATTCTACAATTATGCAATGTGAAAAAAATATTGTGTCTATAACATGAAATTCATATCTTAATTTTCTTGATTTTGGTTGTCTATAAAACTTGAAATATTTCAATTCATATATGATGTATACAAACATTTACTAAGGTATACATACTAAAAGCCAAAATACACTTCCACATTCAATTTTCATGCTTTGATTTGTCTTGTTTGCACTTAATAAAAACTCCCACTCATTGTTGTTTTTATTATATTTGGTTTGATAGGAAGGTATCCACACCGATTAAAATATTTTTTACATCTTCATCCATGTAATAAATTTAGACATCACAAAAATGGATAGCCACATAAAACAAATTGATTGGACAAAAGTATTAGGAATGACATTTGAAGGAGAATCCATGAAAATATTACCATACACTACAGTTAGAAATTTAAATCCTTACAAAATAAATGTATTATAGAGGGTAGAGTTCTTAAAAATGGGGTTTTATGCACTTACATGAATTCCAATGGTATAGGATAGGTTTTTAGCTTCAAAATAATGGATACTTAAGGAGACAACATCACTATGACTTATTTTAGCCAACAACAAATCTATTCTTTGATCAAATTCAAATTTAAAAATATATTCAATTTCAAATGGTACTTTAAAATATGAGAACACAAAATACAATAGTTCAAAAACACTATGGGAGATCATCCTTGACATGACATTCTCTATTAAACATTGTTTCAAAGAAAATAAAATTATTTCGCTATACCAATTTGACTTTAAAATAATTAAGGATATTAAAGATGCAACTACAAACACAATAATTAACACTATTGGCATTTTTTTATCTATTAATTTTGCTTCTATTTACAAAAGACTAGATGGAACTTTGAATATGAAAGAACTACTAATATTACTATATAATTATGAATATACTATTAAAGCATCCCTTTGGGGAAATTTATGTGAAGTGGATAAATGTTTAGCTACATTGTGTGATTCAGAGACACTATCAGTTATAGTTCTTACAATTATAAAACTTAAAATTCAAGAGTATAATTGAAAAATAATAGGGAGAAACTCAAAGACAATTTTTTCATCAATATGGATATACCTACAACACATGGAATTGGGAGATCATGTCAAGAAAATGGTACAAACCTGATATCATCATAAGTAAGTACAAGTGTTGTTGAACATAAAACATTTATATAAATCTAAAAATTATGGTTTCTTGGGAAATCAATTTCATTTACATTATAAGCAACATTCATGCACATTAAAATCACAATTTTTTATTATCCTACTTATATTGCTCTACTTAATAATATATTATGTAAAAAATTGATGCATCTTGGCATTGTCAAAGATGTAAATTGAGTGAGAATATTGTGAATATAAATAAGTATTAAAATTCATATTATATGTCACCATAGGTACAATATACACCACAACATTTGATTACATTGTTACTACAATTATGGGTGTCACAATGGGATCTACAAATTATATTATCATATCCAGATAAGGTTTGGGAAATAGTCAACAAGGTCCTCATCTAAAAATATCAGTTCACTATGGCAACAAAATTGGAAATGTAAAATTAGAAGGAACATATGCATTGTACCTTACTGAATGTAAGTAAGGATAAATATGCACCACAAAATTCATCTTTAATTGATGTCTTTGATGCAATTTAGTGCATGTGTACTTATATATTCTAACTACTTACATTTTTTATGTAGTTACATATATGCATTTTGAAAATAATATATATTTTTTTGTATTGAGTTTCCATAGACCATTTTCAAAATCCCAAATACTAAATTGCCTATAATCTTACAATTACACTAGTAGTTGTATTCAGCTACAACCATAATTGTTTCATATTTATATCCATATACAAAGATTAGTCTATAAAGGGAAGCTTGCCTTCCCAGTCTATACTTTATATACCTGATCTAATATCAATTTTATTCTCTATTAGTTGCTTTCAAATAGTTGTACCTCTACATACTATATTATTTTTATATGCAAAAATAATAGACTATACATAACTTGTGTGATACTTTAACATTTAATTATCCTATGGTGATTTTATTTTATATGTTTTAATTAACTAAATTCAAAATCATGTGGTGTTACAAATTTAAATTATATTCATTTATCTGCGTCATATTGCATGTTTATATACATGTATTTTGTAAAGCAACTGGATAATTTTACTATATTATATTTCTATAAACTATTTTAAATAGTTGTGCATTCACAGTTACATTCATAATTCATTTGCCTTTATTCAATGAATTATCATGTTTCTATGCATATAAATAAACTATATATTACTTATTACACATATATAGCATGTGGATTTGGTTTTATGCCCCATTTATAATTGTTATATTATTCCTCACTTGCAATTAATTTTTTTCACTACATTTTTTATATCTAAAATATTTGAATCTAACTATGATTATCAATAAAATAACATTTAATTTTTCCTTCATGATTATTTTATACATCCATGGAGAATGAGATATCAAACAAAATAAAACATTTGACTTATGAACTACATAAGGATGAAATAAATTCTCCTTGGTGACCTAATTACCATAGACAAAGAACTATTATTGACCTCATACTCTATGATCTCTCTATTAAACAACGTCATAATAAATTTTTTGAAAGGATATATCGTATTTATTACATACATTCATGTTTCATTTTTAACGAACTTTATCTAGGTAGTAAGACAAGGATTTTTCATAGTGAACATACTTTTTTGCGATGTATTGTATAAAAAAATTGTATCTCTGATTTTAATAACATGAACTTAGGTATACAGCCCAAATTTCTATCCAACCTTACTCAAGTTGAGTAAATGCTTATTTCACGAGTTAATCTAGTTTTAAAATTAATCCATGCACATGGTGTTTAATACAAATACATTGGTCACATAATTTATCTAGGTAGTTGCATGAATCGAGAAGCAACACCAACATAAAAAAGAAATTGGTCTAGTTATAGTCATAGACATCATAATTCCAATTATTTGTCTATATGTAGTAGCATCTACTAAATTTTTGGTATCTTCAGTTGTTAATTTCAAATATTGTTTCATGGGTGTATATCATCTATTGTTAAGTTTCTTCCACATTGAACTAAAAATATTGACATCTTGGTGATTAGAATAATTGGATCAAAAAGGACACCATAGGATTTATTTTGTAAGAAGAACACATGTCATGAAATCATGAAAATAAAAAATGGTAAATGACCCTTATTATAGAGATGTTCAACATGATCATCAAGTAGTTATTTCAATCCCATTGTAAACCTATTGATATATCATCTACCCTTATTTATAGTATAGTGGACATGGGAGACATGCAAATAAATAATATAGACTTTGGTGTAGACATAGACGTAGATAAGAATCCAAATAATTTTAGAGCTTCATATTTTTTAGTATCTCTTCTAAATACACAAAGAGAGGTGGAAGAAATAAGAGATTACATAAAAAATACTAATAGTAGTCTACCATATATAATGAATTGGCTAGATGTTACTAGGTCACCTATCAATTAATACAATATAGTTCTACACTTTTAGCAATAAAACTTTCCATGTATGAACTATTTGGCATTAGGAAAGTCTAATTACATGAATATACTATGTACTTGTTCTAATACTAGGATAACTGGTTTAGAAATAATACATGATTTTAGAACTTCTTGTTGAACCTAATCATGCACCATCAAATCCAAGGAACATCAGTAGGATTTAAAAAACCATCAAGGATAATTTGTTAATAACTATTTTTGAAGTGCAACAACATATAACATAAATGCCTATTGCTACTATTACAAATAAACTAATGTAGTTCAAATTGGTGCTTATAAGTACATAATAATTTTGGTCCAAGTGAAAAAATGAACTAATATATAGGCTCACATAATTTGTATCCCCAACATTGTCTTTCACCTTAATCACAATAGACACCAAGTGGCAAGATCTACATAAATAAATGTCAAGCAACCTTCAATCTCTCTCAAACAATGGTGATCATTATAGAATTAAAAATCTTGTTTAAAATCCACATCTGTCATCTTCATACATGGATAAAATACTTTCAATCATCTGTGAGGAAATGCGACGTATTGATATTTAACATTTATTAATGTTTAATCTATATTTGATTAGTCTAACTGCATTAAAATGATTATAATACTATATTTATTAATTTATATTTTTAAAATAATGTATGAATGGAAACACAAAGGATATACAAACATTCATGTTTTTTTATGGTTAGAAAATGCACCCAACATGGATGCATTGAATTTAGAAGACCCTTCCCAAGTGGATTCTATAAGTTCATTGTATGATCACTACGTGATAGCATGGAATCCACATAGCAATGATAAAATCCATGCTAAACTACACCATTCTAGTTTAGAGGATCCATCCTTGCTCACCATAAAAGAAATATTTGGTGCTAATGATGAAAAATATTATAAAGATCTTGTAAATCAGGTTCACCATCATACCAAATGCAGTGAATCTACATCTTTGTATAAAAAGGGTGATGCTTTGTAATGATGATACAAAGTTTCATGTCTATTTCAATCAATTTCAAGTATGTTTATCAATGATAAAGGCCAAAAAAATACCTTCCATCATTTAATGATGAAAGAGTGAACATCCAAAATACAAGCATTCTTTCAATATGGTGTTCAAATGTTTATTGCTACCTAATTATCTCATACCATGTTTTTCGTAAATATATAGCAAAGTGTGATGTTAAAGCTAAAAAATCTAAAAATAACCACCATATGCTAACTAGAATATCATATAAAGTTATAGTTGACTGCCCATCAATGATTGCATATAGTAAGTTACTCATAGAAACCATTGTTGACCATGAAATAGGTGTACAAGAGACATGCCACATGATACAATAGCTACCTCTACTAGTTTATAGAATAACATTCATTACTACATCTATTACAAAAAAAATTCTAAATGTTTTTTTCTAAAAACATAGATGAGTAAGTAAAATTACCATAGCGCATTGACATGTAAATAAATCACCCATATTTTCTATATATATTTCCACTCATTGAGGCTCCAAAAACATGGTCTTTCAACAATAATAGAAAATATGATTTGTGGATATATAACACAACTCAAACAATAGTTCCCTATTTCATTGTGTCTCTATTGTCCCTCCTCCTAATTCCTCAACATATGATTCTTCCTATTGGTTAGATATCCTACTTTATAAACCATTGTGTAGCATTGAAGTCGGCATTGATTTAACTATGCATGACATTGTTTCACATTGGGAACAATTCAAGGATTTATATGTTCCATGGCAGATTGAGTGAATCTTTAAAAAATAACCCTAAAATTTTGACTCAAGAAATGATGCTAGTGACACTCAATAACATGAAAAGATATAATATTAAATCCATGAATGGTAACTATTGTCTCACATGCACCCATTGGGTGAAAATAAAATAGATGATATCAACATGCTTGGGCTCTGTGACTTTGACACTAGGCAAAACTAGAATTAGTTTGAGGTGTTGCTCAACCTACACATAAAAACACAAAAATTTATAGATTCTCATCACACATTTAATCAAAATACATATGCAAAGTACACAATTGAACCAATACAACTAAACTATTAGAAAACCAATAACTAGTCTTTAACATTTTTTTACATCATGCTCAAATAAACACACACTTCCACCACTCAAAATTATTATACATAGAATAATAGGTACAATTAATTCCTACTTTATTATCTATATTATATGCATCCTAAATTTAATTTCATAGAGAACCAATTCTCCCTTCTTCTTCTTGATCCATATGGTGTTGCATAATTTAACATAAATTCATCTACAATACATTCAAGTCTTCATATTCATATCCATTAAATGAAGGCACTTCAATGACAAACACTAAAAATTATCTAAAAATAAATGAAACACATTGAATATGTACTTATTTATGAAAAGAGCTTCATATGCCCAAATATGATTAGTAATATAGATAGCTAATTATGTGAGGCATTTCCTCAACATAGTAATAAAGCTTTTGGAGGTTGCTCAATTATACTTGTTGGTGGCATTGCATGGATTTTTTGGCCACACACTTTGCTAGGCATTCAACATAATTTTAACATTACATTAAAAAATTCACCAACAAAGATGCATCGAAAATAAAAAACTATTTAGAAATTTATTGACCAACATCAAAAATGCAAATATAACAAAAGAAGACTAGAATATGCTCATTTCAAGAATATAATCCTTCATACATCCATCAAAATAGAAATATTTGAAAATGTTAACATGTTTGTATGCAAATAATAATTTAGATTTACAAAACAAAACAAATAAATGCTAAAATATTAAACATTCCAATAGTAATATGTAAAGTAGAATAAAGCAAATAATAGATTGCATCAGATAATGAAACTCAACTCAAGAAATTATGCTTATAGATAAAGGAAAAATATTATGCTAATGTCCAATATATGGGTGAAACTAGGGTTGGTTAATGGAGCGATCAAAGAAATATAACACATTGTCTACTACACATGTTCTAATCCACCTTCCATGCCCATATATGTGGTTGTTGTTTTCAAACCTTATTTGGTCCCAATCCAAAACATGTTCCAATTCCTCCTGTTACACTAGGAAATCACTGCTAAATGCCAATCAAAATGACATGGGATCTAACCATACATAAAACACAAGGGATAACTCTCCATAAAGTAACAATTGATATTGGCAATGTTGATCATCAAGGGTTTACCTTAACCATTATTTCAAGAGTGTGCTCCTTTTTTGAACTTTATATCGACCCTTCATTTTTATTTCACCATTATAATATAATGAAGGATATTATATATGTCAATCTATGAATAACAAAGGAAGCAAAAAATCAGTGTAATTACTCTTCTCAATCATTTGTAGTAAACACAAAAAATGGCATTTCCAAAGCCTTTGTTTTACTCTTTTCAGCTCTTTAAGTTATTCGCATTAATAAACACTTTATGTATGTATGTATGTATGTATGTATGTATGTATGTATGTATGTATGTATGTATGTATTTTTGTATGTATGTATGCATGTATGTATGTATGTATGTATGTATGTATGTATGTATGTATGTATGTATGTATGTATGTATGTATGTATGTATGTATAAACATGAACACACACACACACACACACACACACACACACACACACACACACAAATCCCTCCCAGCATTCTTTGTACCATTGGGGTAAATGCTAGTTTATTTTTTAAAACTAAACATTGTTTATATTGTCAACACATGTAAGAAGACAAATAAAAATATAAAAAACATGGTTTGTTTACTAGATTTAAATTTGACATGATTGAATCTACTTGCTATTAATCTTATTATGAGGGGCACATTCTCATAAATAAACTTATAAATCCCTAAGTGGCTTAAGTGATTTTTATGGAAGTGGATTTATAAGGGAGAGATATTTAAATTGCTCAGTATTTCCTTCAATTTTGACAATTCTCCATCATAATTGTGGTAATGTCATTAATAAATTGAAAAACATATTGCATACTAGATGTCCAAACTACTTTTTTTAACTAGTAAATTTCAGGTTTGTACCAAGATTTTGGGGATACCTATGTTTATTATTATACCAATTGGACCCATTCCAAAACCTTTTATGATAAATAATTAAAGGATATTAGGTATTTTTATTAATACTAATGCTAAGCAAACTTGAGGTTATTATATGGTTGCTTAGGATTTTTTTTGTCTTTCTCAGGACAAAGGAGGCATGACATTATTGACATATATAGACAAAGTATTGCTCTTTGTTATAAATGTGTGGTTCATTAAATTTAAGGTAATAAGCCCTAGGAAATCCTTATAAGACACTATATTTCTACAGGTTCCCCCTATGATAAGGCTAGATGGAAAAAATTGGGTTTCATACTCTATTGATTACCACTTCCATAGAGAAAATTTAAGGTTATTTCATTTCCAAAAGTATTTAGAATGTTTTTAAAGTTATTAAACACTTTATAAGATGATTTGGTGATGTTTCTTTGTAATAGTATTTCTTTCAATGATCATAATTTATATTAGTCTCCCATCATGACCAATACCAATATTCTTATAATGCAAATTCCAAGTATAAAAGCTTTATATTTACTTAAAAAATAAATTCATATTGTTAAGGATTTGATTTCATCACATAATTGGAATCCATGGCATTTTCTAAAAGATAAATATAAGTTGTTCAATTCAGGAATTTATTCTATTTTGTATATCTAAGAATTGATACCCAATATCATGTTCAATAAATTGGATGAGTTTTCAACCTCTATGTCTATCGTGGAAAGATTGGAGGTGGAACTGTGACACTAAGTTTAAAAATTACTCTCCAGTTCTTATTTATCAAATCACGAGACTATTCTCATCAGCTTTGGATAAGTTCAATAGGCATTGGAATTTAAATTCTTAGCCTAGGCTTAATAAAATTTAGAATTCCAAGCCTAGGCTTAATAGAATTTAGAATTCCAAGCCCAAGCCCAAGCTTTCTCACTTTCTTTCATGTCTAGTTTATCAAGGCCTTCCTCTTGAGAGTGTCTTGTACACATTATGATTGCTCAAACCAAGTTTCCTATTAACATGTCATGATGGAACTCACCTATACAAGGAGGTGTCCTAGTTGGTAGCTTTGTTCAACCACCTTCTAGCTAAAATATCATTGTTTCCTTGGCACCCCTAAATATCACATAGGATGGTTGGGTGGTGGCCAATCCTCCTTAAACTGAGCCTTCCACTAGAATCACCTAGCCTCCCAAGAATGATTTGCCTTTTATATGCCTAAAGAAATGTACTTCATTTTTTTATGATTATTTTTTATAACTCTAGGTTTATGTGCTTTATTGACTTTTCTTGTATATGAGGCAGATTTTTTCTCTAGTGTGGAATATGGGTCTTGAATTCAAACTAATCACTTTATTGTTATAACCATTATTGTATTATTATTTTTTGATTAATAATATTCATATTGACACATTCCAATAATAAAAATAAACTTATATTATGTACATTCTTCTTATTATTAGATTTTGAAAGCATGTGATATTAAGATTTATGTTATCAATTGATCACTTTTTTACCTATTAAAAATATATATTTAAATTATATAATATTTATGATGGTGACTTTGGAGTGGGCCAAATTATCTTATAATTTTAAATTTTATTAATAATATACTTATAAATTTAATTTATTATGTATTTAATTGATCCATAAATTTGAGGCTTTTTGAACCTTTAAGTCCCATAAATATGTTACGTCATTTATTATTCATAAATTTATTCGTCATGCATCCTTTTTTAAATATTACATTTTTATATACTATAAAATTTCTACCTACCAACTAATTTAAATATGCACCAAATAAAAAGTAATGAAGTTCATTGAATCTTTTGTTTTCAAAATCTACATCGATCCAAAACGAACTATTTATCTATATACCCTTAAAGCAAGTGGAGGTAACTTTCCTACAATGTAAAATATAAACAAAAATATAATTAATAATTGTATTCAAAGTTGTAATAATTACGTTTATAGAAAATAAATTCAAAGAATACACATAAATAAAAAGATGATAAATTATAAAAATTAAATAAAATAATATTTACCTGTTAATTTTATTTAAACAAAATAAAGAAAGTGAGATCTGATGTATACGAAGGCAACATATAAAGCAAAACGGATCTCTAAAATAAAAAATAACAAAACAGGACCATCCCTAAAGAAGAGAGATAAATGACAACCAAATACTATTACGATGATAAACATTTACGATGATAAAACATAACTCATAAAAAAGGGATAAAACATAACTCATAAGAGTTAAGTTGCAATTTTTTTATTTGAAATTTATAATTATTGATGAGAATAGTAAATATATTTTTATTTCTAAAATCAAATTAAAACATTGAGTTGGAAGTTGAACCATGAAATAAAAAGTTGAGTTGATAAATTTTAAGGAGGCCAATTTTATGTTGGGTAATATTTCCAATAATTAAAACTACATAACTTTAATTTTCATAGTAAAGAATCTCTTAGAAATCTTTGATTTCTTCTAAAGAAAAAATAAAATCCATGACAAATCTCATAATATATATGACATTTAAATTAAAAAAAATTATCTAATGTTAGCTCATTTTCAAAAAGTTTACATGTATTGATGTCATAGAATAAAGTTCTCTAACTCCATGCAACATTGATAACAACATACCCAAATTTGATCCAAGAAAATCTCAAACATAAAAAAACCTTGGTCCAATTAACCTTGCTACCATTGGTGTTGATGTTACAACCTTAACTTTGTGAATCATTGTGTATTCAAAGAGTCTAGAATTTCAAAGCCAATATTGTGACTTTATCGTATAAAAACTCATCCATCAATGAATTAATGAAGAATATTTTCTTAATATTTTCCATTATTAACATTAAGTAAACATATTATATAATACATGATAAATCAATAATGTTGAGTTAAGTATACATTAGAATATTTACCTTCAATCTACATCACAAAATCAACCCTACATACATACAAATAGATATAAACCATGTGATTAGAAAAGTAAATGGTAAATAAACAAAATAACATATTAAGATAATTCGCCATAATAAATCATGGGCATTTCCTAAATTTATATAATTCTTTTAATTTATGAAGAAACAAACGTTATGAATTCTTATATCTGAAACATTATGAATTCTTATATCATATCTTATCAAGACAAAACGAAAGTAGAATTGCATTAAAAATGCATGCATTAGAATATAAATATTTCATTTGGCAATTTGCTCTCTTAAAAAATTGTTATCATTAAACACACATTATACCTAATCCCATTCACACCCATGCATTTCACCATGTGGATCCGTGTTGAAGGAACAGAGGGAGCCGACGGGGTGCATTTTGCACTTGCCGTTACCCTCCTCTCTGTTGATGCATCAAAATCATATTGTAAAGAAATTACAAGGAAAAAAATTGGACGACACTTTTTTTAAATTGCAAGGAAAACATTTTGGTGACATTTTTGTCTCATTGAGGGTCCCTCTAACCTTACTTAGTTCTACTCTTACCCTTGCCTTTTTCCCATCAAGCATTGAAAACCTCTCAGAATGCCTTCAACTTGACTACAAATTTTTTTGTTTAATGTATTTTATGATATTTTTGTGATTCTTTTTTACAATTTAATTTTTTATTTTTTATTTGTATTGGAGAATATAATTTTAAAATCTTAAAGATATTTATAGTAATTTATATGAATGATACTTATATCAAGGATATTTATAATAGTTTAACTTTGATTTTTTCAAAATTAAGTTATTTATTTTGTTTGTTTTTCCTCTTTTTTTTAAAACAGATGTTATATATTTTAATAATCATTGATAATACATAGAATAAACTGTTAAATATATTATGAGTACGACGTAGTCCCATATACTATTAATTATCTTACAAATCATAACTAAAATGCTATCTAACATTAAAAACTTTAAAAATATATTATTCATATTATTAAAATATTAGAAGATATACATGTTGATATAACTTACATTGAAAGGCTGAAAAAACTTTAAAAAATCTTCTTGTTGCATCTAAGGAAGGTACATACCAAATGAATTGAATAGATTGGATTTAAGATTTGATAGTTATTAATAAAAAAATTAACCCTAGCCATCTATTTGCATGGCCGCGAATAAAGATTTTGGAGACCCATTTGATCGAACAAATGAGAGAAAATATACAATGTATAACAGGTTGGCTAAATTCAATAGAAAAAACACTTTGAATATAAATATTAACATCTATGAATAATCAAAATAAATCCGTAAAATTGAAAAGTAAAATAAAATGGAAAATCTTAATGCAAGAACAACTCTTACAAATCCAAAACCTAAAAAAAAACATGCAACCGAAAAAAAAAGCCAAAATGTGAGGGTGCATTCACATCTCTCTATTCGCATTCCCTCCCTCACATTTAAAATACAGAACTTAAAATCCTGTGACATAGGAATGCAAAACAGAAGGGCTACTCATTATTCCAAAATGATAGATAATAATAAATAAATAAATGCATGTACTTAATTTAGCAGAGATTCATTTGGAACTAAATTACAGGTGTACATTGTCAGAACATCCCTAGCTGCATCTAGTTCCCAATCGTGCAAATACCGACAAGCATCATTATACAAGAATTCATGAAATTATAAATTTCTGAATGGCAAAAACAAAACGACGACAATGTTATGAACCAAACAACCATCATTTGTTTAAAGTAGCAGAGAACAATTTAAAAAGAATAAGAAATTCTATCTAACATTTGTAAATCACCAACATACCAAATATATATATTATCGAGGATGGTGGTCGAGTGTTTATTCCTCAACGTCAATGGTAGATAACGCAGACCAATCCAACGACACAATAACAATCGGAACCTTCAATTTATGAGTCTAAAACTAAATGAACAATCTTTTCAACTAATTCATTAATCATAAAATTATAATGATGAATATCACACCCGAAAAAATATCTTAAAATATATAAATCCAACTAATTCATTTGTCTTGTAATTAATAATGATAGATATCACACCTGAAGAAATATCTTAAAATATATGTAGAAGGCTACTGACCTAACTGATGATGGGTGGCAGCTGAACTGCTAAACAGATGAAATGTCAACTGTGAGACAGACAACACATTTTGATCGCCAATATTAAACCCTTGCTATTCTGACACCATACCATTAATTCAAAATAATAAGTATTTATTTATTATTATGATGCTAGTCATGGTTTAAATATATAAAAATTAAATTATCACATTTTTAAAATCTACAAAATTAATAGTCAAGATTTAAGATTCTTCAGTCCCATTTAAATCAATGATTACAATCACGTAGATGTTACATTGTAAGTTGGTCCAATTCATTTTTTTTTTAAAAATAATGTAATTAAATCATTTAATATTATTTATATTTTAAATTTATTAAGTTTATAATTTTTATTGCTAATAGTAAAATAATATAATTAAATCATTTAATAATGTTCAACTGTGAGACAGCCAACACATTTCGATCGCCAATATTAAACCCCTGCTATTCTGACAACATACCATTAATTCAAAATAATAAATATTTATTTATTATTGTTCTGTTTTGAAAAGTTTAAATATATAATAATTAAATAGTTATGTTTTCAAAATCTACAAAATCAATAATCAAGATTTAAGAATTCTTCAATCCCAATCAAGTCAATGACTACAATGACATAGATGTTACATTATAAGTTGGTTCAGTTTAATTTTAAAAAATTATTGTAATTAGATTATTCAATATCATTTATATTTTAAATTTATTAATCATTTTTTATAAAAGATTACCAATTAAAATAATAAATGAAAATATAATTATTATAAAAATGATGTAATTAACTTATATGAATTGTGAAAGTATAAAATATTTAATTTATTAAAGTATTTTTAAAAATTAAAATTACAAAATTATTATATAACATTACGTAAATTATAAACTTTTACAAATTATTGATTAATATTATTAATTTTATAATAATAAATATTATATTTTCAATAATTTTAATGACACAGAAAGTAAATCTATTATGCAATTTTTTTATATATATAACATAAAAAAAATTATTAATCTATTTTTTATAATGTAAAATAAAATATTTATTAACTTAAATCTTAATAAAACAAATATACATATTGATATAATTTATAATTTAATATATACACAATAAATCAATAACAAACTTTAGTGTTACAACCTGAAATAATCTCTTTGCACCTTCTATTCGAAACAAGTATGCAAATGCTTTGTTATCATACAAACGATGTGTAATCCTTCACTTTCTATAAGGGAGAGAGATTTCCATGCACTTCAGAAAGAAAGTAGAAAACACATTTTAAAAGAACTTTGAAAATTATTTTTTTTAAAGAAAAAAAATACATACATACCAGTGTTATAGCATGTTTTTGTCTTATTGGTTTATTTTAGAGACCTAATTTTGATGTGGGATATTTGTTAGTTATAAAATTATATTATTCTTGATTATTATGTATTTTTGATCAGTTTAATGTAGGTTTTTATTAATATATTTTTTTTATTTAATTTTTAATTTTTTTCTTTTTTTAAAAAAAAATTAGTGGTTATTTTTTATATTTTCAAATTTTTTAATTGATTATTAATATTTAGAAGAGTTTAAGAGGTTAAATTTTTGGAGGTCATAATTTTTAATTTGTAGTTTATTTTGAGTTCATGTTCGAATCAAAATGATTGTTTAAAAAAAATTAATGCAATTATAACCTATCTTTATGGTTATGTAATATTTTTTGTGTTTTTCGGAAGTCTTACGTGACCATCTTAAACTAAAATTGTAGTTTAAAATTATTTTCAACATTTTTTTAAATTTATAAATTATCTATTTTTTTAACTGGACTTGAACTCCAATTGATATTCATCTGATAGGGTAATTTTAGTGTTAGTTTATTTTTAAAGATTTTTAGAGTTGCGCACCCTTGCATGTGAAACTTATTAAAAATAGCAGTTGTTAAAAGTATGAAGTCAAGTTTTATTTATTTTTAGAATTTTGAATTTTACATGTCAACTCTAATTATGAGTTGAGGCTTATTTATGCATGATTTATAATTATTTGAATCATTTAATACAAATTAGAATTGGTTATTGTTCAGAAGCTTTGCCTATTGGATTTTTGTTTATCTTGATAGTAATTGGGTTCATTATTTAGTATCAAATCAAGATTGAATTTTATAGGTGTAAAATATGGTGAGAAGATGACAAGAAATTGCTCAGATGAACTAGACTATGCAAGAGATATAGAGGCAAGTATAATGATTAACTGATATTGTTGTGAATTAAAGATAAAAGAGAGCAAAAGATGATGTATAAGATGACATAGATCATGAAGAAGACAATACATAAAGAGAATAACAAGCCATCAATGAAAGAGAGGATGGTTAGAGCTTTAGAAGGAAGGAATGAAGAAATCAAGGTTGAGATTCTAGATTATGGACGAAGTTTAAAACTAGAGGAGTTGATAGATTGCATGAATAATATGGATAATTTTTTTGAATGGATAACTATGAGAGAAGATAAGAAGATAAAATTTGCATGTACAAAATTGAAGGGTCATGCAATGATTCAGTGGGATCACCAATAGAAAAAAAGATAGATAAAAGGTAAAGAGAATATCAAGTTGTGGAAAATGATGGAGAAGAAACTGAGAGAAAATTTTCTTCCTATGGATTATGCACAAACCTTATACAAAAGATTTAAAATTTTTAAATAGAAATATCATAATATATAAGAGTATACAAATGAGTTTTACAAGCTTTCTATATGAGTGGCTCATGATGAAACAGATGAGCAAATGGCTACAAGGTATGTAAATGGTTTGAAATTTTTTATTTAAGATGAATTAAGCATGCATAAAATAGTTTACATTGAGGAATATTATCAATTACCTTTGAAATTAGAAGAAAAATAAAATAAATAGAATTTCAAAAAAAACATATATTTATCAATGAAGAGAATAATCCCCTCCAATAAGGGAATAAGATTGATCTAATACAAATAGAGATGGATTTAATACAACTAGAGTAAAATGATCACGTGGTGCGGAAATATAAGAAGATAACAGACAAAGGATTCAATACCAACAATGAATAAGAAGATTTTAGAGAGTACGAAGCTATGGTGATGGTAGAGGATGTTTCCAAATCAATGCAACTCTTATATCTTTTATAGATATGGAGATGAAGGCCATAGAGTGTTTGAGTTTCTACACTACCAAGATCAAAAAAGAGGCAATAGGATCCTCCAAGAGTGAATTTAGTTAAATCTGAAATATAAGAGTAAAGTATTAAAGTTGTAGCAACATATATTGGAGAAAATGTCATGATGAGAAGAACAATAATTACTCAAAGTAAAGAACATGTGAAAAATAAATAAGGTGGTAATGTATGGCTGCAAACAAATATATTTTCAATAAGGTGTACTTTAGGAGGTAAAATATGAAAATTAATTATAGATGGTGGTGGTTGTGAAAATATGGTTTATAAATATATTATTAAGAAAATAAATTTTTAGTGTGAAAATCATGTTAATCCTTATTGAATTTTATGGTTTAAGAAAGGGAATAAAGTTACAATAGATAAAAGATGCTTAATCAAGTTTTTAATAGGTAAATATACAAGAATAAAATATGGTGTGATATTATACCAATAGATGCATGTCATGCATTATTTGGAATGCCAAAATAGGTTCATAAAAAAAGTAGTGCATTATGGAGCAGAAAACACATATAGTTTCTAGAAAGGTGGCATGAAAGTAGTTTTGTTACCTCTTAAAAAACAAGGGCAAGTTAAAAGTATGTTGACTGCAAATGAATTTATGAAAGACATGAAGATGACATGTTGATATTATACATTAGTAATGAATAAAAAAGACATAGAAATGGGGTAAATACCAACAAAAGTATTTATGGAACATATACAATAGTTACAAAAATAAGTAAGAAGAAAATTGCAATAAAGTAATGAGAGGTATAAATGAATAGTAGATGTTAGAAGATCTAGAGAAGGAGATTTAGTGATGGTTTACATGGGGAAAGAAGTATTTATAAAAGGCACATATAATAAGTTGAAGTACAATAAAATTGGACCATCCATAATTGTGAAGAAAGTTAATGACAATGTTTATGAGGTGAATTTACCATAGAATTTTGATATCTCTCTAGTATTTAATATTTCAAATTTATATGATTTTCATGGATAAGATGTTGAAGGTGAAGAAGATGAATAAGTAGAGTTGGTAGTGGTACTTTTGGTAATCCTACCTCTACATCCATCTCCTCCCACTCTGTTGCCTATCATGCTCAACCAATCCATGGTCTCTCATGATGTGGTCTGAGAATCAGCCTAAAAACTAGTACCCCTTATCCTCCCCTCCACCATAACTCTCAAAAATGTTAGGCCCAAAATGTGGACATCACTATAGTCATCACTAGGTAATGTAATCCCATCTATCCTAGTAATCATGCCCCAAATATGGTTCCATCTACCAGGTATAGTGACCTATCACCTCTATCTGTGTCAAAGTTGGTGCAACAGACTCCTAGCTAGGCCATATTATAGTGATGTGCCCATATGGCAACCATATAATATCTTCTCATATCACCATTTGAAACATTGGCATGTGGGGCATGACCCACACTACCTAGTCCTATCTCCATCTCTGAACCTCAAGTAACCTATCATCGACCACATGGGGCAACCTAGCTAGATGATATATGGGAACGTCTCATATATCCATACTATCAATAATATAATTAATCCCACTAATGTTTTCCCTTTGGATAGCACTACATATATGTCATGCATGAGCTATACCTGATTATATAGCCCAAGTCATATAGCGCCCCATGCTTTAATATCATCTAGCTCAAGGCTATCACAAATAGTGGTATCTTACCATTTGACTTATGACACAACACCCATGTTGTCATAATTCATATCATAGCCTTTTATATATCTAAAATCTATGCCATATATACATCAAACATATTCACCCTCAATCTAGGGTGTATCATCCCTGAGCCCGTCGCCCATATGGCTAAAGCTCTCCTCTCCTCCTTGTTATCAAGTACTCTTATGATTATGGGTATCCCTGATATGGGTAATCCTAAGATGGAATGCATATCCTCTAAAGTGATACCCACCTCTATTGTTTCCCCCTCCACCTCGCACCTAAAAGTGTTAGTCAATCATTCCCAACATTTTAAGAACATGACTAGCAAATCTAAACTAAGTGGTATCCTACACATCTCTATGATACCTCCTAAAACTATAACAATCAATCTACCTCTATCCTCTATAGATGAACACTAATTAAGTCTGAAAGCCATGATGCATCCACCAAATGCCAAAATTTTGGATGCCTTTGGAACTAGGAAACAACAAAAGATGTATTAGATCCTCCATGTCATATATAATCAAAATATATTATTTTCATATTTTTACACAAAAATAAGATTAATTGATTTCATCTAGTTATTTTTAATCAATTTCACCTATTTTTATCCTACATAGCCATTTTACCCTTTATTTGATCATTTTGGGCCATTCTAGAACTCTTTTGGCCTTCTACACACATTTTTGTACTATTTTAGTCCTTTGGTCAAACATTAGTTTGACCAAAATTTCCCTATTTTGACCTAATTGACTTAAAAGTCTACGTCAATCCCTCTATTTTCCCCCTCTTAGTGCTAAGTTTTCATAATGACTTTTTATACTAGGTTGGAAGCAATGCACTAGGTCAGCAGTCTGTAAAACATACTACATTGGCACATACCTACTAGGTCGGCAATGTGGATTTTGACAATTTTCAACCTACTAGATTGACAGGGTCAGCCTAATTGTTTTTTCCTTCCAATCCCTTATATTTTATGAAATAAATGCCTTTTAACAATTATTTCTCCAAACCCTTCCAACCCTTTTCCATAAGTGGGTTTTCCTACCCTTAACAACTTATTTGGGTTCATTACAATGTCTAGAAACACTTTAAATTATAAATTTATAAAATACACTTAAAATAATTAAAATATTCAAAAACTAGTTTGAGATTCTTAGTTGCGTCCTTGTAGTGCACCCACAGGCATCATTGGGGGTTCCTTTCATCTAGCATGTTATCTCCTCACCATCCTAGCTCATTTGTCTATCAGAGCTCTTTTCTCTCCTTCACAAGTCAAAAATACCAAATGAATTTCATTTCAATATATTTAAAATCATTTTTCAAAAATCTTAATCTTTCAAATCTTTTTGGTTAGATTCCTTGTTTTTCTTATATCCTTATTTTTACTCATCCATTTCCTGAACCATAGAATGTTTTGGAATCATGATGACATAGAGAATAGTTTCCACTAATATATACTTATCTTCCATTTTTTTTATTTTTTTTGGCTATTTTTTGCATTAATTTCTATAGGTTCACCTAATATTATTCACATTAGACACTTTCACTTCTCTTACAGTCTACTTCTTTATCTATATCACTAAGGTGAGTAAAGGTATGTGTTTTTCAATTCTATCCTATCATTTATCTTATTTGTTTCTCACTGCATCTTACTTAGCATTAGTGTTATGTGTTATCATGTTCTATTTCTCGAGGCACCATCCTGTGTCACACTCATGTGACACGTGATGAGCTTCGAGTGGGGCATATATACACACACATAATATTTTCAAAATTTTATCGATTACTGACACTTTGTATCTTACAGGAACCCATCGAGTCTCAATCTCTCTA
>JARHVA010001134.1:2002500-2317500 GCA_037957365.1 Torreya grandis
TTTATCGTGATCCTTTACATATTAATATTTCACACACACACACACACATATATATATATATATATATATTAAATAAATATTCTATATAATAGAAATGAAAAACTTTATAAATTTATCAAGATCCTTTACAGTTTTCAATAGTATGAACGAAAAAGTTCGCCCCACATTTAAAAAAAGAAGAAATAAATTAAAAAATGATTGTATTTTACGGCTTAGATAGCCATCATAGCTTTTAACAAAATTAAATTATATGAGGCATTCTCGCATGAGGGTGTCCTTTCATTCTACTTGTTGATAATTGTGTTTATGATTTTTTCTATAAAACACAATTACATTTATTTAAAATAGTTCTTTTATTCACAATAATTCTTACTGCTAGGAATTACATTTAAAATACTACTTAACATTGCAGCTAAAATTAGAAACTGTCATAATTTTTGAACCCTAATAGCGTTATATTATTATTTTTCCCATAGTTTGCGAAGTTTATGTAAAATAAAATACATTTTTATTTTATTCTAATATGGAAATGTAAAAAAAATATGATAGCGAATCTCTTTTGTAAAATCCCTAATTTGTATGCTTTCATTAGCAGGAGAAAATATTTATTTATTTTTATTACTGAAATTACAAATCTTATACCACTTTGGGTATAATAAAAAAATTGTAGTAAATATGAAGTTTGATTTTTAATTATTATATTTATTTTTTAAAAATAAAATAATTATGTATTTTTATATTTTTCAAACATGATCCAATTGAATTTGGGCCCATATTTTTGTTTGTTCAACTAAAGACCAGCAACTTTTTGAGGTTTTACTCTCGTGACCTGATATAGAGAGGTGCTCTTGACTTATTATATAAAATATATTAATTTGTTTTCAAAATCAAATATTAAGTCAAATGTGTATGGTTCAGTGAAACATATTTATTCTAAATTTAAATTTGATTTTTTCATAAAGGTAAAACAGAGGGTGTTAACAGGTCTCTTAACTTAGAACATAGGAGATAAAAGATATGTCAAAGAATGCTTACAAGTAACGTCTCTACTAGTGATAACTAAGGACAAAAAACAAAAAAATTATAAGGTTTATTAGTTAGATAAAATGATGGATCTTATGATAAGAATGAAAACACAACAATGAAAATAAAATGACAAAAGTCATAAAGAGAAACAAAACTAAAAAGACTACTAATACCCTACTAAAAATTCTTCCTTTTACAATCTAAGGGTTATGTTAAGTGGTTCTTGATCATTCTTGCCTTTTCTTTTATTTTTGGAACTCACCATCATCCAATCACCTCCTTCACCTAGATTAGGTAAAATAGGAATGGACAATTCCAAAGCATCTCTTAAGAGTGATTCAATAATAGAGTCTTTGCTAGTAGAACTTATCCTTCATCAATGGGATTTGTTGGAGACTAATCCTTCAATAATTCACTAAAATTTTTTAACCACGGTCCACTAGCTTTAATTTTTATATGCATTAATTTTACATCTTTCCACCAAGTATTTCCTTTTTTTCTTTTTATGCCTAGACAATCATTAATGAAGTGTCTTATAAGAAAACATCTGAAACATCTAAAAGAAAGGCCTTCATAGTTTATAAGTTGAACCCAGGTTCTATTCTTCACAATCAATTCCACCTGATCCAAGAGTTCCTTGGAATGATCAACATATACAAGAAATCTAACATATTTTAGAAAATTAAACCTATATAATTAATTGTTGAATTATTGATAAAATAAAATGAATTATAAATTAATTAATTAACTAACTGTAAAATATTACAATTATTAATTAATTTAGTATTATGTATAGAATAACTATTAATACTATAATATATTGGAAATAGTTATTAAAAAATAGTAATTAATTTGGTTTTATCTTTGTAATAAAATTTACCATAAAAATATATTAACATTATTTATATATAGAGTTATAAATTATAATATTTTCATAAAGATAGATTATATAATTTATTTTGAAAAATTGATTACATACTCTATTTTTTTTTGGGAATTATTCCCCAATTTTTTTTAAAAAACAATTGTCTAAATTTTATTTATCATACCAATTAAAAAAGGAAATAATGATATAATATAATGTACAATTATATGTATTTAATTATTCATTGGGTTCTTGATATAATTCAATAGATTATAAATTAAATGATTTTTAAAAAAATGAATTTTAAATAATTGCAAGTCTTAATTAATTCAGGATTATGTTATTTATGATTTTAATATCTTAATATGTTCATTTGTTTATATATATATATATATATATATATATATATATATATATATATATATATATATGCCATGACTACGTAATAGAAATTATTGATTTAAACAATTAGAAAAATAAAATAAAATGATCAAAATAATAACTTAAAAACTTAGTAATTCAAAAAAGTCCTTTAAAAAAAACTCTTCTTTTTTTAGATAAACATTACACAATTCCTAAGTTATTAAGAGAGGTGAAAAAAATATATATATTTTACTTGTAATTAATTAAGTGTTATCAAGTTCATTAACTTGTTGGTGGTTGAATTTTCATATGAATATATTAGTGGTGTTTAAATATTAAGATGGTCTTGAAAATTAGGTTGCTTTATAGAATTAAAAATAATCACTTCATAAAAATGACATTATAACTAACTATTAAATTGTGAATCAGTCCAATTGGTTATAAAAAAACATATTTATATTTTCTTGGTGAAAGAGTTCTCATATGAGAATGTTATACTCAAAAGTTTGTAGATTGACTTACACTTTAAATCTATACACTCTCTTATAAAACTTTGATGTGCATACTCAATTTTTTTAATATATTAAATCAATTTAATATAAAATTTTATAAAAATACCTTTACCATTTAAATTGAATATTATCAGTTTACTAATATTATTTTTTTATTATTGTTTAATGATAGTATTATAATGGAATGGAACCCAACATATGTCATTACTAAAATATTTGTCATTATAATGTATCGATTTTATTTTATTTAAAATTGGATTTTACTAAATAATAGCAAAGTGTGAAATTATTATTTGTAATTTCTAATTTATAAAATAAATACACATCAAATATATATATATATATATATATATATATATATATATATACACACTAAAACATTTATCATTATAATGTATCGATTTTATTTTATTTAAAATTGGATTTTACTAAATAATAGCAAAGTGTGAAATTATTATTTCTAATTTCTAATTTATAAAATAAATACACATCAATTATATATATATAAAGGATAGTTTGAAACAAATAAATATATTAATAAAAAAACATGATAAAAATAAATATCAATATAAATTTAACTACACTATTGATGTTATTTTCTTTAAAATGATTTTTTTTTTAATTTCTAATTTATAAAATAAATACACATCAATTATATATATATAAAGGATAGTTTGAAACAAATAAATATATTAATAAAAAACATGATAAAAATAAATATCAATATAAATTTAACTACACTATTGATGTTATTTTCTTTAAAATGATTTTTTTTTTAATTTCTAATTTATAAAATAAATACACATCAATTATATATATATAAAGGATAGTTTGAAACAAATAAATATATTAATAAAAAACATGATAAAAATAAATATCAATATAAATTTAACTACACTATTGATGTTATTTTCTTTAAAATGATTTTTTTTTTAATTTCTAATTTATAAAATAAATACACATCAATTATATATATATAAAGGATAGTTTGAAACAAATAAATATATTAATAAAAACATGATAAAAATAAATATCAATATAAATTTAACTACACTATTGATGTTATTTTCTTTAAAATGATTTTTTTTTTAATTATAATATAATATGAAATTGTTATTTCTAATTTTAATTTAGAAAAAATACACAATAATTATGTATATTTAAATTTATTTTTTTTTAAAATAATATATAATTAATATATTATATATGAAAGATAGTTTGAAATGCCTAACTATAATATTAAAAGAAAATCAACGTGTTTTCAAATTCGTATCGTTCATGACATTGGAGGCACTCTATATGGTAAGAGTATACTTAGATTCGTCTCATATCTACTTGTTTTGCTAAAGTTTTTTCTCCCAACCATTTGTTTTCACTTCTCGTGGAGGCTGGGGAGGACTTACCTACGGGCTATTAATTTGCCTGAAATTGTGGGCGGAAAGGTACAATGAACGATGTAGAAAGGTATTACCATTTTTATTTTTATTTTTTTCCTATTTTGGTCCTGTCATCTTAGTACAGTTGAAGAGACAAATGTGGCCTACTTTTCACGTGGTGAGGCATACCCTACTTCTTTCTCCTAATAGACCTGCCAAGTGAATATCAAGCCTCAGCGTTAGTGCCACCAGGTGGGTTGAAATTTTCCCCCATGTTTACTCATTCAGCCAAGATATTTTGGAAAGATAGAAGAGTTTTCCATCTTCCATCGAGGGTACTCTATAATCGGATGCCTATCAGAAAAACATGATTTATATCTAAAAGCCACCTGGTCATTCCATAACTTTCAAATCTACTTCCATACACAGCTGGGAGAAAAGGTTGTGATATGATTGAGAGCAGTTTCCGTGGAGCCAAAAAGGAATTTTCCTAAAGCATTTCTGGTGGATTGCAGACTGGGAGCTCCCGAAAACTACAAAACAAGGTTCGTGAATAACACACGAACACAATAATTTACAATGAATAATAAAAGAAGCAACCATACTACCTCAGCATCTATCACTGAATTTAAGTCTGATTACAAAATAACAAACTTTACAATAATATAGTTAATAAATTTTAAATCATCATACATCACAGGTGATATCGGGGTTAATTAAATAGAGATATGGCGAGGCTTTTTACATTTTCAAGCAATGAAATACAAAAATAATATGAGATGATTAATGATGGATATCAGGGTTAATTAAATAGAGATATGGCGAGGCTTTTTACAATTTCAAGCAATGAAATACAAAAATAATATGAGATGATTAATGATGGATCAACGTGTTTGAGAAGATGAGCATATGAATCGGTTTGAGAGGTTCTAGTCATGACGAGGCAGGATAAAAGGGTGATGGCTCCCATTGTTAAAATCATTTGTTGAGAAGCACCAAAAAAACCTAGTGGTGAAAGGAACTTTGAATGAGAAATTAAGAAAAACCCCAATTAATTTCCATTGGATCTCCTATCCTCGCCTCATCTTAGAATAATGGTATAAAGAATGGAAATGGAAGCGTTAACCTGTCATCAAATTGTTCATCCTTTATCTTTTATATATATATTATTATTTGAGGTATGTACATTCGATCTCATTTTGTGTGTATGAAGTGTTAAGAAAAAATAATTTTATATTTGTAGTGGCTATGACATTAGAAAATGAGGTGGTATTTTTTTATGGTGAGTTAATTTGATGTGTGAGGATGTGAGTTGGGTGTAATGGCGAGGGAAAATGATATTCTACACAAAATATAGATTCAAGGCAATGATTAGATTTGTATGATTTATACCCATTAAAAATGGTTACATAGCTTGCAGGGTGGTAGGTTTGTTGATTGGATGTTTTCTATTGTCAAGGGTTGATGAAGATGACATGACATTGAATTTATTGTGAATAGGATCCATGTTTGTTGTGCTACTCAAATCAGTGCTACAATGCCATTGATGAGGAGACAAAATATTGAGGTTTGAAAACCTATATTGGAGCTTATGTTTGTCTATGTTTCCAATATATTATCACCTAAAGAGATTACATCGAGGTTAAGAACATATAGAAATGTCATACTCATACCCATGGAACAAAGCGTAGGGCCATACATAAATTTCAAGTGAGTTGGGTGGTGATGATGATGGGTAATGACAGGTTATTTCAGGTGAAGTCATACACTAGAGGGACAATATCATTACATGCCCTAACTTCAAGAAATTTTTGGATTTACAAACCCTGCACCCATTACAAAGGGGTTTCTACCTTATAGGGTGGTGGCATATTGTATTGTATATATTCTATTTCATAACAGAACCACTCCTCATCCACTGTGCAAATCAAATCAATAATGTAATGATATGAATGTAGGTGCATAAGCAGGCATCGTTTGTGATATATTATAATAGGTTATCTTAGAGGAGCCTTTTATTGAGATAAAAGGTGGTCGATTGGTGATTAGTCCTATGTAGTAGGTAGGTTGGTAGGTTTTATTCTCATGCATTAGGGGCCATCCACATCATATGGTTAAAAGGAAATTATACAATCCTTTTGGTTTAAAAAAAAACCAAAAAACCAAGTAAGTCTCCTCTATTAATTTACTCCTTGCGAGAATCAAAATTAACAATTGTTGTGATCATGTCTTTGATAACTAGCCAAGCCATTTTCTAGGCCACTACCATAATAATTCATTATAGAGGTGTAATAAAAAGGCCTTGTGGTTAATTCTTAGATGAGATCATAGATCCATCGAATAAACATCGTGTGTTGTTGCACAATTAAAATACTAATGTTAAAATTGCCTCCGCATATGATTGCACTACTAGATCTTAAAGAGGGAGATAAACTCCAACATGTTTGCCAAACTTGCTACTACACCATGGACCCATGTCTATCTCAATGTGAAGAATAAAAAAAACTTTGATCAAGTCCCTCACACTCCATCTCATCTAACAGAGGTCATGTTTCCACATGTGCTTCAACATTAGTAATAATATATTGTGCCTAATCAAACATTGCCAATTCAACCCAACACCACATGAATTGAAATGTGTTGCCTAACCTTACTTGTAATACATGTCAATGAAGGTAGATAGACATGTGATGTTATTTTATAAATAGGTGTCCTAAGTTCTTGATAGATGTTAATGGCATGGTTATGTGATGTTATCTCTCTCAATCAACAATTAATTAATCATATGGTTTTCATAAGGGAAAAATGGATCTGAGTGCCATTGATTGTTTTATTTTTAATAAATGATAATAAAAGATTAAAATTTTGAGTTTAATTTTTATCAAATAATTAATAATAATTTAATATATAATTATATATAATATAATAATATATTATAAAATATAATATAATAATATATTATAAAATATAATATATTAATAAATATGCCATAATCATTCTATATTCAGGTGCAGACCAAGGATTCATCTCCAGATATTCTTAATGCCATTCCGAGTAGGTGATAGCTATAACATGGGTAATTTAATGTGTGCAAATTCATCAAAAAATTTACAACATTCTCTAGAATTCTTATGAGTAAGACTACTATAAAATCTATTGCTTTAATTTTGCATTGAAAAGTTTCTAATTCATAGTAAGAGGAAATTTATTTTCTTGTAGTGCATGTGTGGGGTTTTAAGTCAAATCATCAATTTGTTCAAATTCTCCAAAATCATATATGATAATGTCTATCTTTTTACTATTTTCTAATTTAGTGTCATATAAATAACTCACCACCTTCTTTTCCACTATCACCTTCACTACAAATATCAAATTATTTTTACTCAACACTTATTGCACAAAAGGTAAAACAATTCTAGTGGTCATTGGTTTCATGTGCATTACTCCTAGTGATTTACACTCTTTTATTTAAAAACCCCACTTTACAAAACTCATGACCACTAAATTTTCATTGCTTCTAACCATCATATCCCAATGCACCTTGAAATATTTCACCACTTTCATTCTTCTATTTTGTAGAGTTGTGGGGTAGGCACCATGGCAATTAGTGTCAACCTAAACAACTCAAGAAGTGTTGTACGAGAAGCTAAAAATATGTTAACAATGTGGAATTTTGACATTAACCTATTTTTATAGAGCCATTATGATTCTCAGTATAAATATGTATGGTTCAACTTTTGGATTTCTATAGTTTCACAACTTCCCATGCTTGACAAACTCTATGATTCCTTTTTCTCCTAATTAACTATCTTTGCCTATTCATTTCATTTTCAAAAAAATTATAACATTTAGAGATATCATATAATATATGTAATATATACAATATTCATATATTATATATTTATTTTTTAATATAAAAGAATAATATAGCACCTCATATTATATAATTGATTTTTAATATACAAAACATGATATGGTTTATGAGATTTTTATCCTTGGTCCTCCATTGATGTAGTTGTTGATATCACTGAGCTCTGATGCATTATACATGGTAGTCACTGGTGGTAGCAGAGCTGGTGTAGCAGTCACCATCATCAACATGTCTCTTGTGAGATTTACATTCATTGTTGGCCTTTCCTTATACTGCAATACATGCCAAGGTAAACAACTCAATAGGTGTTGTGAAAGTATCTCAACAAATATTTTAATACTGTGGTGTTTGGGCATTAACTTATTCTATGTGGCCATAATGATTATTGATATAAATATGTATAGTTCACCTTCCTTTTTTTTATAGTGGGTATCTTACCTTAAAATTGGAGATTTTGTTGGGTACAAATGGTAGTTTTTATCCATCAAACTTACTGCATATTTTATTTGATATTTAATTCCTCGTCTACTTTTTTTCCCCTAGGGAGGATCTATCATCCACATATGTATGACACCTTATCCCACTCACTTAAATTGTGTGGTTTCTCATACCTGACAAACTCTATTATTACTCACCTAAATATATTGTAGATGACCAAATACATGTTAATTATATATATTATTTCCACACATATTTTATCAAAGATTTTATGTTTTTATCACCATATCTTTTTGTAAGATATGTTATACTAAACATTGATCCCTATGCCACCTGTTATACGATAACATAGATTCAAATGTAAAGACGGTATCCACAAATTACACCTCAACCCTCCATTAATGCTCAAAATATATTTTCTATAAAGAAAAATCCTCATGACCTATTAATGAACTCAATCTATCATAGTATATAAGAACAAACTTAGAAATTTGTAAAGAATTATGTATGAAAGAAAAGACAAAGGACATTTTTTATTACCTTCCCTAACCAATCATCACGATCAATGAAAATATAACAAACATAAACTCAACACCAACCTAGCTTTGAGTCTTGAAAGAGGATTACGTGGATAATTGCATGGTTGCAACAAATCTATAGAGTTATGATGACTTTCAAACTAAAGAAAAGTAGACCCTCCAATTTTATCTCTTTCCACATGGTCCAAAGTAAACCTATTATATGGCTTCACATCACGAGTGAAAAAACCATTTCTAAAAGCTCCCTACATATATCCAATATAATATTTAAAATTTGAATACATTAAAACCTTTAAATATACCTTTTTTTGCAACAGTGTATTGATGGCATTGATTAAATCATATAATTCACTTATAGGTGTTCCTTACAGTTGGGTGATGAGTTTTTTTTTGGACGTTTATGCTCTTATCTTTATATGATGTTATACCATTGTTAGATCTCATTTAGGCTTAAGAGTGTTATGGATACTTTCATTGACACATGTATAAATTAATTTCCTCTCATCTCTTTTGAAGGGTTAAATTATTTATTCTTGTCTATTTTTCCAACATTTCCCTTTAAAAATGAATTTTATCTTTAAAAATTAATTTTATCATATAGCTATTTTTTTCACAATTTTTCATTTTGATATTTTATTATTTAAATAATATTTTTTTAAATTTTATTTTCATCATTACTTAATCAATATTATTGGGTAGGATTATTTTTTAATTTTGTTTCCATCATTATGTAGTTTATAATATTTGATAGGTCGTATGATGTATGAAAATATCATATCTATAAAGTTTGATCCTGGAACATCAATCTACATGTTCAAAATAACCAAAACATAAGATGATCCAATAAACCTTGAAATATTTCATCACTTCCATATTTTCTAAGAATGTATTTGAATGTCAAAATAAGTTCATGTAAAGTAATTATGGGGGCAGACCAATCGAAATATGAATCCCCATGCATTGCTTTAGTCTACAATGTCTTGGATTCTTCTTGAAAAGAGATAGCGTCTTTACCCAAACTACAATTCCCTTTGTATCAATCATGCAACATCTATATTCACTGGTTGAAGATCCCAACATGTTGGTGTCAGGGCAATTATTTTTGTTACAATGGTTCTAGAAAAATTAGAAGCAACCAAGAGAAATTTGGAATTTCAAGGTTATGATTTGGATAAAAATTTGAAGAGGGCATGGGTACATACAATTTTCATATCTATTGAAAGTTGTAAATGATACAATCATTTGTTATTTTTTTTTCTTGGACAATCACTGGGTTGATAAAAAATGGTGTGATGTTGTTGACAAAAAATCATTTCCATACTATACTTTGGCATGATATGTGCCAAAAATCATCATAATTCAAATTATAAACCTTCATTCAAAATGTTTATGTTTGATGTGTTTTTTTATTCCACCACCTTTAATGTGCATTCTTCATGGAAAGAGATAGCCTCTTCGGTTAATCACTATGTCAAAATTGCAACTACCTTGGTTTCAATCATGTGACATCTATATTGGCTAGTTGAATATCCCAACATTTTTGGGATTGGCTAACTATGGGTGATTAGGTTTTGTCTTAGTGATTGCAATAGATAAATTATTTTCATAAAATTGGCACTAGAAAAATTAGAAGCAACCAAGAGCGATTTGGATTTTAAGGTTTGGAATTTGGATGAAATTTTGAAGTGGGCATGGGTATATATAATCATTATCAAGACTCAAATTGTAAATACTCTGACTGTTTGTGATTATTTTTCCCAACCATCCTATTGGGTTACCAAACATGATGTGATTTGGTTGATGAAAAATTATTTTCATAATGTACTTAAGCATGATCTATGCCAACAATCATCAATATTCCAATTCCAAACCTTCAAGTGAAATGTGTCATTATAACTAGGACTTTAGGGGACCTTCATATGGATGGGAATGAGGAAGGGATGGATGAGTGCTAGGTGATTTCAGCACACTATATCCTACTAAACAATCCCATCCAATGTTACTTAGACTTTTCGGTCAACAACTAGTGGATATGTAATCCAAAAACACAAGTAATATTTTTTACATCTAAGTTTATTGACATCGCCTATTATAATGTACATATTTTTAAATTTACTAGACTAAATCTGAAAACTTAACAATATTTTCCTTGAATTAGCTTATATGTTTTTGTCCATTCATTTTATGTCTAGTAGGTCATTTCAATATTAAATTTTTGTATTTATTTTAATCAATTACAACTAAATTTATGTATTGTATGATATTTTTATTATACTCATATTTTGTTAGGAATAGCTTTTACATTGAGTGAATTTTGGTATTTACCGTGAGGTAAATAAGTAATATGTTATTAGTAATTAGTAAGTAATCAGAATATTGTTATATAAAAATATTATGATTAATATTGTGTTATTATATTATTTGTGTGAGATTTGGTTGTTAAACCAAACTCACATAAATAAGTCTAGAGGTTTTAGATGGGAGAGAAATTAGGAGAAAAGTTATAGGATGACTTCCTATATATGTAATAGTGTCATTTGACAAAATATAGAATATAGAGAGTGTGTAGAATATATTTATGTTGAATTAAATTCTCTGAGTATTTGGCTTCTCTGTAGATGACTTAAATCTGCATATAAGCTCTCCACCAATTCTAGTCATGGTTTTTATGAGTCAATAGTATCTTTTAAGTTTATGTCTTCATACTTTATGTTCACAAAAGTTAAAATGTGACATTTTTTTTATGTTTAATCTTTTGTTGTTATCTAGTTTATACTATGGATTTAATATTAAAGCTTAAGTTGTTTATCATTAAAATCATGTAAGTTAAAATTATTATTTATCAAAAGAGTCATTTTTATTTTGGTAGTGAGTCAAGTTATATTAATAGTCATATTATTTTTGATTTGTTTAGTATTTAGCATATTGTGTCAATTTTGTGGGTTTATTATCAAACTGTCAAGAGTTGTAATAATTGTTTATTGTTATGATCATTTTTTTGTGTCAAAGTGTCAAAAATAATTCAAGATTTATTTTTTACATTATGTCATCATTTTTAAAATAAAATTGTTTAAAAAAAAATTGCCTTACAGACATATTTTCGCTTGTACGTGATGTCCACATTATGGGGAGATTTCCGTTGAAAAAATCATGAATCGAAGCTTCATAGACACATCCTCTGAGTAAGGAGATCCATATACTAAAGTATGGATGTTACATGGAGGATGGAGGTCTTTTAGCAACCTCTTGTCAATCGCCAACAACTGGGCCATGCCAATGATGTTGTGACTTAGTGTGGTGTGTTTTTCATTTCTACGCTATGTTTTTTCAATAAGAAAAAAAGAATGTACCTATTCATGTAATGTAATTTATGTGAAATTTCAAACATCATTCACTAAGGTGAAGACATTGTAAAAAGACAGAAAGCACCAATCTAAGTCAGTTCATGGATCTTGAAAGGATTTGTGGGAGGATCTAGAAAACTACACAAGGTGGATAGTTGATGGGGCCTGTTCACATCAAGGTTTGTGGTAACCCTATAAAACCATGGGAGGAGTGAGGCTCTTTTTATATCAAGGTCATGAGCCACATAGTTTGGCATGCTACAATGGATGAGCATACTACAGATAAGAGTGTGAATGTTTTTGCACCATGTAAAAACTATGGGAGGAATGTTAGGAATAGATTTTACATTGAGTGAATTTTAGTATTTACTATGAGGTAAATAATTAATATGTTGTTAGTAATTAGTAAGTAATTGGAATATTGTTATATAAAAATATTATGATCAATATTTTTTTATTATATTATTTATGTGAGATTTAGTTGTTAAACCAAACTCATGTAAATAGGTCTTGAGGTTTTAGATGTGAAATAAATTAGGAGAGAATTTATAGGATGACTTCCTATATATATGTAATAGTGTCATTTGACAAAATATAGAATATATAGAATGTGTAGAATATATTTGTGTTGAATTAAACTCTCTGAGTATTCAACGTCTCTATAGATGACTTAAATCTGCATATAAGCTCTTTAAATTCCTATCATATTTTTATTTTGTATCTCATGTTTTTTCCCTTTAAAGTTTTTTAACAACATGGCAACCACGAGTAAAAAAATGCAATCATACCAAAGGAGACTCTAACATGATCATTGAATATTAAACAAATACATTTTGAAGTAAGTTTCAATTAAAAAAACACCATTCATGTTATCCATCATAGAATTCCAAACCTTTATGTCATTGATATGAAATAAAATTTAATAGAGTGTTTTTTCAAGTGTAGAACCTCGTACAATTTTCATCACAAGATTTAAAATCAACAAAATATACTCTAGAGGCTTTGGTATCATATAGGATACTATTGAACATTTCTTAAAATATGAACCTACCCATATGTTAGACTAAAATTGAATGCATGTTCCCAATCCCAAGTGTAAATTGCACTGCCCAAATAGAGAAAAAATATTGAAATGTTAAACAGTTTAAAATAGCTTGATTTTATTTTAATCTTAATATGTTGACCATGATGTAGCTAATTGTGTATATGTATCGATCTTTGTTTTTTTGTATTGAACATTGTATATGGTATCGATAGGATAACAATTGTAGTAAATACTAAAAAATGGAAATTTTTATAGGGTTGTTCATTATTATCATTTTCTTTGTATAATTCTATTTGTATGTACAAATTTCTAATGAACTTCATTTTATTTTTTTATTTTTTTATGTTTTTATTTATGTTTTATATTTATATTATATAATTGTGCAATGCCAAAAAAATATTGTATCTATAATGTGGAATTCAAATTATAGTCTTCATGCTTTTGGATATCTAACAAATTTGAAATATTGCATTTCACATACATTATCTTTAAGTATTTCTTAGGATATAGATACTGCAAGCCAAAATACACTTACACATTCAATTTCCATGCTTTGCTTCATCTTATTTTCACCTAATAAAAACTCACACTCATCATTGTTCTTATTATATTTAGTTTTATTATTATTTTTATTGTATTTGATTTTATCTTTATATTCTACAATTGTGCAATGCCAAAAAAATATTGTGTCTATAACATGAAATTCATATCTTAATGTTCTTGATTTTGGTTATCTATAAAACTTGAAATGTTTCATTTCACATATGATGTATATAAACATTTACTAATATATACATATTAAAATCCAAAATACACTTCCAAATTCAATTTTCATGCTTTGATTTGTCTTGTTTGCACTAAATAAAAACTCCCACTCAGTGTTGTTTTTATAATATTTGGTTGTATAGGTATCTTTATATTCTAAAATTATGCAATTCCAAAAAAATATTGTGTCTATAACATGAAATTCATATCTAAATGTTCTTTATTTTGGTTGTCTATAAAACTTGAAATGTTTCATTTCATATATGATGTATATAAACCTTTACTAAGATATACATACTAAAAGCCAAAATACACTTCTGCTTTCAATTTTCATGCTTTGATTTGTCTTGTTTGCACTTAATAAAAAGTCCCACTCATTGTTTTTTTTATTATATTTGGTTTTATAGGAAGGTATCCACACTGATTAAAATATTTTTACATCTTCATCCATATAATAAATTTAGACTTCACAAAAATGGATAGCCACATAAAACAAATTGCTTGGAAAAAATTATTAAGAATGATGGTTGAAGGAGAATCCATGAAAACATTACCATACACTACAGTTAGAAATTTAAATCCTTACAAAAAAATGTATTATAGAGGGTAGAGTTCTTAAAAATGGGGTTTTCTACAGTTACATGAATTCCAATGGTACAGGATAGGTTTTTAGCTTCAAAATAATTGATACTGAAGGAGACGACATCACTATGACTTCTTTTAGCTAACAACAAATCTATTCTTTGATCAAATTCAAATTTAAAAATATATTCAATTTCAAATGGTACTTTAAAATATGAGAACACAAAATACCATAGTTCAAAAACTCTATGGGAGATCATCCTTGACATGACATCCTCTATTAAACATTGTTTCAAAGAAAATAAAATTATTTCACTATACCAATTTAACTTTAAAATAATTAAGGATATTAAAGATGCAATTGCAAACACAATGATTAACACTATTGGCATTATTTTATCTATTAATTTTGCTTCTATTATTAAAAAGACCGGATGGAACTTTGAATATGAAAGAACTACTAATATTACTATATTATTATGAATATACTATTAAAGCATCCCTTTGGGGAAATTTATGTGAAGTGGATAAATGTTTAGCTACATTGTGTGATTTAGGGACACTGTTAGTTATAGTTCTTACAATTATAAAATTTAAAATTCAAGAGTATAATTGAAAAATAATAGGGAGAAACTCAAAGACAAATTTTTCATCAATATGGATATACCTACAACACATGGAATTGGGAGATCATATCAAGAAAGTGGTGCAAACCTGATATCATCATAAGTAAGTACAAGTGTTTTTGAACATAAAACATTTATATAAATCTAAAAATTAGGGTTTCTTGGGAAATCAATTTCATTTACATTATAAGCAACAGTCATGCACATTAAAATCACAATTTTTTATTATCCTACTTATATTGCTCTACTTAATAATATATTATGTAAAAAATTGATGCATCTTGGCATTGTCAAAGGTGTAACATTCAGTGATTTTATTGTGAATATAAATAAGTATTAAAATTCATATTATAAGTCACCATAGGTACAATATAGACCACAACATTTGATGTCATTGTTACTGCAATTATGGGTGTCACAATGGGATCTACAAAATATATTATCATATCCAGATGAGGTTTGGGAAATAGTCAACAAGGTCCTCATCTGAAAATATCATTTCACTATGGCAACAAAATTGGAGATGTACAATTAGAAGGAACATATGCATTGTACCTTATTGAATATAAGTACAGATGAATATGCACCACAAAATTCATCTTTAATTGATGTCTTTGATGTGATTTAGTGCATGTGTACTTATATATTCAAATTGCTTACATTTTTTATGTATTTGCATATATGCATTTTGAAAATAATATATATATTTTTGTATTGAGTTTCCATAGACCATTTTCAAAATCCCAAAAACTAAATTGCCTATAATCTTACAATTACACTAGTAGTTGTATTCAACTACAACCTTAATTGTTTCATATTTATATCCATATACAAAGATTAGTCTATCAAGGGAAGCTTGCCTTCCCAGTCTATACTTTATATACCTGATCTAATATCAATTTTCTTCTCTATTGGTTGCTTTCAAATAGTTGTACCTCTACATAATATATTATTTTTATATGCAAAAATAATAGACTATACATAACTTTTGTGACACTTTAACATTTAATTATCCTATGGTGATTTTATTTTATATGTTTTAATTAATTAAATTCAAAATCATGTGGTGTTAGAAATTTAAATTATATTCATTTATATACGTCGTATTTAATGTTTACATACATGTATTTTGTAAAGCAACTAGATAATTTTACTATATTATATTTCTATAAACTATTTTAAATAGTTGTGCATTCACAGTTACATTCATGATTCATTTGCCTTTATTCAATGAATTATCATGTTTTTATGCATATAAATAAACTATATATTACTTATTACACATATATAGCATGTTGATTTGGTTTTATGCCCCATTTATAATTGTTATATTATTCCTCACTTGCAATTAGTTTTTTTCACTACATTTTTTATATCTAAAATATTTGAATCTAACTATGATTATCAATAAAATAACATTTAATTTTTCCTTCATAATGATTTTATACATCCATGGAGAATGAGATATCAAAAAAAATAATAAATTTGACTTATGAACTACATAAGGATGAAATAAATTCTCCTTGGTGACCTAATTACCATGACAAAAAACTATTATTGACCTCATACTCTGTGATCTCTCTATTGAACAACGTCATAATAAATTTTGTGAAAGGATATGTTGTATTTATTACATACATGAATGTTTCATTTTTAATGAACTTTATCTAGGCATTAAGACAAGGATTTTTCATAGTGAACATACTTTTTATCGATGTATTGTATAAAAAAATTGTATCTCTGATTTTAATAACATGAACTTAGTTATACAACCCAAATTTCTATCCAACCTCACTCAAGTTGAGTAAATGCTTATTTCACGAGTTAATCTAGTTTTAAAATTAATCCATGCACATGTTGTATAATACAAATACATTGGTCACATAATTTATCTAGGTAGTTACATGAATCGAGAAGCAACACCAACATCAAAAAGAATTGGTCTACTTATAGTCATAGAGATCATAATTCCAATTATTTGTCTACATGTAGTAGCATCTACTAAATTTGTGGTATCTTCATATGTTAATTTCAAATATTGTTTCATGGGTGTATATCATCTATTGTTAAGTTTCTTCCACATTGAACTAAAAATATTGACATCTTGGTGATTAGAATAATTAGATCAAAAAAGAAACCATAGGATTTATTTTGTAAGAAGAACATGTGTCATGGAGTCACTAAAATAAAAAATGGTAAATGACCCTTATTATAGAGATGTTCAACATGATCATCAAGTAGTTGTTTCAATTCCTTTTTAAACCTATTGATATATCATCTACCCTTACCTATAGTATAGTGGACATGGGAGACATGCAAATAAATAATATAGACTTTGGTGTAGACATAGACGTAGATAAGAATCCAAATAATTTTAGAGCTTCATATTTTTTAGTATCTCTTCTAAATACACAAAGAGAGGTGGAAAAAATAAGAGATTACATAAAAAATACTAACAATAGTCGACCATATATAATGAATTGGCTAGATGTTACTGGGTCACCTATCAATTAATAAAATACAGTTCTACACTTTTACCAACAAGAGTTTCCATGTATGAACAATTTGGCATTAGGAAAGTCTAATTACATGAATATACTATGTACTTGTTCTAATACTAGGATAAATGGTTTGGAAATAATCCATGATTTTAGAACTTCTTATTGAACCTAATCATGCACCATCAAATCCAAGGAACATTAGTAGTATTTAAAAAAACATCGAGGATAATTTGCTAATAACTATTTTTGAATTGCAACAACATATAACATAAATGCTTATTGTTATTATTACAAATAAACTAATGTGGTTCAGATTGGTGCTTAGAGGTACATAATAATTTTGGTCCAAGTGAAAAAAATGAACTAATATATAGGCTCACATAATTTGTATCCCCAAAATTGTCTTTCACCTTAATCACAATAGACACCAAGTGGCTAGATCTACATAAATAAATGTCAAGCAACCTTCAAGCTCTCTCAAATAATGGTGATCATTATAGAATTAAAAATCTTGTTTAAAATCCACATCTTTCATCTTCATACATGGATAAAATACTTTCAATCATCTATGAGGAAATGCGACGTATTGTTATTTAACATTTAATCTATATTGTATTAGTCTAACTACATTAAAATGATTATAATACTATATTTATTAATTTATATCTTTAAAACAAGGTATGAATGGAAACACAAAGGATATAAAAACATTCATGCATTTTTATGGTTAGAAAATACACCCAACATGGATGCATTGAATTTAAAAGACCCTTCCTAGGCGGATTATATAAGTTCATTCTATGATCACTACGTGATAGCATGGAATCCACATAGCAATGATAAAATCCATGATAAACTACACCATTATAGTCTAGATGATCCATGCTTGCTCACCATAAAATAAATATTTGGTGCTAATGATGACAAATATTATAAAGATCTTGTAAGTCAGGTTCAACATCATACCAAATGCAGTGAATCCACATCTTTGTACAAAAAGGGTGATGCTTTGTAATGACAATACAAAGTTTCATGTCCATTTCAATCAATTTCATGTTTATCAATGATAAAGGCCAAAAAAATACCTTCCATCATTTAATGATGAAAGAGTGAACATCCAAAATACAAGCATTCTTTCAATATGGTGTTAAAATGTTGATTGTTACCTAATTATCTCATACCATGTTTTTCATAAATATATAGCAAAGTGTGATGTTAAAGCTAAAAAATCTAAAAATAACCACCATATGCTAACTAGAATATTGTATAAACTTGTAGTTGACTTCCCATCAATGATTTCATGTAGTAAGTTCCTCATAAAAACCATTGTTGACCATGAAATAGGTGTACAAGAGACATGCCACATGATACAATAGCTACCTCTAATAGTTAATAGAATAACATTCATTACTTCATCTATTACAAAAAAAATTCTAAATGTTTTTTTTCTAAAAACATAGATGAGTAAGTAAAATTACCATAGCGCATTGACGTGTAAATCAATCGCCCATATTTTCTATATATATTTCCACTCATTGAGGCTCCAAAAACATGGTCTTTCAACAATAATAGAAAATATGATTTGTGGATATATAACACAACTCAAACAACAGTTCCATATTTCATTGTGTCTCTATTGTCCCTCCTCCTAATTCCTCAACATATGATTCTTCCTATTGGTTAGATATCCTACTTTATAAACCATTGTGTAGCATTGAATTTGACATTGATTTAACTATGCATGACATTGTTTCACATTGGGAACAATTCAAGAATTTATATGTTCCATGGCATATTGAGTGAATCTTTGAAAAATAACCCTTAATTTTTGACTCAATAAATGATGCTAGTGACACTCAATAACATGTAAATATATAATTTTAAATCCATGAATGGGAACTATTGTCTCACATGCACCCATTGGGTGAAAATAAAATAGATGATATCAACATGCTTGGGCTCTGTGACTTTGACACTAGGCAAAACTAGAATTATTTTGAGGTGTTGTTCAACCTACACATAAAAACACAAAAATTTATAGATTCTCATCACACATTTAATAAAAATACATATGCAAAGTACACAATTAAACCAATACAAAAACTATTAGAAAACCAATAACTAGTCTTTAACATTTTTTTACATCATGCTCAAAGAAACACACACTTCCACCACTCAAAATTATTATACACAGAATAATAGGTACAATTAAATCCTACTTTATTAGCTATATTATATGTATCCTAAATGGAATTTCATAGAGAACCAATTCTCCCTTCTTCTTCTCGATCCATATGGTGTTGCATAATTTAACATAAATTCATCTACAATTCATTCAAGTCTTCATATTCATATCCATTAAATGAAGGAAATTGAGTGACAAACACTTAAAATTTTCTAGGAATAAATGAAACACATTGAATATGTACTTATTTATGAAAAGAGCTTCATAGGCCCAAAGATGATTAGTAATATAGATAGACAATTATGTGAGGCATTTCCTCAACATAGTAATAAAGTTTTTTGAGGTTGCTCAATTATACTTATTGGTGGCATTACATGGATTTTTTGGCCACACACTTTGCTAGGCATTCAACATAATTGTAAAATTACATTAAAAAATTCACCAACAAAGATGCATCGAAAATAAAAAACTATTTAGAAATTTATTGACCAACATTAGAAATGCAAATATAACAAAAGAAGACTAGAATATGCTTATTTCAAGAATATAATCCTTCATACATCCATCAAAATAGAAATATTTGAAAATGTCAACATGTTTGTATGCAAATAATAATTTAGATTTACAAAACATAACAAATAAATGCTAAAATATTAAACATTCCAATAGTAATATGTAAAGTAGAATAAAACAAATAATAGATTACATTGGATAATGAAACTCAACTCAAGAAATTATGCTTATAGATAAAGGAAAAATATTATGCTAATGTCCAATATATGGGTGAAACTAGGGTTGGTTAATGGAGCAATCGAAGAAATATTTCACATTGTCTACTACACAGGTTCTAATCCACCTTCCATGCCCATATATGTGGTTGTTGTTTTCAAACCTTATTTGGTCCCAATCCAAAACATGTTCCAATTCCTTCTGTTACACTAGGAAATCACTGCTAAATGCCAATAAAAATGACATGGGATCTAACCATACATAAATCACAAGGGATAACTCTCCATAAAGTAACAATTGATATTGGCAATGTTGATCATTAAGGGTTTACCTTAACCATTATTTCAAGAGTGTGCTCCTTGTTTGAACTTTATATCGAACCTTCATTTTTATTTGACCATTATAATATAATGAAGGATATTATATATGTCAATCTATGAATAACAAAGGAAGCAAAAAATTAGTGTAATTACTCTTCCCAATCATTTGTAGTAAACACAAAAAATGGCATTTCCAAAGCCTTTGTTTCACTCTTTTCAGCTCCTTAAGTTATTCACATTAATAAATACTCTATGTATGTATGTATGTATGTATGTATGTATGTATGTATGTATGTATTTATATGTATGTATGTATGTATGTATGTATGTATGTATGTATGTATGTATATATGTATATATGTATGTATGTATCTTTGTATGTATGTATGCATGTATATATTTATGTATGTATGTATTTACATATGTATGTATGTATGTATGTATGTATGTATGTATAAACATGAACACACACACACACACACACACACACACACACACACACACACACACACACACACACACACACACACACACACACACACACACACACACACACACACATACAAATCCCTCTCAACATTCTTTGTACCATTGGGGTAAATGCTAGTTTATTTTTTAAAACTAAACATCATTTATATTTTAAACACATATAAGAAGACAAATAAAAATATAAAATACATGGTTTGTTTACTAGATTTAAATTTGACACAATTGAATCTACTTGTTATTAATCTTATTATGAGGGGTACATTCTCATAAATAAACTTATAAATCCCTAAGTGGATTAAGTAATTTTTCTGGAAGTGGATTGAGAAGGGAGAGAGATTTAAATTGCTCAGTATTTCCTTCAATTTTGACAATTCTCCATCATAATTGTGGTAATTTCATTAATAAATTGAAAAACATATTGCATACTAGATGTCCAAACTACTTTTTTTTACTAGTAAATTTCAGGTTTGTACCAAGATTTTGGGGATACCTATGTTTATTATTATACCAATTGGACCCATTCCAAAACCTCTTATGATAAATAATTAAAGGATATTAGGTATTTTTATTAGGACTAATGCTAAGCAAACTTGAGGTTATTATATGGTTGCTTAGGATGTTTTTTGTCTTTCTCATAACAAAGGAGGCATGACTTTATTGACATATATAGACAAAGTATTTCTCTTTGTTATAAATGTGTGGTTCGATAAATTTAAGGTAATAAGCCCTAGGAAATCCTTATAAGACACTATATTTCTATAGGTTCCCCCTATCATAAGGCTAGATGGAAAAAATTGGGTTTCATACTCTATTGATTACCACTTCCATAGAGAAAATTTAAAGTTATTTCATTTCCAAAAGTATTTAGAATGTTTTTGAAGTTATTAAACCCTTTATAAGATGTTTTGGTGATGTTTCTTTGTAATAGTATTTCTTTCAATGATCATAATTTATATTAGTCTCCCATCATGACCAATACCAATATTCCTATAATGCAAATTCCAAGTATAAAAGCTTTATATTTATTTTAAAAATAAATTCATATTGTTAAGGATTTGATTTCATCACATAATTGGAATCCATGGCATTTTCTAAAAGATAAATATGATTTGTTCAATTCAGGAATTTATTCTATTTTTTGTATATAAGAATTGATACCCAGTATCATGTTACATAAATTGGATGATTTTTCAACCTCTATGTCTATCGTGGAAGGATTGGAGGTGGAACTATAACACTAAGTTTAAAAATTACTCTCCAATTCTTATTTATCAAATCAAGAGACTATTTTCATCAGCTTTCGATAATTTAAATAGGCATTGGAATTTAAATTCTTAGCTTAGGCTTAATAGAATTTAGAATTCCAAGCCCGACCCCAAGCTTTCTCTCTTTCTTTCATGTCTAGTTTATCAAGGCCTTCCTCTTGAGAGTGTCTTTTACACATTATGATTGCTCAAACCAAGTTTCCTATAAACATGTCATGATGGAGCTCACCTATTCAAGGAGGTGTCCTAGTTGGTAGCTTTGTTCAACCACCTTCTAGTTAAAATATCATTGTTTCCTTGGCACCCCTAGATATCACATAGGCTGTTTGGGTGGTGCCCAATCCTCCTTAAACTGAGCCTTCCACTAGAATCACCTAGCCTCCCAAGAATGATTTGCCTTTTCTATGCCTGAAGAAATGTACTTAATTTTTTTATGATTATTTTTGGTAACTCTGGGTTTATGTGCTTTATTAACTTTCCTAGTATATGAGGCAGATTTTTTCTCTAGTGTAGAATATGGGTCTTGAATTCAAACTAGTCACTTTATTGTTATAACCATTACTGTATTATTATTTTTTGATTAATAATATTCATATTGACACATTTCAATAACAAAAATAAACTTATATTATGTACATTCTTATTATTATTAGATTTTGAAAGCATGTGATATTAAGATCTATGTTATCAATTGATCACTTTTTTACCTATAAAAAATATGTATTTAAATTATACAATATTTATAATGGTGATTTTGGAGTGGGCCAAATTATCTTATAATTTTTAAATTTTATTAATAAATATACTTATAAATTTAATTTATTATGTATTTAATTGATTCAAAAATTTGAGGCTTTTTGAACCTTAAGTCCCACAAATATATTACATCATTTATAATTCATAAATTTATTCGTCATACATCCTTTTTTAAATATTACATTTTTATATACTATAAAATTTTTACCTACCAACTAATTTAAATATGCACCAAATAAAAAGTAATGAAGTTCATTGAATCTTTTGTTTTCAAAATCTACATCGATCCAAAACGATCGATCTATCTATATCTATATACCCTTAAAGCAAGTGGAGGTAACTTTCCTACAATGTAAAATATAAACAAAAATATAATTAATAATTATATTTAAAGTTGTAATAATTACGCTTATAGAAAATAAATTGAAAGAATACACATAGATAAAAAGATGATAAATTATAAAAATTAAATAAAATAATATTTACCCGTTAATTTTATTTAAACAAAATAAAGGAAGGGAGATCCGATGTATACAAAGGCAACATATAAAGTAAGAAGGATCTCTAAAATAAAAAATAACAAAACAGGACCATCCTTAAAGAAGAGAGATAAATGACAACCAAATACTATTACGATGATAAACATTTACGATGATAAAACATAACTCATAAAAAAGGGATAAAACATAAATCATAAGAGTTAAGTTGCGATTTTTTTATTTGAAATTTATAATTATTGATGAGAATAGTAAATTTATTTTTATTTCTAAAATCAAAATTAAAAAATTGAATTGGAAGTTGAATTATGAAATAAAAAGTTGAGTTAATAAATTTTAAGGAGGCCAATTTTATGTTGGGTAATATTTCTAATAATTAAAACTACATATTTTTTATCTTCATAGTGAAGAATCTCTTAGAAATCTTTGATTTCCTCTAAAGAAAAAAAAAAAAAACCCATGACAAATCTCATAATATACATGACATTTAAATAAAAAGAAATTATCTAATGTTAGCTCATTTTCAAAAAATTTACATGTATTGATGTCATAGAATAAAGTTCTCTAACTCCATGCAACATTGATAACAACATACCCAAAATTGATCCAAGAAAATTTCAAACATAAAAAAACCTTGGTCCAATTAACCTTGCTACCATTGGTGTTGATGTTACAACCTTAACTTTATGAATTATTGTGTATTCAAAGAGTCTAGAATTTCAAAACCAATATTGTGACCTTATCGTATAAAAACTCATCCATCAATGAATTAATGAAGAATATTTTCTTAATATTTTCCATTATTAACATTGAGTAAACATATTATATAATACATGATAAATCAATAATGTTGAGTTAAGTATACATTAGAATATTTACCTTCAATCTACATCACAAAATCAACCCTACATACATACAAATGAATATAAACCATGTGATTAGAAAAGTAAATGGTAAATAAACAAAATAACATATTAAGATAATTTGCCATAATAAATCATGGGCATTTCCTAAATTTATATAATTCTTTTAATTTATGAATAAACAAACGTTATGAATTCTTATATCCTGAAACATTATGAATTCTTATATCATATCTTATCAAGACAAGACGAAAGTAGAATTGCATTAAAAATGCATACATTAGAATAGAAATATTTCATTTGGCAATTTGCTCTCTTAAAAAGTTGTTATCATTAAACACACATTATACCTAATCCCATTCACACCCATACATTTCACCATGTGGATCCATGGTGAAGGAACAGAGGGAGCCGACGGGGTGCATTTTTCACTTGCCGTTACCCTCCTCTCTGTTGATGCATCAAAATCATATTGTAAAGAAATTACAAAGAAAAAAATTGGACGACACTTTTTTTAAATTGCAAGGAAAACATTTTGGTGACATTTTTGTCTCATTGAGGGTCCCTCTAACCTTAGTTCTACTCTTACCCTTGGCTTTTCCCATCAAGCATTGAAAACCTCTTAGAATGCCTTCAACTTGACTACAAATTTTTTGTTTAATGTATTTTATGATATTTTTGCGATTTTTTTTAAATTTAATTCCTTATTTTTTATTTGTATTGGAGAATATAATTTTAAAATCTCAAGGATATTTATACTAGTTTAATTTTGATTCTTTCAAAATTAAGTCATTTATTTTGTTTGTTTTTCTTCCTTTTTTTTAAAACGGATGTTATATATTCTAATAATCATTGATAATACATAAAATAAACGGTTAAATATATTATGAGTATGAGGTAGTCCCATATACTATTAATTATCTTACAAATCATAACTAAAATGCTATCTAACATTATAAACTTTAAAAATATATTATTAATATTATTAAAATATTAGAAGATATACATACATGTTGATATAACTTACATTGAAAGGCTGAAAAAACTTAAAAAAAATCTTCTTGTTGCATCTAAGGAAGGTACATACCAAATGAATTGAATAGATTGGATTTAAGATTTGATAGTTATTAATAAAAAAAAATTAACCCTAGCCATCTATTTGCACGGCCTCGAATAAAGATTTTGGAGACCCATTTGGTCAAACAAATGAGAGAAAATATACAGTGTATAACAGGTTGGCTAAATTCAATAGAAAAAACACTTTGAATATAAATATTAACATCTATAAATAATCAAAATAAATCCATAAAACTGAAAAAGTAAAATAAAATGGAAAATCTTAATGCAAGAACAACTCTTACAAATCCAAAAACTTAAAAAAAACATGCAACCGAAAAAAAAAATGTCAAAATGTGAGGGTGCATTCACATCTCTCTATTCGCATTCCCTCCCTCACATTTAAAATACAGAACTTAAAATCCTGTGACATAGGAATGCAAAACAGAAGGGCTACTCATTATTCCAAAATGATAGATAATAATAAATAAATAAATGCATGTACTTAATTTAGCAGAGATTCATTTGGAACTAAATTACAGGTGTACATTGTCAGAACATCCCTAGCTGCATCTAGTTCCCAATCGTGCAAATACCGACAAGCATCATTATACAAGAATTCATGAAATTATAAATTTCTGAATGGCAAAAACAAAACGACGACCATGTTATGAACCAAACAACCATCATTTGTTTAAAGTAGCAGAGAACAATTTAAAAAGAATAAGAAATTCTGTCTAACATTTGTAAATCACCAACATACCAAATATATATATTATCGAGGATGGTGGTCGAGTGTTTATTCCTCAACGTCAATGGTAGATAACGCAGACCAATCCAACGACACAATAACAATCGGAACCTTCAATTTATGAGTCTAAAACTAAATGAACAATCTTTTCAACTAATTCATTAATCATAAAATTAATAATGATGAATATCACACCTGAAAAAATATCTTAAAATATATAAATCCAACTAAATCATTTGTCTTGTAATTAATAATGATATATATCACACCTGAAGAAATATCTTAAAATATATGTAGAAGGCTACTGACCTAACTGATGATGGGTGGCAGCTGAACTGCCAAACTAAAGAAATGCCAACTGTGAGACAGACAACGCATTTTGATCGCCAATATTAAACCCTTGCTATTCTGACACCATACCATTAATTCAAATTAATAAGTATTTATTTATTATTATGATGCATGAAATGGTTTAAATATATAAAAATTAAACAATCACAGTTTTAAAATTTACAAAATTAATAGTGAAGATTTAAGATTCTTCAGTCCCATTTAATTCAATGATTACAATCACGTAGATGTTACATTGTAAGTTGGTCCAATTCATTTTTTTTTTAAATAATGTAATTAAATCATTAAATATATTTATATTTTAAATTTGTAAAGTTTATAATTTTTATTGCTAATAGTAAAATAATATAATTAAATCATTTAATAATGTCTAACTGTGAGACAGCCAACACATTTTGATCGCCAATATTAAACCCCTGCTATTCTGACACCATACCATTAATTCAAAATAATAAATATTTATTTATTATTGTTCTGTTTTGAAAAGTTTAAATATATAACAATTAAATAGTTATCTTTTCAAAATCTACAAAATCAATAATCAAGATTTAAGAATTCTTCAATCCCAATCAAGTCAATGACTACAATCGCATAGATGTTACATTATAAGTTGGTTCAGTTTAATTTAAAAAAATTAATGTAATTAGATTATTCAATATCATTTATATTTTAAATTTATTAATCATTTTTTATAAAAAATTACCAATTAAAATAATAAATGAAAATATAATTATTATAAAAATGATGTAATTAATTTATATGAATTGTGAAAGTATAAAATATTTAATTTATTAAAGTATTTTTAAAAATTAAAATTACAAAATTATTATATAACATTACATAAATTATAAACTTTTACAAATTATTAATTAATATTTTTAAAATTTATAATAATAAATATTATATTTTAAATAATTTTAATGACACAAAAAGTAAATCTACTATACAATTTTTTTATTGTTCAAATATATTTTATATATATATATATATATATATATATATATAAATAACATCAAAAAATTTCTTAATTCATTTTTTATAATGTAAAATAAAATATTTATTAACTTGAATCTTAATAAAACAAATATACATATTGATATAATTTATAATTTAATGTATACACAATAAATTAATAGCAAACTTTAGTGTTACAACCTGAAATAATCTCTTTGCACCTTTTATTCGAAACAAGTATGGAAATGCTTTGTTATCATACAAACGATATGTAATCCTTCACTTTCTATAAGGGAGAGAGATTTCCGTGCACTTCAGAAAGAAAGTAGAAAGCACACTTTAAAAGAACTTTGAAAATTATTTTTTTAAAAGAAGAAAAAATACATACCTATGTGGTATAGCATGTTTTTGTCTTATTGGTTTATTTTAGACACCTAATTTTGATGTGGGATATTTGTTAATTATAAAAATATATTATTCTTGATTATTATGTATTTTTGATCATTATTATTATTATTATTATTATTCAATTTTTTTCTTATTTTAAAAAAAAATTAGTGGTTATTTTTTATATTTTCATTTTTTTTTTATTGAGTATTAATATTTAGAAGAGTTTAAGAGGTCAAATTTTTGGAGGTCATAACTTTTAATTTGTAGTTCATTTTGAGTCTATGTTTAAATCAAAATGATTGTTTAAAAAAATTTATTGCAATTATAATTCATCTTTCTGGTTATGTAATATTTTTGATATTTTTTGAAAGCTTTACGTCACCATCTTAAACTAAAATTGTAGTTTAAAATTATTTTCAATATTTTTTTAAATTTATACATTGTCTATTATTGTAACTGGACTTGAAATCCAATTGATATTCATCTGATAGGGTAATTTTAGTGTTAGTTTATTTTTAAAAAAAATTAGAGTTGTGCACCTTTGCATACGAAACTTATTAAAAATAGCAGTTGTTAAAAGTAGCAAGTCAAGTTTTATTTATTTTTAGAGTTTTAAATTTTTCATGTCAACTCTAATTATGAGTTGAGATTTATTTATGTATGATTTGTAATTATTTGAATCATTTAATACAAATCAGAATTGGTTATTGTTTAGAAGCTTTGCCTATTGGATTTTTATTTGTCTTGATAGTAATTGGGTTGATTATTTGGTATTAGATCAATTTTGAATTTTATAGGTGTAAAATATGGTGAGAAGATGACAAGAAATCACTCAGATGAACTAGACTATGCAAGAGCTATAGAGGCAAGTATAATGATTAATTGATATTGTTGTGAATTAAAGACAAAAGAGAGTAGAAGATGATGTAAAAAATGGCATAGATCATGAATAAGACAATACGTAAAGAGAAAAACAATCCATCAATGAAAGAGAGGATGGTTAGATCTTTAGAAGGAAGGAATGAAGAAATCAAGGTTGACATTCTAAATTATGGACAAAGTTTAAACTAGAGGAGTTGATAGATTACATGAATAATATGGATAAGTTTTTTGAATGGACAACTATGAGAGAAGATAAGAAGATAAAATTTGCATGTAAAAAATTGAAGGGTCATGAAACGATTCAGTGGGATCACCAACAAAAAAAAAAGATAGATTAAAGGTAAAGATAAGACCAACTCGTGAAAATGATGGAGAATAAACTAAAAGAAAATTTTATTCCTATGGATTATGCACAAAACTTATACAAAAGATTTCAAAATTTTAGATAGAAGAATCATAGTATATAAGAGTATATAGATGAGTTTTACAAGATTTCTATATGAGTGGCTCATGATGAAATAGATGAGCAAATGGCTACAAGGTATGTAAATGGTTTGAAATTTTTTATTTAAGATGAATTAAGCATGCATAAAATAATTTACATCGAGGAATCTTATCAATTAGCTTTGAAATCAGAAGAAAAATAAAATAAATAGAATTTCAAAAAAAATATATATTGATCCATGAATATGATAATCTCCTCCAATAAGGGAATAAGAAAGATTTAATACAAATAGAGATGGATTTAATACAACTAGAGTAAAATGATCACGTGGTGTAAAAATATAAGAAGATAATAGACAAAAGATTCAATACTAGCAACAAAGAAGAAGATTTTATAGAGTACAAATCAATGGTGGTGGTAGAGGATGTTTCCAAATCAATGCAAATCTTATATTTGTTATAGATATGGATATGAAGGTTATAGAGTGTTTGAGTGTCCACACTACCAAGATCAAAAAAGAGGCAATAAGATAATCCAAGAGTGAATTTAGTTAAAGCTGAAATATAAGAGTAAAGTATTAAAGTTGTAGCAACATATATTAGAGAAAATATCATGATGAGAAGAACAATAATTACTCAAAGTAAAGAACATGTGAAAAATAAAGAAGGTGGTAATGCATGGATGTGAACAAATATATTTTCAATAAGGTGTACTTTAGGAGGTAAAATACAATAAGGTGTACTTTAGGAGGTAAAATATGAAAATTAATTATAGATGGTGGTGGTTGTGAAAATATGGTTTATAAAGATATGATTAAGAAAATAAATTTGTAGTGTGAAAATCATGTTAATCCTTATTGAATTTTATGGTTTAAGAAAGGGAATAAAGTTACAATAGATAAAAGATGCTTAATCAAGTTTTTAATAGGTAAATATACAAGGATGAAATATGGTGTGATATTATACCAATAGATGCATGTCATGCATTATTGGGAAGGCCATAATAGTTTCATAAAAAAGTAGTTCATGATGGAGAAAAAAACACATATAGTGTCTATAAAGGTGGCATGAAAGTGGTTTTGTTTCGTCTTATAAAAGAAGGCAAGTTGAAATCATGTTGACTGCAAATGAATTTATAAAAGACATGAAGATTGCATATTGATGTTATACATTAGTAGTGAATAAAAAAGACATAGAAATGGGGTAAATACCAGCAGAAGTATTTATGGAACATATACAATAGTTGCAAAAATAAGTAAGAAGAAAATTGTAATAAAGTAATGAGAGATATAAATCAATAGATGTCAGAAGAAGGTCAAACATATCTAGAGAAGGAGATTTAGTGATTTTTTACTTGGGAATGTAAGTATTTTTGAAAGGCACCTATAATAAGTTGAAGTACAAGAAAATTGGACCATGCATAATTGTGAAGAAAGTCACTGACAATGCTTATGAGGTGAATTTACCATAGAATTTTGATATCTCTCTAGTAATTAATGTTTTAGATTTATATAATTTTCATGGAGAAGATGTTGAATGTGAAGAAGATGAACAAGTAGATTAGACGCAATAGCTGCCAAAGAAGAAGAAGAAAAATATAGTGCAAGTTTTAAATAAGAAGATAATAAACATAAGACAAGGAAGTTGTGACAGGTATTTGTTATAGTGGGAAAGATTAGATAATGAATAAAACACTTTGATTATAGAATGGAAGTTAAATAAGATTGATAAGAAGAAATGGTAGAAGTAAAATCAAAACAACTCGTAGGAGATGAATTATTTTCAACTAGAGGAGAATGATGCAGAAAATGATGTCAAACTTATAGAGATCATAAATTTTGATCTATAATTTTATTTTAACCCATCTTCATTTCAAAATGATCATCTCAAAAATTTGAACACAGTGATAATTGGCCCTTTTAATTATGGGATTCTTTTGATATTTTGTAAGGCCATATGTGACCATTTGAGAGTCTAAATTTGTAGTTTAAAATTATTTTTGATATTTTTATAAATTTAAAAAATGTATATTTTTGTAAATAGACTTAAACTTCAATTTATATTAGTCTGATAGGTTAATTTTGGTGTCTAGTTTATTTTTAAAGATTTTTAGAGTTACACGTACATGCATGCAAAACTTACTAAAAATAGTCGCTGTTAAAAATAGTAAGTCAAGTTTTATTTATTGTTAGAGCTTTGAATTTTTTATGTCAACTCCAATTTTGAGTTAAGGTGTATTTATGCATGGTTTGTAATTTTTTCAATCATTTAATATGAATCAATATAAGTTATTGTTTCAAAAGCTTTGCCTATTTGTAATTTTATAGTCTTGATAGTATTTGGGTTCATTATTATTTATCTAAAAAATTGTGAGAGTTAAGATGATATTGACACATGAATTCACACACACACACACACACACACACACACACACACACACACACACACACACACACACACATATTGATTAGCCCAAATTTAGCATTTACTCACATCATTTATCATTTTATCATGATCAAATGTCATTAGTTGATATTTTTTGACTAAATTAAGCCCCCATTAAGTGCAATCAAATAGACATTCACACTTGATTAGGACCCAATCTATTCAAATTTACTCAAATAATAATATTTCATCATAAAATAACAACAAATGGTTCTCAAGCATGCCCATTTTTATGTAAATCTATGTTCATTTATTTGAAAACACCTAATTGGAGCTTCATTCAATCACTTTTTCAAAAGAAAAAACATTTGATCATGAAATAACAATAAATGGTGTTCATATGTGACTAATTTTCACTAAATCCAAATAGACCTTTATGATTGTACCCAATCTAGCCTAATATTTAAGTTAAATTTTCTAAAATAATCACTTTTGATCCCAATATAATGACAAATAGTACACATATGTGGCCATTTTTCCTAAAATCTACCTAAATATATCCAATTACACCTAATCAAGGTGTAAATTGGTCAATTTTTCTCAAACAACAACTTTCGATCATAAAATAATGATAAATGGTGCTTGTATATGCCTAATTTACCTCAAATATAACTACATATATCCAATCATACCCATATAATTCCTAATATATATAAATTCACTCAAATAATGACATTCACCCTTAATATAACAACAAATTATTCTCAAGTATTTTTGAAATTCCTCAAATCTACCTTCATGTATCTAATCACACTTAATTATGGCCTAATTCAATCAAATTTTCTTAAATAATGAAAATATCTAATACAATAATTATAAATTATGTGAAAACTACCCAAGTTTGTTCAATTCCACCTATAACTATCCACATGCACCTAATTAGGGTATAATCTAGTCAAATTTTATCGAATAATGGCATTTAATCATGAAATTATAAAAAATGATGCTCCAACATTTCTTAATTTACCCAATTATACCTTCATGTATTTGACCACACATAATCAACACCGAATTTGTTAATTTTTTTACAAATAACAACATATTATTCACTAAATAATGATAAATAACACTCATATATGCCCAATTTCTCCTTGATCTACCAACATTTATATTCTCAAACCTAATATGTCCTGATTTTGTAAAATTTTCATAAATAAAAACAATTGATGATGAAATAATGATAAATGCTACTTACATATTCCCAATTCTCCTCAAATATTCCTACATCTTTTTTATCATACCTAATCTGATAAAATATACTTATTTAATAACATTTGACCATGAGATAGCGATCTAATAAAACAATATTTTTAAGAGGTTGATAAATATCACTAACTTTGATCTTTTCATCAATTTATTTATCTTTTGATTTAAATTAGTAATATGATTTTATTTGAAACTTCATTGTAGAAGTTGAAGTATATATAGGTGTATATTTGAGTTTGTTCACACCAAGAAGTTTGACTTCTCTTTATGTTAGCACATGACAAATTTAGAATGATCTAAATTTATTGAAAATAATTGATTCATGTAGAGGTGCAAGTAAACTGAGGTTGAAAATATATTTTAATTGATTATCTTCCAAGGTAATTATTTTGGAAAGCATGGCCTTGTAATGAAGTACATAATCACTAATAGGCCCATTATTTCCTTGTTAAGTTTAGAATTTCATGCATAAAAAAGCTTTTCATTAATATTCATAGAAAAAATCTTAAAAAACTAATTTGATAGTGGATTGAATGATTTAATTGATTGAATAGGTATATCATATAACTAAATTAAGGAATAATATTTTATGTTTCTTGGAAAGAAATTTGTTAAATAATTTCATTAGAGGCAAATTACAAACATGCCACATGAAAAAATTAAAGATGTTGTTATGGATCTCCTTTAGCCTCATATAATGGAAGTTTAGGAGATAAAAATCATGTAAGCAAAGGATATAATGCAATGTCATGTGATAATGAATTACAAAAGAAAGTTTGTAAATTTAGTGATTGGCTAGTTTTTGGTATATCTTTCTCTAACTACAACACTTTCACATGCAAAATGGAAATAGTTTGTATTAGGCATTGTGTAGTGCACAAGTTAGGTGATGGATATGTCGATATCAAATCTCTTGTATGATTTATTTTGTTGGGAATATGCATATAAACCTATTTTAAACCTTGTGTTTCTCCCAAATCCAAAATTTTGTATGTAATAACAATATCAGTAGTGGAATTAGAAACACCTGTGGTAGGGTTTACAATGCAAAAGAGTGGTTCTTATTGTGAATTGAAAGTACAAATTTTTGCTTGTTTATTTTTAGATTATAAAAGGACTTGTGTTATTTTAGGTATATATTTTGTCATTTGATGAAGTCATTTTTTAAAATTGGATAAAGATTTTACTTGTACATGATCTAATCCATTGAGTTCATTGAGATGAATCCTAGTTGATCCTTCATAATTATCTTGTGCATTATGATCACATTGATTAGCTTGTTCACTATGGCTATCTTTTCAAAAATATTAAAGACCAATTTGTTCATCAAAATAAAGGAAACCATTGTTTGCATTAGATGAATCCATTTTTAAAATGGTCAAAGGTATTTGAATGTATTCAATATGGACCCCACTTAACCTAGCACTACATTTTAGAAGAATAAAGGAGGTGGGTTTTTTAGATGGCATAGAAAAATAACATGGAAAAAATGTTCTAAACAATAATGAAAAATATGTTAGAAACAAAAGGAAAAAAATTGTGTATGGAGATTAGTAGATTCCTCTAAAATCTAGGGTTAAAATAAAGTGCTTTCAGTGTCAAATATAATATCTAAGTTCAAAATAAAGTGCTTTCAGTGTCAGTGATTAATTCCAAGGTCAAAATTGAATAATTTTAGTGGCAGATGTTAAATCTAAGGTCAAAAAAAATTATTTTAGTGTCAGATATTAGAAATTTATCTAAACCCTAGGACAAATTTTCTAAAGCAATGCTTGAATTAAAAATTTGGGTTCACTAATATGTTTTATCATAATTTTGAATTAATAAATTCACTAACCTTAATTTAGATAAATTAAACAAAATGATTTTTAAAAAAATTAAAATCAACTTGTGATAAGTAGAATGAAATCAAAATACTAAAATTGATAAATAATGATTGAAGGGAATAAGATTAACTATGAATAACAAGAGAGACTTAGTTTTTTATTATTTTTATGATGATTATGTGAAACTAAGTAGTGATTGAAATTGATCAACAAACTAATTTTGTAAGTGCCACAAGAATTGTGACTGATACTGATTATGGACAAGACCATCCAAAGTGGGGCAAGATTGACTAGAACTATCATCCTCTGCTAGTCGATTATGTCCTCTACCAAAAACATGGAAATCATGTCATGATCATTTGTGGTTACTTAAAACATGCATGTGTGTGCAAATTTGAACTTTAGATGTATGCAAAAGACATGCAAATGACTTCTTCAAATTTGAAACCCTAATATATATCACAATAGCTAAAAATAGAAAAAGGGGGAGTGTAATGGGATAATTCAACCCTAATACCCCCCATGATGATTGATTATTACCTACATATCCAATACTCTAAATATGAAAAACAAACACCCATAATTTTCTTACTTATAGTTATATATGTAATTTCTCTCCTGTCATTACATGAATGTATCTTGAGATGGCATGAATACTTAGTAGTTCTTAGTTTAACTTCAATAAAATAATATCTTGAATTTGGTAAGGATTGCTTCAAATGATAAATCAAATTTGAATATAATAAGGAAGTTTTTTTTAATGTATAATAGTGTATATATGCCTCAATATTGAAATTTACAAGTGATTAAATATGTGACTTAGATGTTCCTTTATAACAATTCAAAATGGAAAAACCCCATGTTATATATTTTAAAAATATGAGCCAACTTGCAAGGGACGGTCTAAAATTGATAAGTGACCATTATAAGAGTTAAGTACATGATCAATCCATAAAAGAAAAAATGGACTACTACTATTTTACCTTACTAATCGATCTTGTCCTAAAGGAAAATGTGTAAATTTTGGTATCTTAGTAAAATAACAATTTAAAAAAGACATAGGTCCATATAGGTACTTAGGATAGAGTGAGATGAAAAAATAAATTTAGATTAAGTGCTCAATTCAATTAAATTAAAAGTGGTCTAAAATGGACATAATCAAGTGTTCATGACCAAATTTGAGTTACTAAAATTTTAATTCAAAACCAAGAGAGATTCCAATTTAGTGCATCAAAAATTGAAAACTGATTGTTATAAGGTTTAATAAAAGGATCAACCCATGAGGGAAAAATGGACCACTAATATTTTACCCTAGTAATCAATCATATCCCATAAAAACATGTAAAATTTGAGATCTAAGTTGTTTGTATGTATGCTTAGAGGCATTTTTAATAATTAAAATTTTTTACAGATGTAAGATAGCAATTTAAAAAGAGATAGGTCCATGTAGGTGCTTGGGATAGAGTGAGGTGATGAAATAAGTTCATATTAATTTCTCAAGTCAATTAAAATGAAAGTGGCCTAAAACTAACATTATCAAGTGTTTATAACCAAATTTGAGTGACTAAAATTTTAATTCAAGACCAAAAGAGATGCAAATTTGGTGAATAAAAACTAGAGTTCATATTTTATATAAGGTTGATTACAATTTACACATGTTAGATATTTAGTACTAAAATTCTAACTAAATTTTATTTATAATACTTAGTTTTCACCATTTATATAACTTTATTCATTCATTATTCTCATCTAAATAGTTATACAATATTTTAACTATAATCAAATACCACAATATTTTCTTACATAATATAGTGTGAATTTATAATGAAATTTTATGTATATGGAGATTAGTAAATTTCTGTAAAATCAAAGTTTAAAATAAAGTATTTTCAATGACATATATCAAATCTAAGTTCAAAATAGATTATTTTCAATGTTAGCAATTAAATCCAAGGTTGAAAGTGAATTATTTTAGTGTTAAATATTAGATCTAAGATTGAAATAAAGTTATTTTAGTGTCTAATATGATGAATTTATATAAACCCTAGGACAAATTTATTTAATCATTTCTTGAATAAAAATTTATTTCGTAAATATGTTTATTAAAAATTGGAATTAATTATTGAATTAACCCTAATTCATATAAATTTAATGAAATGATAGAAAATATTATATAGCAACTTGCAACAAGCAAAATTAAATCAAGATACTAAAATCAACAAAGCATGATCAAATGAAAGAAGACTAGATATGAATAAAAAAGACTTAGTTTTTTAATATATGTATGATGACTCTTTGAAAATGAAAAGTGATTGAAATGGATCAATTAACTAATTCTACAAGTGCCACGAAATCTAAGACTAAGACTAGTGAAGGATAGGACTATCCAAAGTGGGACACAATCGACTGACACTATAGTTATTTGCTTGTCAATTATGTCTTCTACCACAAAAAATGGAAATTAATGCATGAGCATTTTTGGTTGCTTAAAGCACACATTTATGATCTATTAGACCTTCAAATATGAGCAAAAATCCTGGAAAATGATTTCTTCAAATTTAAAATCTTAATAAAAATTGTAATAGTTAAAAAATTGAAAATAGAACAAGGATGAATGGAATGCATTGAGTTGACCCTAATCACCTCCATGATGATTGATTGTTGCCTAGATATCCAATAATAAAATCAAGCCCACATAGTTACTTCACTTAGAGTACTTTATACAATTGTGCTGATTTTTATACATGAAAGTATTTAGAGATAGATCGAATACTTGATAATATTAAGCTTGACTTATACAAAATAAGCTCTTGACTTGGTTATGAACTAATTAAAATTATTACAATCAAATTCTAAAAGAATATTGAATCTTTTTTTTAGTGTGCACTAGTGTAAGTATGCCTTAATATTAAAATTACCAAGTGATTGAATTGGTGATTTAGATGTGCCTTTATAACAATCCAAAAGAAAAAAAACTTCATGCTACCTATCTTTAAAATAAGGATCAACTTATAAAGGAGGGTCTAAAATTGAAAAGTAATTGTTATAAGGGTTAAGGACATGATTGACCCATAATAAACAAAACTAATTGTCATTTTTGTTTCCTACTAGTCAATCCTGAAGGAAAACTCATAAATTTTGAGAATTGAGATATATATATATATATATATATATATATATATATATATATATATATATATATGATTATAAGGGTTTTCATTAATTTTGAACATTTTTGTAGGTTTAAGATAAAAATTTAAAAAGGGATAAGCCATATAAGTGTGTATGATAAAACTAGGTAGTGAAATAAGTCTAGATTAAGTATTTAAGTCAATCAAATTGAAAATGGACTAAAAATAATATTATCAAATATTCATAACCTAATTTAAGTGACTAAAATTTTAAATAAAAACCAAAATAAATACTAATTTAATACATAAAAAATATAATTCATATTTTATATAAAATTAATTAAAATTTATACATCTTAAATATCTAAAGCTTAAATTTTAACTAAATTATATTTATAATACTTAGTTTTCATCATTTTTACATCCTTAATCATTCATTATTCACATCTCAATTAAATAACATTTTAATTATTATTAATTATCACACTATTTTTTTCATATAATATAGTGTGAATTTATAATATTTTTGTGAACAATAAATGTAAAAAATGTACATTAATTTTCAAATAATTAAAACTAATTATTAATTAAATATTATCTATTTTGAAATTCTATTGAATCACTTTACATTACCAACCAATTTGTATTAGATATGCCCTCTCTAATTACATTTCTTACTAAATTTGGTAACTTATTTTACATTTCACTTAATTTTTAGTATAAAGATCTTCTTTTTAAAGTATAACATATGTTCTCTATTATTACATTTTATTGTTAAATTATGTAAATTATTTCATATTTTAATTAATTTTAACTACAAAGATCTCTCAATTTTAAAAGAGGAATATGATATCAAATTCTATTGAAATATATTAAAATAATAATAAAACTATTAAAAAAATAAAAGAAGAATATGATATCAAATCCTACTGGAATATATTAAAGTAATAACAAAACCATCAAGAAGAACCAAAAAAAACGTCTTATTAATCTAGGCCATCATGTCATAGAAAATTGACATTGATACATTGATAAAAACGGTCCTTTTAAACTTAATATGTGAAAATGATGTAGAACACAATTATCTGTACAATATTTTACACTACAATAAATAAAATAAATATTACTACTTCATCAACTAGCCATTCTCCTATCAAAAATTTAACAGAGAACTTCCATCACCATGCCTTCATTCATAGTTACAATAATACTTTCATCAACCTGCTGCAGTTGAAAACATTAAAATACAATAGAGCAGTCTCATGAATTCTAATGCAGTTAAGAACATTGAAATACAATATAGCAGTCTCATGAATTCTAAGATATATTTATCTTTTTAAATAAATGTGATACTTAAAATCATGAATACAAGTATATTTGAGACCAATAAAAAAAATAGGAAGCGAAAATTTACTTTTGTCACCACATTTCCCTTTGGCACCCAATGATATCATGTCCAGTACGATGTTGAAATCACCACAATGGTTGGTGTAACACGAAATTATAAATTTGGTACCTATCGTAAGTGAAGTACGTACCATATCGACCTGTGGTATGCCTTGTTCTGTGGTTCTAAATCTGCCAAAGCTTTTATGCTTTGTTCTTTTATACAAACTGTCATGCATATTCTTATTGCACAGTCAAGTTGTAATTATGTTAAGGTATAAATCAAAGACACCAGTAAGAAATAGATTTTTCGATTCATATTTTTTCTTTATTAACTGATGACGGAGACCTTTGGACAAATTTTACTAATTTAAAAATTAACTGGTGCTCCCGTTTCAAGGGCAAAAAGTGATGGCGTATGAAATATTTATATATATTTTTTATATATGTAAAGAGTTATTATTATTATTATTATTATTATTATTATTATTATTATTATTATTATTATTATTATTATTATAACATGAAATCATTTAAATTTTTAATATGAATAAATAAACAATTTTTTATTTTTATTTTATAAAATATTTTTAATTATTTATTTAAATTATCAATTATAAATTTTATTAAATGGTAGATACTAAAATTATATCATGATACTTATCTTAATATATATATATATATATATATATATATATATATATATATATATATATATAAACATATTTTAGTAGGATATTATATTTAGAAGTGTAAACATTTATTGGTAATATGTCAATTTCTATAAAGATTCTTTCAATACAAAAATTGAAATAGTGTAGAATAGTCCAAATAGTTGAGAATGAATGTACACTATTTGGCACCTTATGAATTTTCAAAAGGTACCAAATAGTGTACATTCATTCTCAACTATTTGGACTATTCTACACTATTTCAATTTTTGTATTGAAAGAATCTTTATAGAAATTGACATATTACCAATAAATGTTTACACTTCTAAATATAATATCCTACTAAAATATGTCTATATATATATATATATTCTAAATATAATATCCTACTAAAATATGTCTATATATATATATATATATATATATATATAGACATATTTTAGTAGGATATTATATTTAGAAGTGTAAACATTTATTGGTAATATGTCAATAAATATAATATCCTACTAATATATATATATATATATATATATATATATATATATATATATATATATATAGACATATTTTAGTAGGATATTATATTTAGAAGTGTAAACATTTATTGGTAATATGTCAATTTCTATAAAGATTCTTTCAATACAAAAATTGAAATAGTGTAGAATAGTCCAAATAGTTGGGAATGAATGTACACTATTTGGCACCTTATGAATTTTCAAAGGGACAAAATTGATTGCTACTAATTGATCTATAAGGGATAAAATGGATTGTTATTAATCGATCTTATTGTAAAGGAAAATATGTAAATTTTAGGATATGGGATGTTCATATAAATGTTTAGAGGAGTTTTTACCAATTTTAAATAATTCTATAAGTGTAAGATAATAATTTAAAAAGAGATAGATCCATATAGATGCTTATGATGAAAGTGAGGTGGTAAAATAAATTTGGATTTAATAGGCAAGTCAATTAAAGGGAAAGTGAGCTAAAAATGGTATTATCAAATGTTCATAATCAAATTTGAGTGACTAAATGTTTAAATCAAGACTAAGAAAGATTCCAATTTGTACATGAAAATTAAAATTCATATTTTATATAAAGTTGATTACAATTTATACATCTTAAATATTTAGTACTCAAATTCTAACTAAATTATATTTATAATACTTAATTTTCATCATTTCTATAATATAAATTCAATCATGATCCACATCTAACTAATTATATAATATTTTAACTATTATTAAATATTATATTATTTATTTACATAATAAAATATGAATTTCTAATGTTTTATAAAAAAATAGATGTTAAAATGTGCATCACTTTAAAAATAATTTTAACCATCATTAATAGAGCATTTTTTTTTCTTTTAAAGTTCTATCAAACCATTTTATATTATAAACCAACTTGTATTAGATATGCCCTCTTCATTATTGCATTTCATTGTTAAATTGGATAAATTATTCTACATTTCACTTAATTTTCAATATAAAGATCTCTTTTTAATTATAAATTATACTATCTCCATCATTATATTTTAGTGTTAAATTATGTAAATTATTTTACATTCCACTTTATTTTCATTAGAGATATTTCTTTTTTTTTTAAATGAATATAATATGATATCAAACTATACTTAATCATATTAGAGTAACAACAAAACCATCAAGAAGCAAAAAATAGCTATTAATATAGGCCATCATGTCAAAGAAGTTCAATTTTAGAATTAAAAATTTTATCATGTTATTTTAAACTCCCACATCAGTACATGAAAAAAATCTGTCCTTTTAAACTTATTATGTAAAAATAATGAGAGAATAAAACCATTTATACAACAAAATAAACATTACTACTTCATTAACTAACCATTCTCCTATCAAAAACTTAGCAGAATACCTCCATCACCATGCTTTCGTTCATGGTTACAATAATACTTCTATCAACTTAGTGTAGTTAAAAACATTGAAATACAACATAACAGTCTCATGAATTCTAAGATATATGTATCACTCTAAATAAATGTGATACCTTAAAAGACAATGATTGAGTTGCAGGGTGGTAATGGGACTAAACATGTTTGTACACTCTAGTGACCTACAATCAATATGTTTTATTCATATCTATATAGGTGTTTTGGTCAGTTAAAAAATCAACACAATTTATATTATGTGTTCAAGACTACTCAAATAAATTACTAAATAATAAGTATATATCATTTATTTTTTATAAATACCATTTTAACTAATAAAAATGTTTGGTCTCAAAAACTATTTAAACTCACACATAATAACTTTACAACCTGTTAGACTATATTTTTCAAAAATTAATGGATTAAAAAAAAAATTTAAAGTAAAGATTTAATATTTTTTAAGTTATAAAATACAATTAATTTTTTTAAGAGACTGTATTAAATACAAAATGAAATTTTATGTATTATATATTACAATAAATATTTTTCATTTACCTTTTAAAAATTTTTTTAATTATTTAATTAAACTATGAACTATAAATTTTATGAAATGATAAATATATTGTAATATTTATTTTAATTATATTTATTTAATTAAAAATCTAAATATATTTTAACAAAATATTTTATATAAAATGTAAAAAATTATTAATAATATTTTAATTTCGAATAAAAAGATTCTTTCAACACAAATTGAAATGGCGTAGAATAGTCCAAACAGTTGACAATGAATGTACACCATTCGATACCCCAGGGATTTTCTCCAAGTTAAGTTATACAAAGTCTTTAACACAGAAATCTTTTTTAATAAATTTTCGTTACTATCACGTAACAAGTCCAAAAGATTATATGAACTACCGCATCTCTACCTACCAGTTATGCCCCGACAATTCAAACCAGGGAACAACCAGTTATGCCCCGACAATTCAAACCAGGGAACAACCAGTTATGCCCCGACAAGTCCAAAAAAAATACACGAAGCAGTTTAAACTTTATATATTTGCTTTTTTCAGTGTGAGGAAATATTTCAAGCATGGCTGACTCTCTCAACTCTGCTTTATTATATGGAGACGTGTCTGCTATTGACACTTATGTTATTACTACATGTGAGCAGTTTAGAAAAGAGAGTTGGATTGAATCTAAGAAATTGTGGGCAATTGCAGGACCTGCAATTTTTACAACACTATGCAACTATTCAATTTTAGCCCTTACACAGGTATTTGCAGGACACTTGGGTACTGTCGAGCTGGCTGCTGTGGCCATACAAAATTCTGTGATTGGAGGACTAGCATTTGGGACTATGGTGAGTGAAAATAGAATACCCATTTGTTTTGTAATTTTATTTTATTATTATAATTTTTTTAATATTTTTTTTGTTGGGTTAAATTGTAGTGTTCTCTGTTTGGTAATCTCAAAAAGTGAAGAAACTTATATATTTGCAATTTTGCTTCAAAGATCCTTAACGGGCTTGCATAAGTTAGTTCAAAGGCTGCCGACTTAGTAACATTGTCTGGAGTCTCACCAGACTCAACTTACTAGTTACACTAACTCCACTAGTTGCATCATCACCTAGGCTAGGAGTGAAACCTAGACCACCCAATGGCCAGTTAGCCACTTAACAAATTTACTTGCCTGACTTGTTTAACTGGTTTCTCCGCAGTTGGGAATGGGAAGTGCACTAGAGACCCTCTGTGGTCAGGCCTTCGGAGCAGGAAAACTTCAAATGCTCGGAGTGTATATGCAACGTTCATGGATAATATTGCTGGTTTCAGCATTGCTTTTGAGTCTTGTTTACATCTTTGCCACACCAATTCTTAAGCTGCTGGGGCAGGATGATGATGTAGCTGATTTAGCCGGAGTATTTTCAATTTGGATGCTACCACAGGTGTTTGCTTTTGCATTAAATTTCCCAATGCAGAAGTTTCTTCAGTCGCAGAGCAAAGTTATGGTCATGCTTTGGATTTCCTTGGTTACATTGATAATCCATGTTTTTCTGAGTTGGTTATTAATCTTCGAGATGGGTTTAGGGTTAGTTGGAGCAGCTTTTACGCAGAATCTATCATGGTGGATTATCGATATTGCTCAGTTTTTGTATATAGTCTACTTTTGCCAAGATGCTTGGACAGGACTCTCGCGGCTTGCTTTTCGTGATTTATGGGCTTTTGTTCGACTTTCATTGGCTTCGGCTGTTATGCTATGGTTAGTAGGAGGATCATACTTAAAAGAGTGTTTGTTTTGTATTCTTAACTCATTTTTTTGGTAATGAAAACCATAAATTAGGGGTAGAGAATGAACAAAATCTCTGAGGAAACGAGTCTCTGTAAATCCTTTCATTTCATTTGTGGTGGTTAGCATTTTCAGTTTGGAGTTCTGGTATATGATGTCATTGATTATCATGACGGGTCATTTAAAAAATGCAACAATTGAAGTGGATGCGATATCTATCTGGTAAGCAGCCCCTCTTATCCATTCTACTTCAAAATCCCAATGGTCTCAAAAGTAATTTTAGTCTAGTGACATAGCTATTTTATCATAATCTTATGAAATAAAACTCTCCTTAACAAATTAAGGCTTTCATAAAAAAAACTTTTGGATAAACTCGTGTAGATGTATGCATAAGACCTTACATTACCTAGGTCGATGGGCATGTATAGGAATCGCATCCTTTAATCCAGGTGTATATGAGTGGTTAATCCTGTCATCTATTACAATTATTTCAGTGAAATGTAACCCCTTAAACAGTTTTCTATCTGTTCCTTCTGCAGTATGAATTTGAATGGATGGGAAGCCATGATCTTCATCGGTTTCAATGCTGCCATTAGGTATGAAATTTTAGGTTACTTATTGTGTTTATTTATTTTATTTTATTTTAAATTGGAATTTATTAGTCTAATATAACTGATTTTAACTAGTAATTATAAATTGATGGAGTTCACGCTCTCAACCAATCATATATATTTATCAAAAAATAATAAATATTTTAAAAAATTGATTAGTTATCTATCTAAAATCAACCAATTTATGAGAGCTGTTAAACTTATCCGTCCAATACTAAACTTGGATATAAAAAAAAAATGTTTAATGTAAACACATACCAATTTAACAATTAACAACTAAAAGGTTTCTTTATTTTTTTGAGTGTTGGCTCTTTCATATATTTGGAAAGCTTGCAACCAGTGCTTACTCTGCATTCAACTTGTGCAGTGTGAGAGTATCAAATGAATTAGGAGCTGGTCGCCCAAGAGCTGCAAAATTCTCTGTCTTTATAGTGGTTCTAACATCACTATCAATCGGCCTTATATGTATGGCTATCATTCTTGCTACCAAAGATGACTTTGCAGTGCTATTCACAAATAGTAATGTGGTGATGGAAAGAGTGTCCAACATGGCAATGTTACTTGGAGTGACAATGCTTTTAAATAGTGTACAACCAGTTCTATCAGGTAGAGTGTAAATGCTATTTCAGAATTCAAGGCTTACTTGACAGTAATACAGAAATCGAGTGATTTGTAGTTGAAAATCTCTTTGATGGTGGGTTCATACTGTTGTATCATAATTTTTGAAGTTGCTGTTTTTTTTATGCAAACAACTCAGGTGTGGCCGTGGGTGGAGGTTGGCAAGCACTGATAGCCTATGTAAACATAGGGTGCTACTATGTTGTTGGAGTACCCCTTGGCCTTCTTATGGGATATAAGTTCGACCTTGGAGCAAAGGTAAACTTGGTCTTCTCTGTTGATAATGCAAAATTCTCAATTTTTTTTCGTTGTGTGCCCACTGCCTATTTCCAATAAGCTCAAAGTTCTCTTAAATTTGATCTTAATTTGCCTATTGAACAGGGCATTTGGATTGGTATGATTTCTGGAACAGCTCTCCAGACCGCCATTCTAATACTAATCACATTATTCACTAATTGGGATCAAGAGGTAAAACATCACAGTTCTGAAATGTTTCATGTTTTCATTATGTACAAATTTCATGTTGCATGCTTATGGGATTGACATGTGAGAGTTTGAATTTCGTATAGATTTAGTGGGCATTGGAACAAGAAAGGTTGCAATTATCTTTTCTCTTGATCAATAAAATTTGCAAAGTTTGCACCCCATCCCCAGCAAAGCTTATTTTCTCAATTTTTATTTTTTTCCTTTTTAAATTATAATGCAGGCTGCTCAAGCCGAGGATCGCCTCAAGGCTTGGGGAGGTTCCGTCGAGTCACCTGATAATAATGGATCAATATAGGTAAGTTGGAAACGACCATGCCAGAATATCTTCAATTTGAGTTAATGTGATCGATATATCGCCTAATGCCATTATGATAATTTGATCCTCTAAGAAAATTTATTCTGCCACTTACCCATTTGATCCACTTTAACTAATCCGGGGTTGGTGATAAGTTGGCTACTTCATATATTCATATACATCATTATGTAATAATGTCATATGCCTAGTTAAATAACATTTTGTCCATCTAACAATTCATTTTTTTCTCTTTCATGTACTTAAAAGATTGAATACTTAAAAGAGTGAACCTTACAAGACAACTTAGCCTTTCTCAAACTCTCCAAAGTTATTGGGATAAGTGTGTAACAAGTTTTAAGTCATTTAATATGAACTTAAAATGATAAAAATGTCTCGTCAAAATGAGATTATGTCTAATGAATAAGATTTTTCTTGATAATTTGTTAATCCAGATGAATAGTTGTGTTTGACCATGTCAATTATTCTCTTCTCAAAAAAAAATCAAAATCCTACTTTGACTTGGTTAAAAATAAGATTTATTATCTAATGTTAGAATTTTTCATTTGAATATAATGAGCCTTTTCATATACTGCAACAACACCAAAGATACAATGATGATAGAGAAATAGATCAGAGTATTACCAACTTTGGACTTGTGCAATATACTATGAAACTTCATAATTTAAATTAACTTAGAGAGAGAAAAATTCTACAATCCATCTAAATTAAATTGAAAGCTTCTAAATAAAACTATGTCAAAGATAAAAGAGATATAACACATAGTGAAATGTAATAGAGTTATAATGTTTAAAAGAAATAATTAGTGTACAAAATGTTGAAGTTTAAATGATTTATGTGTGTATATGTATGCATTATTATAATCTCTTCTTAAAACTTATTTGTATTAAAGTAGTGAGTAAAAAAAATTTATGGTTTATTTTTCTTTGTGTATGTGTAAGTTTTAATTGATGTCAATATCTAGTAATTTGGTACAAATATATCTAACTTATGTCAACATTTAATTTTATTTTGACAACATTGGTTAGTTCATGCCCAAAGAAGAACATCCAATTTACCTTTAGAAACTAGTTTGAAAGAGAAAGAAAAGTGGTGAGAAAAAAAAAACTAAGTGGACTAATTAACCATATTATGCAATAAGGGCTAACATCTTTAGGGAATATGATGAGCAGTTTTAGTATCCATTCCATATCTTACTTTGGCTTTGGATATTAAGGAGGGTAGAAGCCACTACGTGTTACATATTTTGATTGAAAAAAGTGATTAATTGGATCCTTGAGAAGTTACATAAGTTGGAAGAAATTGATAAACCTTGAAGTAGGGCCACTAATTATTGGATAAAAAAATCTTGGAATCATTCATTGTAACTTCAGTTATCCAATCTCAAGTCAACTTTGATACCATGAAAGCATAATTCTTTCAAGAACAAAGAGAAATATTTATAGGAAAGTTATTGTTAATTTGTATACTCTTTGTGAATAAAGGGCTCTCCCCAAATTATGCTAAGTTTATCTAAGTGGTTAGGCACCCAGGGAATGGCATGTGAAAATGGATGGGATCCTCAAAGATAGGAAACTTATAGAAGATTAGTTATTGTGGGACAAATAAATAATTAGAGAAGATGAGAAGAGATAAAGAGATAAGAAAGAGGAGAAAAACATGAAGAGTGGGACAAAAACTAAAATAAGTTAGTTAAAGGAGGGATAAATTAAAACCATTCAGAAAAAAATCAAATATCTTAGAAAACTAAAAAAAATAGTGAGAGAGGAAGAAGGAAAGGAGGAATTACTGTTTGAAACTTATATACTAAAGAACATAAAAAAAGTAAATGAATTGGGAGACGAGTAAACACAAAGTAGATTCAAGGAATGAAAAACTTATGAGGGAGTTGAGAAAAGACATTACAAAGATATTTGAGATTTTAAAAAGAGATGAGGTGGTGAGATCTAAGTAGCACAACCACATGGTTAACTAGATTGTGTATTATTAGAAAATATTTGATTTTTGGCAGGGTTTGTCTACTTATAAGTCTTGCATATATTGTGCATATACAACAAATAGAATGACACTCTATGTCAACATACCATTTAAATGCAAGCACTAAATAACTCAATCGAGGCATAAAGAGAGACAATCAAGCTTTGGTTACTCAGGTTAGTAGAGATTACACATGCACATACTTAGAGAATTAGACCCACACATGCACATACTTAGAGAATTAGACCCACACATGCACACTATATGTTAGTCTTTCACAAACATCAATAATTAACTACTTAGTAACCATAGAAAAGGGTAGCTTACTTTGGTTTTCTATCACTAGTACACATGGTGAAATTAGCGTAGCCATTTGGGTCAAGGTAGTGTTGCCCCTAGTATTTCTTTTAATGTGTTGTAATCATTGGTGATACAAAATTGGTGCTAACTAGATGCTAAACAAAAATTATATAACTGTCATGTTAGCATTGTTATTCAGTTCATTCAAATTTAGGTCTTCTCCATATATCTTTTGCATATAAGACCTCTCAAATTCATTTTATTTTTTATTTTCATCTGGAAGAGGAGTGTTGGAAATGATGTAAATTTCGTGAAGAATAAGAGTTTTTAAATTCATTTCAAAGAGAAATAGGTGAATTGGGTAGAGTTTGGTTGAAGATAGGGTAAGTTAATATATTTCATCCATTAGTTTTTTTATAACACATGAATACATTTTTTAAACATTGTAAATAATTTTTCTATGAATTCTAGATTATTTTAAAAAAATTATTGTGTGTTATCACATCAATAGGCATTATACAATGGAAGTGATGGGTGAGATGTAATGGTGAGAACGTGCTCAAAATTATTTTTTACCTTAAACTTAATGTCTATTTGACCATCATAAGGAAATTTTAACCTTAAATTTAACATCCATTTGATTGTTAAATATTTGTTTTCTTTTTTATTGGAAAATTCAACTAAAAAATCATAATATATTGGCCATACATAGGAGTTTAGAGCCCCTTTTTAATTAGAAATGTTTTTCCCAGCGTGAAATATTGGTGTAGCTAAATTGATGTCATAGTCAATGGTAAATTAGTGGAGAAGTTAATGAAATTATTAATCAATGTGGTATATATGAGATATAAGCATTGATATTGATATCTCTCAAAATATTTCAAATATAAATATTTAAGATAATTTTACTTGTGGATATAGTGTCATCTTCAAGTAGCTATCATGCATCCCTTATACATAGCAGTTTTTCATGCCCTATACAAAGCTATTTAGTTAGCAAGGGGTTTTCTCCTTTAAATAAACCATTAAAATTAGGTGTATACATGCTTCAATTGAGATAGTAAGTAAAATAAATATTGGTATGATATTTTAAAATTTTACAAATATTTATTTCATTTTTTATATATTCAATGTTTTTCTTCAATTTGATATGATGAGGGGATGTATTGGACAAAAAAATTCAAGCAACGGTACTTCTTTTTAGGTAAATGAAAATTTTGTATGTTATCTATAAATCATGTCATGTTGATGTTGATGTGTATTTATATTGCATTGAATTTTTTTAACATGCAGGTATTTGATAATGTTATTCAAACGTTGATGGTGATGTTTAATTACCTCAAATAAAAATAGAGAAAGATTGAGTTCACATTATTTCATCTTGATGATGACATACATCATGGCAACATCATAAGGGCACATAGATAACAACATATTAAATAAATTTTAGAGCCTTAAAGTTTCAAGTGTTAAAGGAAATGACCAACTATTCATGATTTTTTCTGTGAAGATGCTTGAGAAGATGGTGTTGGGCCTATAAATATGGTAGACCATTTATTTTCTATTTTTTATGATGTTTATAATTATGATGATGATGTGGATGATCAATTTGATGATGATTATCAATAATGTCATAATTTTGGATATAATCTTGAGGAGATTGAACAAGATATTATTAATCTTTTGAAATTCCTTTATTTACAATGAAACATATAAGAACATCAATGATGGGTGCTATTTTTTCATTGATGAACTTGAAACTAAAAATTGAATGTTTAAGCATCATAATGAATGCTTTTTTGACATTAAAATAAACTCTCGAGAGAGAGAGAGAGAGAGAGAGAGAGAGAGAGAGAGAGAGAGAGAGAGAGAGAGAGAGAGAGAGAGAGAGAGAGAGAGAGAGAGAGAGAGAGAATTTATTTTTAAATGTAATCTCCTAAAAACTAGTTTTTTCCCTAAAAATAAAAATTGCATCCTCATTTTGAGAAGCACAAAAAAAAATCATCAAAATTAAATTAAGATTTTATATGTCAACTATGACACATGCACAAATGAATTCATTATATATAAAAAGGAATATGACCATATAAAATTAGTTGTCACAAATACAGGGCACTATGATATAGAAATGGATATAGAGGTGTTACCATTCTAAAGAAGTTATTACAACATTTTACATTGCAATTTATTACAAAGTTTAAGTTTTGATTTGGAAATGGATGGGTTTATTATTTTTTCTAACTTATTAACTAGCTAATCCTTTTGGCTAGCAGTGTTGACAAATTATAATACATCTAATGGAATCATTATTGGTCCCCAATAAACAATACGTTAAAAATATTAATTTATACCTTGAGCCTCTAATTTTAAAGTTATAGACATTATGGTATAACAATATGATGTATAACCTTTCAAAATCATTATCAAAGGTAGCTCACATGTTATGGTACTATGCTTAACTATTCATGATTTTCCTTGGATGGTTATTTGTTGGATTTATAATAAGTTAAAATTAAAAATAATAAGTTCATATTTGTATTTTTGAACACTATGAAATAAATTTTTAATAAATTATTTCTATATATTATCCTTTAAACAAAGGTAAAGTATACATGTCCAAGGTGTGGTGACCAACTATGTGGAAGAGCATATAAAGATATCAAAAAAATTATTTATGAGGACCATCATAGATTCTTTCTGGGAAATTTTTATACTAGAGAACCTCCAAAGCTTATATCTTCTATTGATTGAGTAAAATTATTCACATAATTGTGTCAAACATGAAATTTTTACATTCCAAAATGTTGTTGGAGAGATTGGTTAAGGATATCAAAAATTAATCAAAAGGTTGAAATACTAAAAAAAATAAAAAATAAAAAATTTTATAGTCTCCTTTGTTGTAAAAATATATTATTAGTTTGAAATATTTTGGATCCAATACATATATTTAATAATGTGTTAGTTTATATATAGAACCACATCTCTAGCAATGAGAAAGAGTCAACAAGATCTAGAACAAATCTCAAAGCCATTAGAATAAAAAGAGTCTACAAAAAAGAAGAAGGTGTTTCATGGGTATTAAGTAGATACCAAAAATATTTTGTGAATAAAAAAATGTGAGAGATTCATAGACAAAATTGCTATGGGTTATCCATGAAGCATGCATTTATCATTGATAGACATATAACAAGTATCGAGACACATGATTGGCATTACATTTTCAAGGTAAAAATGTTGACTTTAACTCACATGTTTTTTTCCTTACATTAAAATTACTAAAATTGAATTTTATTTTTTTATGTATACATCATATATTTCCCTCAACATTATAGGGCCATCTTGTAATCTTTCACCTAATATAATAAGTGCATTATATCAAATTTCAAATTTTATAATGTAACATAGTTTTTCCTTTCAAATATAAAAACTCAATTTTTTGTGAAAAATATTTAATTTACTTGCATTCATAACAGTTTTTCTAAAATAGTTGTTTATATTCAAAAGAGATATCTCAAAGAAGGATTGAGTAGAAAAAAATCATTATTGTTCATATAGTGTATAAATTGGAAAATGAACTCTCATATATATTTATTAGTGCATTTGGCTAATGTTATTGAAATGGTATGTGTAGTTAATATATAATGAACGTTTTATTTATAGAGGTAAATGAATAACTTAAAGGGATTTATAAATAAATTAAGACATCTCGATAGATTCATGTCCAAATAATACATTAATAAGGAAACTTTTTTCTACATATATATGGTAGGTGTAGTTAAGTTGTGATGAATGTTTTAGATAGAGATCTACATGAATACCTTAATGGGATTTTTGAATCAATTATCACATCTTGAGATATTCATGGATGAATAATACATTAATAAAGAAACTTTATACATATTAGAATTACTTGGAGAGTAATTTCCAAAGGTATTGTTGACTATTTTAACCACAAGTCAAAATAGGTCAACCCCCTATAGTCCAAAACTTATATAGGTGTCTATTAAGGTACTATATGGTGTTTTATGGTATTTTTTATGTTATTTAATGTGTCATTTACATTATTCATATTCATCTTTAGGCCTATGTCACTTAAGGGCCATTTTTGTGCCATTTATAAAGGTGATACAATTTTCCTAGGTGTCAAAGTGTTCCAAAATATATTAAAATGTATAATATTTAATTTAATTGTAATTATTATTAGTTATAACTAAAAATTGAAGGTTGCTAACTGAAATCAAGAAAATAAGTGAAAAAAGGAGATTTTGGCAGTTGTACGACCTATAGAGGAAAGTGGTAGGTGTGAAAATCTTGTGGAATGGATATTCAACTTCCATAAACTCATTTAAATGATTGAATAGATTTTGAATGCTAAAAATTTGATGAAACCCATTTTTATCCTTTATTGCTCCACTAGACATGCAAAGTTGGTCAACAGGCCTTCTGATGGTACAACCAATGGAAGAGGTTTCAGGTCAAATGATCTTGGTGGTGAATAGTAAAATTGGTATGCTTAATATTCATGGTATGATTTTTAAGAATGGTTTCCCATGATTTATGAAACATTCTTAAGAATTTGACTATCTCATTTTTCTTGCTAATCCCCACACCCTACAAGTTTTTTTCTTGTAACAACTTATCCTTACAAATAACTTATTAAAATTACTTTAATAAGACATGTACATCTTTATATCATGGTTTCTATATTTTTGTTAATTTTTTAATATTAATGTATGAGCACAACATCTCAAGTTACAAGTTAGTCTCATATGGAGTTACAAATAGGTTTTCACAATTTGCAAAGGTTTCATTTCCTTTTGGTGGTTTCATATGAGGGTGATATGTTGTAATTAATTATTCCTATGTCTTCTTTCACCTCTTTCCTCCCAATCTCAGTCTCGATGGTTATAATCAATGGAGCTACAATCAAGCAAACAACACAATGAGACCTTCTTGCAGAAAGCTCACTTACAGTCATGTTGAATGAGTGAATAAAGGCTTTGAGAATGTCATTAAGATTAAATGAATATCCTCAATAGGTTTTGTACATTATTAAAATATGAAAAAGAAAGCTAAGCATTCAAATGCTATGTAATAGATTGTGATAACTAGTCCTCCAACATACATAGTCCTGCACCATTAGTATACACCTACAGGTGCCCCACATGAGATAATCACATTAGAGTGGAAGAAATTCAACTAGTTTCAAGTCATTTATGGGGTAAAGTTTTCATTTAAATATCTTGATAAGGTCTAATGTTGATTATAATATTCTTCACTATACATATTATTCACATTCTATCATCACTGCCTTGTCTGTTATTGTGTGAACCTATAAGTGCCATATAGAGGTCTGAGCATTTGGAGTGGAGAGTTTAGACATGTTTCAAGATCCTAATAGAATTTTAAGAGTTAAAGGGTGCCATAATGATCATGTTTGAAGTCATAGAATGGTAGGTAGACCTAAGTCATGATTCATGATTAAAGAAACTAAGTGCAGGGATAAGTTACCTTAAAATATCCAAACAGAGACCCAACCATTCTTTTAACCTTGTCATGATAAAACAATTTGAGATGCCAACCAGTCTAATATTTACTTTATGCAATCCTAAATTAAAGGCAGTGAGTTGGCATGGAAAATAGTTGTTTGGTCAAAAGAGAAGGATATTAGGAGGCCTTCATTCCATACATTCTTCACTACAGTTTTTCAATGTTTACTACAATGCTTGGAGTTTCAAGTGTTCTCATAGTTCAAGGTAGTAGAATAAAAGCATATCCCCATGGTAAGTGTCTTTATTGGAGTGAGAATGAAATTTATTGCTCAAAAGACATAGACATGAGTGAAATTACAGGCTTTGAATTCAAAGATTCATTTACAAGCACACCTTTACCTTCAAAAGTGTCACCGAAAATCAACTGTAGTATGGCAATGTAAGTTGAATACAATAGTGGGTGTATTGGTCTATTTCTGAGCATGAAATGAGTATATTTCACTCATTCAATGAGACTAAAATATTTCAAGAGAGCTTAGTCATGAAAAGGACTATACATTGAAATCTACAGGTGCCTTTTAATCCAAAATTAGTCACTTATAGTCAATTGTAGGGTGATAGTGCAACATATGACAATCTTGTTTTATCATAGGTCTTTGAAAATGAAAATATTTTAAGTGAGATTTAAAGTGACCTTGATGACTACAAGGAAATAATCTAAACTTGATGCAAGGTCTGATATGCTAATATACACCTACAAGCTTTCCTCTTTTCTAAGTAAGTATACAGTCTACTAGTCAAGTCTAGGTATGTGTTGGAGATGGTCAAAGAGGATAATAGGGATAATGAGGAGTTTTAAAACATTTTTAATTCTTAAGTATGATGATGACATTATCATGAGATGTTAAGGGTAGAGAAATAAGGTAAAAACTAAGCTCAATCCTTAACCTACAACCAAATTTGCAATGCATGCATAGTCAAGGTTACACATAGTTTGTCTTTGATGTTTGGAGAATTTGAGAGTGTTATGATTATGTTAAAACCATAAAACTTGGTATAAATTACCTTCATGAATTAATTTATCTCCCCGTGTCATTTTTTTAGCTGAGCAGATAGAGTAGATACCCTTTGTTCAATCTTAGATAGAGGGTACTCCAAGTAGTCAAGTTTGTAGGTTTGAGAAGAGGGTGATAAGGGGAGGTGTCAAGGAAGATTTAAAAGTTGAAATAAATTTTTGGATATTTATACTCAACATGAACTAGTATGATTAAGGTCTAAAAACTCTAAGGAGGCATGTAGAGAAGAGTTTAGGTCCTGAATGTAGGCTAGACCTGTTAGGCCTAAAACCCTAAGGAGTCTAATATCACTTCTATGACTATTTGAGATTCATAATACATTGGAAGACATTCATAAGGATTTATAAGGTGAGTTATATCCATATTTATTTAGAAGAAGACATGAGAAATTCATTTTATTATCTCACGAACATGACAGGGTATGCAGAATGTAGGAAAGGAATTGAGAGGCCAAGTTTGGAAGCTTGTAACTATATGGACACATAGCATTGGAGCTGTAGGAGATAGGAAGTGTTGAATAAGTTACCAAAAAAAATTATTTGTATTTATTCATAGGTTGAATGTCACAATTTCATGAACAATCTTTAAGGGGTAAAACTACTTAAAACCCTGTAAAACCCTTGATAAGGACCTGATGGGAAAGACAAAGAAGAGAAGGCATTTAGGAGAGATATAATGACTTTGGAGATAATTTTAACTTGAAGAGGACTCTCTAGGTATCCTTATTATTATATTGAGTTGTACCTTATTTATATGGACAGGGTACAAATACTAATTTTCTTGACAAATTTATGTGTTATGCAAGTACAAAAGGGTTTCAAAGGATGAAAATCACTTGGGGAGGTAGAATGAGACTTATCCTAACTCCTCATATCAATTTCATGCCTCAATAAATCATACAATTACCTCTACAAACACCTTCATCTTAGCCAATTTATAATGACAATGAACAAAGAGTGATCACCAAGTGAGAAGTTGATAACTCCAATAGGGAGGCATTTTAATATTTGCTTGATGATTATAATGGAATGAAGACTCTTTAAAAGTTTTATATCCTCACCTATATATATTTATTTGAGAAACTAATGAGCATCTTAGTGCCAAATGTGAAGACAAGTCTAAAAGAAGATGATGGTGACTGTAGCCAGTGATAACTCTTGGCCAAAATAATGTTGATGATTAGGGACACATACAATGCATGTTGGAGATTATTTATAACTCCTCCCTCATAGTTCAATTATCTGATCTATCCCTAGTCTACTATGGAGTGTTTCAAGAAGTCTAAATGATGAAGGTAGTTTTTAAGTAAACAATTGAAGAGTCATATGCCACATTTGAGTATTTTCATGCTTGGAGATGATATTTTTACATAAAAACCTTTCATGGTCTATTTCATATTCCTTATCCTATAGATTTAAATATTTATCTTAGCTTGATGCATGTTCTAGTGGCTCTTGTACTTCATTCTCCTCTCTCTTCTCTCACATTCTATAAGTACTAGACATTTTGGCTCTTATAGACTAATTCCACACCATGTATGGTAATGCCCTATTAGTTTGATGTTGTAGTTTGACTTGAACAATAAATTCAATCTATTTTTTTATTTCATGAACATTTTTTATAAGTGTGCAAAGTTATGTATGGTGAGGTCTAGTAATTCTATCCTTGTTTCTCCTTATCCTTTCATGTCTAATACAAGAAGTTCTCATTCTAATAGGTCATATAGAGTGTATCTTGTTAGAGGTATAATCATTGAGATGTGGGATTAATTATTGAGCCAAGATAATCCAAATTCAATTTCAAACCTTTCAAAAAACTCTTAATCAATTATCACAACCATTCATGAAGCATACACATCATTCATAGCAATGAACAAGAGAGACAATGCAAGATCAAGCACATAACACATGACATATATGGGAAACCCTCTTGGGGAGAAAACCCATCAGAACCTGAAATTGGAATACTTTATTTTCATAACAAGAACCAATTTAGACCATATGAAACTAATCAAGGAACTACCATTCCTTATTTTAGTGAGACTGCAATCTCACAAGGAGCTTTTACACCTATCTAGCTGAGTTGCCATAACAACTAGACCTTTAACAAGTTCCACTTTGAAAGGAGGATGAAACCCCCTAGATGTTGAGTAACCAAAAAAACACATATGAATAAAACATCTCCTAAACACTGATTTCCTACCAATTTGATGGAGATACAAAATATAATAGCTTTCTTCAACTCTACATACTCAATGCATCCAAAGCCACCTTTTGTGTCACCCTAAACCTCTTTGCTCATCTTAAATATATAAGAGCATGATTTTGATATCAAAAACATGACCCATAGGTCATAAACACAAGCCTTAATCTTATCTACTCATTAACTCATCTACTAGGCACTTTCCCTCTCTTTCGATCCACAACTCTCACATGCACACTCCTTTTCCAAGTCTATAAATCAACTTCTTTGATTTCATTATTTATATATAATTCATGATTATAACTATCTTGATTAGCCATTAGACATGCCTTATCCCTTAAGGCTTCTAACATACAAATACACAGCTCAACACAATCAACATATGGTGGCCATAACATTTATGGGTCACCCTTAAGCAGATACACCTTTTAATTAGGCCCCTTGTAGCTCTTATAGGTCTCATGGAGACCTATTCACCCATTTAGCACTTCATAAAGCAAGATAAAAACATAGGAACACTTTCCAAATCATGGACCCATTCCACATGATCTATAAGTCCCCTTTAAGTTCCAACATCCATTATAACACACTTCTATTAACCCCTAATTAGCTCAAACACCTCTCTATACACACAGTCATTATGAATGAAAACACATTCAACTTATAACCCTTTATTCATACTACATATGATTGGTCAAACCTTCATGATGAAAATAGATGGTACTCATGGAATCTAAAACACTCCCCAGTATCTAATTCATCAAGAGATATCAAAAAACTATCAAAATAAGCTCAAATAATCTTCTTGGGTCACTTGCAGGACTACATAAAAACATAATCAATTTTGAACCTTTATAACTTTGAATTTCCACACTTTCAAATCTTTAAATCTATATTTCCAGATGTGCCTTTGAGTCCTCTATAAAGTTTATTTTTACACCATGAGAAAATTTTGCCTATATCAAAAGATATGGCCCAAAAACCAAACATTGGTATATCCTTTGTTAAATTCAAACATTTGAATTCAAAAGGTCACAGTTAAACTTTAGACAATATGCTATCATTTCATGTCCTTGCTACTTATATTAGTATGCACTATCAATCTTCTTCAAATTTTAACTCATAGTGCACCAATGCCCAAATTTTAAACTTCAAATGGTTATCCTCATCTTATGCAATCTTGTAATCTTGGCCATGCATGTTTCATCAATATCTTTGAGATAGTCCTTGCTTTAACAATGCTAGATAACTATCACTTTAACCTCTTAACTTTAATGCACACCATTTATCTCAATTAATATGAACACCCATTCACCATTGATCCTTGAAATAATCTTGATATTTATCTTTGATCAATGTTAAACATCAAACACTTAGTACTATCTTGTTGCATCCTAACATCTTGGAATAAACATGCTCCGTCAATCCTTTTGTAAGGAGACTATCTTTAATTAGTTTAAGCATTAAAAAATTTGACCCATTTGACTTAATTCACATTTATATCTATATTTATGAACTCTCACAAACCATTGGATCTCCATCTGGTTCTAATCTTTAACATCGTGCAAAAATGACTATGGGGACCATTACTATCTGCATAGAAAGCCAACTTTACACAGTCATATCTTTTACCTCGCTCATTCACATGTTCTAAAATTTAGACCATATGTTCTCCTTTCAAAAATTAATCCAAAAATGTATTAATTATCTCTTTAAACCTTTGTATGTGTAAGATATAATGCCATTAATCTGATCACTTAGATTTTTCTACCATAAAGCTAACTATGTCAAGAACTATCTGGAAGACCAACTTTGCACATGCATATATTTTGATGTGCTTCATCTCATATCATAAAAATTATAAAAAATAAAATAGGCATAAAACTTAACAAACACAAATGATCATTTTATCTTGAAACCTTCACATGTGAAAAATATAAAACCATCAAAATTCTTACTCAACTTTTCTTGTCACATTACAAATTTGGTTAACTATGGGAAAACATTGTCAAACTTCCTGCAAGCCCAACTTTACACTTGCATATCTTATGTTGAACTTTTTTTCATGACATAAAATTTATAACATAGAAACTAGGAATAAATTTGATCATAACCATGTGACCAACTCCCCCCGACTCATCAACATGTGGCAATGGTGATGTCAACAAACTACTTACTCATATTTTCTACCACTAGACCCAAAATGTCTAGATGAAAACAATGATCAACCAAATGAGATAAAATCATGTACACAAGCACTTAAAACATATAAAACATTTTAGGGACTTCTTTCACATCCTCAAATTATCATATGCATCCCTAATCATCCCTAACCATGCCAAAATATAAGATCAACCAAGCATACTTAAAGCATACTAGGACAAGCATATTGCACACTTTATCATTGTCACTCAAACTATTAATGCACTTCATTTTGAGTCTATGTTTAAATCAAAATGATTGTTTAAAAAAATTTATTGCAATTATAATTCATCTTTCTGGTTATGTAATATTTTTGATATTTTTTGAAAGCTTTACGTCACCATCTTAAACTAAAATTGTAGTTTAAAATTATTTTCAATATTTTTTTAAATTTATACATTGTCTATTATTGTAACTGGACTTGAAATCCAATTGATATTCATTTGATAGGGTAATTTTAGTGTTAGTTTATTTTTAAAAAAAATTAGAGTTGTGCACCTTTGCATACGAAACTTATTAAAAATAGCAGTTGTTAAAAGTAGCAAGTCAAGTTTTATTTATTTTTAGAGTTTTAAATTTTTCATGTCAACTCTAATTATGAGTTGAGATTTATTTATGTATGATTTGTAATTATTTGAATCATTTAATACAAATCAGAATTGGTTATTGTTTAGAAGCTTTGCCTATTGGATTTTTATTTGTCTTGATAGTAATTGGGTTGATTATTTGGTATTAGATCAATTTTGAATTTTATAGGTGTAAAATATGGTGAGAAGATGACAAGAAATCACTCAGATGAACTAGACTATGCAAGAGCTATAGAGGCAAGTATAATGATTAATTGATATTGTTGTGAATTAAAGACAAAAGAGAGTAGAAGATGATGTAAAAAATGGCATAGATCATGAATAAGACAATACGTAAAGAGAAAAACAATCCATCAATGAAAGAGAGGATGGTTAGATCTTTAGAAGGAAGGAATGAAGAAATCAAGGTTGACATTCTAAATTATGGACAAAGTTTAAACTAGAGGAGTTGATAGATTACATGAATAATATGGATAAGTTTTTTGAATGGACAACTATGAGAGAAGATAAGAAGATAAAATTTGCATGTAAAAAATTGAAGGGTCATGAAACGATTCAGTGGGATCACCAATAAAAAAAAAAGATAGATTAAAGGTAAAGACAAGACCAACTCGTGAAAATGATGGAGAATAAACTAAAAGAAAATTTTATTCCTATGGATTATGCACAAACCTTATACAAAAGATTTCAAAATTTTAGATAGAAGAATCATAGTATATAAGAGTATATAGATGAGTTTTACAAGATTTCTATATGAGTGGCTCATGATGAAATAGATGAGCAAATGGCTACAAGGTATGTAAATGGTTTGAAATTTTTTATTTAAGATGAATTAAGCATGCATAAAATAATTTACATCGAGGAATCTTATCAATTAGCTTTGAAATCAGAAGAAAAATAAAATAAATAGAATTTCAAAAAAAATATATATTGATCCATGAATATGATAATCTCCTCCAATAAGGGAATAAGAAAGATTTAATACAAATAGAGATGGATTTAATACAACTAGAGTAAAATGATCACGTGGTGTAAAAATATAAGAAGATAATAGACAAAAGATTCAATACTAGCAACAAAGAAGAAGATTTTATAGAGTACAAATCAATGGTGGTGGTAGAGGATGTTTCCAAATCAATGCAAATCTTATATTTGTTATAGATATGGATATGAAGGTTATAGAGTGTTTGAGTGTCCACACTACCAAGATCAAAAAAGAGGCAATAAGATAATCCAAGAGTGAATTTAGTTAAAGCTGAAATATAAGAGTAAAGTATTAAAGTTGTAGCAACATATATTAGAGAAAATATCATGATGAGAAGAACAATAATTACTCAAAGTAAAGAACATGTGAAAAATAAAGAAGGTGGTAATGCATGGATGTGAACAAATATATTTTCAATAAGGTGTACTTTAGGAGGTAAAATACAATAAGGTGTACTTTAGGAGGTAAAATATGAAAATTAATTATAGATGGTGGTGGTTGTGAAAATATGGTTTATAAAGATATGATTAAGAAAATAAATTTGTAGTATGAAAATCATGTTAATCCTTATTGAATTTTATGGTTTAAGAAAGGGAATAAAGTTACAATAGATAAAAGATGCTTAATCAAGTTTTTAATAGGTAAATATACAAGGATGAAATATGGTGTGATATTATACCAATAGATGCATGTCATGCATTATTGGGAAGGCCATAATAGTTTCATAAAAAAGTAGTTCATGATGGAGAAAAAAACACATATAGTGTCTATAAAGGTGGCATGAAAGTGGTTTTGTTTCGTCTTATAAAAGAAAGGCAAGTTGAAATCATGTTGACTGCAAATGAATTTATAAAAGACATGAAGATTGCATATTGATGTTATACATTAGTAGTGAATAAAAAAGACATAGAAATGGGGTAAATACCAGCAGAAGTATTTATGGAACATATACAATAGTTGCAAAAATAAGTAAGAAGAAAATTGTAATAAAGTAATGAGAGATATAAATCAATAGAAGATGTCAGAAGAAGGTCAAACATATCTAGAGAAGGAGATTTAGTGATTTTTTACTTGGGAATGTAAGTATTTTTGAAAGGCACCTATAATAAGTTGAAGTACAAGAAAATTGGACCATGCATAATTGTGAAGAAAGTCACTGACAATGCTTATGAGGTGAATTTACCAAAGAATTTTGATATCTCTCTAGTAATTAATGTTTTAGATTTATATAATTTTCATGGAGAAGATGTTGAATGTGAAGAAGATGAACAAGTAGATTAGACGCAATAGCTGCCAAAGAAGAAGAAGAAAAATATAGTGCAAGTTTTAAATAAGAAGATAATAAACATAAGACAAGGAAGTTGTGACAGGTATTTGTTATAGTGGGAAAGATTAGATAATGAATAAAACACTTTGATTATAGAATGGAAGTTAAATAAGATTGATAAGAAGAAATGGTAGAAGTAAAATCAAAACAACTCGTAGGAGATGAATTATTTTCAACTAGAGGAGAATGATGCAGAAAATGATGTCAAACTTATAGAGATCATAAATTTTGATCTATAATTTTATTTTAACCCATCTTCATTTCAAAATGATCATCTCAAAAATTTGAACACAGTGATAATTGGCCCTTTTAATTATGGGATTCTTTTGATATTTTGTAAGGCCATATGTGACCATTTGAGAGTCTAAATTTGTAGTTTAAAATTATTTTTGATATTTTTATAAATTTAAAAAATGTATATTTTTGTAAATAGACTTAAACTTCAATTTATATTAGTCTGATAGGTTAATTTTGGTGTCTAGTTTATTTTTAAAGATTTTTAGAGTTACACGTACATGCATGCAAAACTTACTAAAAATAGTCGCTGTTAAAAATAGTAAGTCAAGTTTTATTTATTGTTAGAGCTTTGAATTTTTTATGTCAACTCCAATTTTGAGTTAAGGTGTATTTATGCATGGTTTGTAATTTTTTCAATCATTTAATATGAATCAATATAAGTTATTGTTTCAAAAGCTTTGCCTATTTGTAATTTTATAGTCTTGATAGTATTTGGATTCATTATTATTTATCTAAAAAATTGTGAGAGTTAAGATGATATTGACACATGAATTCACACACACACACACACACACACACACACACACATATATTGATTAGCCCAAATTTAGCATTTACTCACATCATTTATCATTTTATCATGATCAAATGTCATTAGTTGATATTTTTTGACTAAATTAAGCCCCCATTAAGTGCAATCAAATAGACATTCACACTTGATTAGGACCCAATCTATTCAAATTTACTCAAATAATAATATTTCATCATAAAATAACAACAAATGGTTCTCAAGCATGCCCATTTTTATGTAAATCTATGTTCATTTATTTGAAAACACCTAATTGGAGCTTCATTCAATCACTTTTTCAAAAGAAAAAACATTTTATCATGAAATAACAATAAATGGTGTTCATATGTGACTAATTTTCACTAAATCCAAATAGACCTTTATGATTGTACCCAATCTAGCCTAATATTTAAGTTAAATTTTCTAAAATAATCACTTTTGATCCCAATATAATGACAAATAGTACACATATGTGGCCATTTTTCCTAAAATCTACCTAAATATATCCAATTACACCTAATCAAGGTGTAAATTGGTCAATTTTTCTCAAACAACAACTTTCGATCATAAAATAATGATAAATGGTGCTTGTATATGCCTAATTTACCTCAAATATAACTACATATATCCAATCATACCCATATAATTCCTAATATATATAAATTCACTCAAATAATGACATTCACCCTTAATATAACAACAAATTATTCTCAAGTATTTTTGAAATTCCTCAAATCTACCTTCATGTATCTAATCACAATTAATTATGGCCTAATTCAATCAAATTTTCTTAAATAATGAAAATATCTAATACAATAATTATAAATTATGTGAAAACTACCCAAGTTTGTTCAATTCCACCTATAACTATCCACATGCACCTAATTAGGGTATAATCTAGTCAAATTTTATCGAATAATGGCATTTAATCATGAAATTATAAAAAATGATGCTCCAACATTTCTTAATTTACCCAATTATACCTTCATGTATTTGACCACACATAATCAACACCGAATTTGTTAATTTTTTTACAAATAACAACATATTATTCACTAAATAATGATAAATAACACTCATATATGCCCAATTTCTCCTTGATCTACCAACATTTATATTCTCAAACCTAATATGTCCTGATTTTGTAAAATTTTCATAAATAAAAACAATTGATGATGAAATAATGATAAATGCTACTTACATATTCCAAATTCTCCTCAAATATTCCTACATCTTTTTTATCATACCTAATCTGATAAAATATACTTATTTAATAACATTTGACCATGAGATAGCGATCTAATAAAACAATATTTTTAAGAGGTTGATAAATATCACTAACTTTGATCTTTTCATCAATTTATTTATCTTTTGATTTAAATTAGTAATATGATTTTATTTGAAACTTCATTGTAGAAGTTGAAGTATATATAGGTGTATATTTGAGTTTGTTCACACCAAGAAGTTTGACTTCTCTTTATGTTAGCACATGACAAATTTAGAATGATCTAAATTTATTGAAAATAATTGATTCATGTAGAGGTGCAAGTAAACTGAGGTTGAAAATATATTTTAATTGATTATCTTCCAAGGTAATTATTTTGGAAAGCATGGCCTTGTAATGAAGTACATAATCACTAATAGGCCCATTATTTCCTTGTTAAGTTTAGAATTTCATGCATAAAAAAGCTTTTCATTAATATTCATAGAAAAAATCTTAAAAAACTAATTTGATAGTGGATTGAATGATTTAATTGATTGAATAGGTATATCATATAACTAAATTAAGGAATAATATTTTATGTTTCTTGGAAAGAAATTTGTTAAATAATTTCATTAGAGGCAAATTACAAACATGCCACATGAAAAAATTAAAGATGTTGTTATGGATCTCCTTTAGCCTCATATAATGGAAGTTTAGGAGATAAAAATCATGTAAGCAAAGGATATAATGCAATGTCATGTGATAATGAATTACAAAAGAAAGTTTGTAAATTTAGTGATTGGCTAGTTTTTGGTATATCTTTCTCTAACTACAACACTTTCACATGCAAAATGGAAATAGTTTGTTTTAGGCATTGTGTAGTGCACAAGTTAGGTGATGGATATGTCGATATCAAATCTCTTGTATGATTTATTTTGTTGGGAATATGCATATAAACCTATTTTAAACCTTGTGTTTCTCCCAAATCCAAAATTTTGTATGTAATAACAATATCAGTAGTGGAATTAGAAACACCTGTGGTAGGGTTTACAATGCAAAAGAGTGGTTCTTATTGTGAATTGAAAGTACAAATTTTTGCTTGTTTATTTTTAGATTATAAAAGGACTTGTGTTATTTTAGGTATATATTTTGTCATTTGATGAAGTCATTTTTTAAAATTGGATAAAGATTTTACTTGTACATGATCTAATCCATTGAGTTCATTGAGATGAATCCTAGTTGATCCTTCATAATTATCTTGTGCATTATGATCACATTGATTAGCTTGTTCACTATGGCTATCTTTTCAAAAATATTAAAGACCAATTTGTTCATCAAAATAAAGGAAACCATTGTTTGCATTAGATGAATCCATTTTTAAAATGGTCAAAGGTATTTGAATGTATTCAATATGGACCCCACTTAACCTAGCACTACATTTTAGAAGAATAAAGGAGGTGGGTTTTTTAGATGGCATAGAAAAATAACATGGAAAAAATGTTCTAAACAATAATGAAAAATATGTTAGAAACAAAAGGAAAAAAATTGTGTATGGAGATTAGTAGATTCCTCTAAAATCTAGGGTTAAAATAAAGTGCTTTCAGTGTCAAATATAATATCTAAGTTCAAAATAAAGTGCTTTCAGTGTCAGTGATTAATTCCAAGGTCAAAATTGAATAATTTTAGTGGCAGATGTTAAATCTAAGGTCAAAAAAAATTATTTTAGTGTCAGATATTAGAAATTTATCTAAACCCTAGGACAAATTTTCTAAAGCAATGCTTGAATTAAAAATTTGGGTTCACTAATATGTTTTATCATAATTTTGAATTAATAAATTCACTAACCTTAATTTAGATAAATTAAACAAAATGATTTTTAAAAAAATTAAAATCAACTTGTGATAAGTAGAATGAAATCAAAATACTAAAATTGATAAATAATGATTGAAGGGAATAAGATTAACTATGAATAACAAGAGAGACTTAGTTTTTTATTATTTTTATGATGATTATGTGAAACTAAGTAGTGATTGAAATTGATCAACAAACTAATTTTGTAAGTGCCACAAGAATTGTGACTGATACTGATTATGGACAAGACCATCCAAAGTGGGGCAAGATTGACTAGAACTATCATCCTCTGCTAGTCGATTATGTCCTCTACCAAAAACATGGAAATCATGTCATGATCATTTGTGGTTACTTAAAACATGCATGTGTGTGCAAATTTGAACTTTAGATGTATGCAAAAGACATGCAAATGACTTCTTCAAATTTGAAACCCTAATATATATCACAATAGCTAAAAATAGAAAAAGGGGGAGTGTAATGGGATAATTCAACCCTAATACCCCCCATGATGATTGATTATTACCTACATATCCAATACTCTAAATATGAAAAACAAACACCCATAATTTTCTTACTTATAGTTATATATGTAATTTCTCTCCTGTCATTACATGAATGTATCTTGAGATGGCATGAATACTTAGTAGTTCTTAGTTTAACTTCAATAAAATAATATCTTGAACTTGGTAAGGATTGCTTCAAATGATAAATCAAATTTGAATATAATAAGGAAGTTTTTTTTAATGTATAATAGTGTATATATGCCTCAATATTGAAATTTACAAGTGATTAAATATGTGACTTAGATGTTCCTTTATAACAATTCAAAATGGAAAAACCCCATGTTATATATTTTAAAAATATGAGCCAACTTGCAAGGGACGGTCTAAAATTGATAAGTGACCATTATAAGAGTTAAGTACATGATCAATCCATAAAAGAAAAAATGGACTACTACTATTTTACCTTACTAATCGATCTTGTCCTAAAGGAAAATGTGTAAATTTTGGTATCTTAGTAAAATAACAATTTAAAAAAGACATAGGTCCATATAGGTACTTAGGATAGAGTGAGATGAAAAAATAAATTTAGATTAAGTGCTCAATTCAATTAAATTAAAAGTGGTCTAAAATGGACATAATCAAGTGTTCATGACCAAATTTGAGTTACTAAAATTTTAATTCAAAACCAAGAGAGATTCCAATTTAGTGCATCAAAAATTGAAAACTGATTGTTATAAGGTTTAATAAAAGGATCAACCCATGAGGGAAAAATGGACCACTAATATTTTACCCTAGTAATCAATCATATCCCATAAAAACATGTAAAATTTGAGATCTAAGTTGTTTGTATGTATGCTTAGAGGCATTTTTAATAATTAAAATTTTTTACAGATGTAAGATAGCAATTTAAAAAGAGATAGGTCCATGTAGGTGCTTGGGATAGAGTGAGGTGATGAAATAAGTTCATATTAATTTCTCAAGTCAATTAAAATGAAAGTGGCCTAAAACTAACATTATCAAGTGTTTATAACCAAATTTGAGTGACTAAAATTTTAATTCAAGACCAAAAGAGATGCAAATTTGGTGAATAAAAACTAGAGTTCATATTTTATATAAGGTTGATTACAATTTACACATGTTAGATATTTAGTACTAAAATTCTAACTAAATTTTATTTATAATACTTAGTTTTCACCATTTATATAACTTTATTCATTCATTATTCTCATCTAAATAGTTATACAATATTTTAACTATAATCAAATACCACAATATTTTCTTACATAATATAGTGTGAATTTATAATGAAATTTTATGTATATGGAGATTAGTAAATTTCTGTAAAATCAAAGTTTAAAATAAAGTATTTTCAATGACATATATCAAATCTAAGTTCAAAATAGATTATTTTCAATGTTAGCAATTAAATCCAAGGTTGAAAGTGAATTATTTTAGTGTTAAATATTAGATCTAAGATTGAAATAAAGTTATTTTAGTGTCTAATATGATGAATTTATATAAACCCTAGGACAAATTTATTTAATCATTTCTTGAATAAAAATTTATTTCGTAAATATGTTTATTAAAAATTGGAATTAATTATTGAATTAACCCTAATTCATATAAATTTAATGAAATGATAGAAAATATTATATAGCAACTTGCAACAAGCAAAATTAAATCAAGATACTAAAATCAACAAAGCATGATCAAATGAAAGAAGACTAGATATGAATAAAAAAGACTTAGTTTTTTAATATATGTATGATGACTCTTTGAAAATGAAAAGTGATTGAAATGGATCAATTAACTAATTCTACAAGTGCCACGAAATCTAAGACTAAGACTAGTGAAGGATAGGACTATCCAAAGTGGGACACAATCGACTGACACTATAGTTATTTGCTTGTCAATTATGTCTTCTACCACAAAAAATGGAAATTAATGCATGAGCATTTTTGGTTGCTTAAAGCACACATTTATGATCTATTAGACCTTCAAATATGAGCAAAAATCCTGGAAAATGATTTCTTCAAATTTAAAATCTTAATAAAAATTGTAATAGTTAAAAAATTGAAAATAGAACAAGGATGAATGGAATGCATTGAGTTGACCCTAATCACCTCCATGATGATTGATTGTTGCCTAGATATCCAATAATAAAATCAAGCCCACATAGTTACTTCACTTAGAGTACTTTATACAATTGTGCTGATTTTTATACATGAAAGTATTTAGAGATAGATCGAATACTTGATAATATTAAGCTTGACTTATACAAAATAAGCTCTTGACTTGGTTATGAACTAATTAAAATTATTACAATCAAATTCTAAAAGAATATTGAATCTTTTTTTTAGTGTGCACTAGTGTAAGTATGCCTTAATATTAAAATTACCAAGTGATTGAATTGGTGATTTAGATGTGCCTTTATAACAATCCAAAAGAAAAAAAACTTCATGCTACCTATCTTTAAAATAAGGATCAACTTATAAAGGAGGGTCTAAAATTGAAAAGTAATTGTTATAAGGGTTAAGGACATGATTGACCCATAATAAACAAAACTAATTGTCATTTTTGTTTCCTACTAGTCAATCCTGAAGGAAAACTCATAAATTTTGAGAATTGAGATATATATATATATATATATGATTATAAGGGTTTTCATTAATTTTGAACATTTTTGTAGGTTTAAGATAAAAATTTAAAAAGGGATAAGCCATATAAGTGTGTATGATAAAACTAGGTAGTGAAATAAGTCTAGATTAAGTATTTAAGTCAATCAAATTGAAAATGGACTAAAAATAATATTATCAAATATTCATAACCTAATTTAAGTGACTAAAATTTTAAATAAAAACCAAAATAAATACTAATTTAATACATAAAAAATATAATTCATATTTTATATAAAATTAATTAAAATTTATACATCTTAAATATCTAAAGCTTAAATTTTAACTAAATTATATTTATAATACTTAGTTTTCATCATTTTTACATCCTTAATCATTCATTATTCACATCTCAATTAAATAACATTTTAATTATTATTAATTATCACACTATTTTTTTCATATAATATAGTGTGAATTTATAATATTTTTGTGAACAATAAATGTAAAAAATGTACATTAATTTTCAAATAATTAAAACTAATTATTAATTAAATATTATCTATTTTGAAATTCTATTGAATCACTTTACATTACCAACCAATTTGTATTAGATATGCCCTCTCTAATTACATTTCTTACTAAATTTGGTAACTTATTTTACATTTCACTTAATTTTTAGTATAAAGATCTTCTTTTTAAAGTATAACATATGTTCTCTATTATTACATTTTATTGTTAAATTATGTAAATTATTTCATATTTTAATTAATTTTAACTACAAAGATCTCTCAATTTTAAAAGAGGAATATGATATCAAATTCTATTGAAATATATTAAAATAATAATAAAACTATTAAAAAAATAAAAGAAGAATATGATATCAAATCCTACTGGAATATATTAAAGTAATAACAAAACCATCAAGAAGAACCAAAAAAAACGTCTTATTAATCTAGGCCATCATGTCATAGAAAATTGACATTGATACATGATAAAAACGGTCCTTTTAAACTTAATATGTGAAAATGATGTAGAACACAATTATCTGTACAATATTTTACACTACAATAAATAAAATAAATATTACTACTTCATCAACTAGCCATTCTCCTATCAAAAATTTAACAGAGAACTTCCATCACCATGCCTTCATTCATAGTTACAATAATACTTTCATCAACCTGCTGCAGTTGAAAACATTAAAATACAATAGAGCAGTCTCATGAATTCTAATGCAGTTAAGAACATTGAAATACAATATAGCAGTCTCATGAATTCTAAGATATATTTATCTTTTTAAATAAATGTGATACTTAAAATCATGAATACAAGTATATTTGAGACCAATAAAAAAAATAGGAAGCGAAAATTTACTTTTGTCACCACATTTCCCTTTGGCACCCAATGATATCATGTCCAGTACGATGTTGAAATCACCACAATGGTTGGTGTAACACGAAATTATAAATTTGGTACCTATCGTAAGTGAAGTACGTACCATATCGACCTGTGGTATGCCTTGTTCTGTGGTTCTAAATCTGCCAAAGCTTTTATGCTTTGTTCTTTTATACAAACTGTCATGCATATTCTTATTGCACAGTCAAGTTGTAATTATGTTAAGGTATAAATCAAAGACACCAGTAAGAAATAGATTTTTCGATTCATATTTTTTCTTTATTAACTGATGACGGAGACCTTTGGACAAATTTTACTAATTTAAAAATTAACTGGTGCTCCCGTTTCAAGGGCAAAAAGTGATGGCGTATGAAATATTTATATATATTTTTTATATATGTAAAGAGTTATTATTATTATTATTATTATTATTATTATTATTATTATTATTATTATTATTATTATTATTATTATTATTATAACATGAAATCATTTAAATTTTTAATATGAATAAATAAACAATTTTTTATTTTTATTTTATAAAATATTTTTAATTATTTATTTAAATTATCAATTATAAATTTTATTAAATGGTAGATACTAAAATTATATCATGATACTTATCTTTATATATATATATATATATATATATATATATATATATATAAACATATTTTAGTAGGATATTATATTTAGAAGTGTAAACATTTATTGGTAATATGTCAATTTCTATAAAGATTCTTTCAATACAAAAATTGAAATAGTGTAGAATAGTCCAAATAGTTGAGAATGAATGTACACTATTTGGCACCTTATGAATTTTCAAAAGGTACCAAATAGTGTACATTCATTCTCAACTATTTGGACTATTCTACACTATTTCAATTTTTGTATTGAAAGAATCTTTATAGAAATTGACATATTACCAATAAATGTTTACACTTCTAAATATAATATCCTACTAAAATATGTCTATATATATATATATATATATATATATATATATAGACATATTTTAGTAGGATATTATATTTAGAAGTGTAAACATTTATTGGTAATATGTCAATAAATATAATATCCTACTAATATATATATATATATATATATATATATATATATATATATATATATATATATATATATATATATATAGACATATTTTAGTAGGATATTATATTTAGAAGTGTAAACATTTATTGGTAATATGTCAATTTCTATAAAGATTCTTTCAATACAAAAATTGAAATAGTGTAGAATAGTCCAAATAGTTGGGAATGAATGTACACTATTTGGCACCTTATGAATTTTCAAAGGGACAAAATTGATTGCTACTAATTGATCTATAAGGGATAAAATGGATTGTTATTAATCGATCTTATTGTAAAGGAAAATATGTAAATTTTAGGATATGGGATGTTCATATAAATGTTTAGAGGAGTTTTTACCAATTTTAAATAATTCTATAAGTGTAAGATAATAATTTAAAAAGAGATAGATCCATATAGATGCTTATGATGAAAGTGAGGTGGTAAAATAAATTTGGATTTAATAGGCAAGTCAATTAAAGGGAAAGTGAGCTAAAAATGGTATTATCAAATGTTCATAATCAAATTTGAGTGACTAAATGTTTAAATCAAGACTAAGAAAGATTCCAATTTGTACATGAAAATTAAAATTCATATTTTATATAAAGTTGATTACAATTTATACATCTTAAATATTTAGTACTCAAATTCTAACTAAATTATATTTATAATACTTAATTTTCATCATTTCTATAATATAAATTCAATCATGATCCACATCTAACTAATTATATAATATTTTAACTATTATTAAATATTATATTATTTATTTACATAATAAAATATGAATTTCTAATGTTTTATAAAAAAATAGATGTTAAAATGTGCATCACTTTAAAAATAATTTTAACCATCATTAATAGAGCATTTTTTTTTCTTTTAAAGTTCTATCAAACCATTTTATATTATAAACCAACTTGTATTAGATATGCCCTCTTCATTATTGCATTTCATTGTTAAATTGGATAAATTATTCTACATTTCACTTAATTTTCAATATAAAGATCTCTTTTTAATTATAAATTATACTATCTCCATCATTATATTTTAGTGTTAAATTATGTAAATTATTTTACATTCCACTTTATTTTCATTAGAGATATTTCTTTTTTTTTTAAATGAATATAATATGATATCAAACTATACTTAATCATATTAGAGTAACAACAAAACCATCAAGAAGCAAAAAATAGCTATTAATATAGGCCATCATGTCAAAGAAGTTCAATTTTAGAATTAAAAATTTTATCATGTTATTTTAAACTCCCACATCAGTACATGAAAAAAATCTGTCCTTTTAAACTTATTATGTAAAAATAATGAGAGAATAAAACCATTTATACAACAAAATAAACATTACTACTTCATTAACTAACCATTCTCCTATCAAAAACTTAGCAGAATACCTCCATCACCATGCTTTCGTTCATGGTTACAATAATACTTCTATCAACTTAGTGTAGTTAAAAACATTGAAATACAACATAACAGTCTCATGAATTCTAAGATATATGTATCACTCTAAATAAATGTGATACCTTAAAAGACAATGATTGAGTTGCAGGGTGGTAATGGGACTAAACATGTTTGTACACTCTAGTGACCTACAATCAATATGTTTTATTCATATCTATATAGGTGTTTTGGTCAGTTAAAAAATCAACACAATTTATATTATGTGTTCAAGACTACTCAAATAAATTACTAAATAATAAGTATATATCATTTATTTTTTATAAATACCATTTTAACTAATAAAAATGTTTGGTCTCAAAAACTATTTAAACTCACACATAATAACTTTACAACCTGTTAGACTATATTTTTCAAAAATTAATGGATTAAAAAAAAAATTTAAAGTAAAGATTTAATATTTTTTAAGTTATAAAATACAATTAATTTTTTTAAGAGACTGTATTAAATACAAAATGAAATTTTATGTATTATATATTACAATAAATATTTTTCATTTACCTTTTAAAAATATTTTTAATTATTTAATTAAACTATGAACTATAAATTTTATGAAATGATAAATATATTGTAATATTTATTTTAATTATATTTATTTAATTAAAAATCTAAATATATTTTAACAAAATATTTTATATAAAATGTAAAAAATTATTAATAATATTTTAATTTCGAATAAAAAGATTCTTTCAACACAAATTGAAATGGCGTAGAATGGTCCAAACAGTTGACAATGAATGTACACCATTCGATACCCCAGGGATTTTCTCCAAGTTAAGTTATACAAAGTCTTTAACACAGAAATCTTTTTTAATAAATTTTCGTTACTATCACGTAACAAGTCCAAAAGATTATATGAACTACCGCATCTCTACCTACCAGTTATGCCCCGACAATTCAAACCAGGGAACAACCAGTTATGCCCCGACAATTCAAACCAGGGAACAACCAGTTATGCCCCGACAAGTCCAAAAAAAATACACGAAGCAGTTTAAACTTTATATATTTGCTTTTTTCAGTGTGAGGAAATATTTCAAGCATGGCTGACTCTCTCAACTCTGCTTTATTATATGGAGACGTGTCTGCTATTGACACTTATGTTATTACTACATGTGAGCAGTTTAGAAAAGAGAGTTGGATTGAATCTAAGAAATTGTGGGCAATTGCAGGACCTGCAATTTTTACAACACTATGCAACTATTCAATTTTAGCCCTTACACAGGTATTTGCAGGACACTTGGGTACTGTCGAGCTGGCTGCTGTGGCCATACAAAATTCTGTGATTGGAGGACTAGCATTTGGGACTATGGTGAGTGAAAATAGAATACCCATTTGTTTTGTAATTTTATTTTATTATTATAATTTTTTTAATATTTTTTTTGTTGGGTTAAATTGTAGTGTTCTCTGTTTGGTAATCTCAAAAAGTGAAGAAACTTATATATTTGCAATTTTGCTTCAAAGATCCTTAACGGGCTTGCATAAGTTAGTTCAAAGGCTGCCGACTTAGTAACATTGTCTGGAGTCTCACCAGACTCAACTTACTAGTTACACTAACTCCACTAGTTGCATCATCACCTAGGCTAGGAGTGAAACCTAGACCACCCAATGGCCAGTTAGCCACTTAACAAATTTACTTGCCTGACTTGTTTAACTGGTTTCTCCGCAGTTGGGAATGGGAAGTGCACTAGAGACCCTCTGTGGTCAGGCCTTCGGAGCAGGAAAACTTCAAATGCTCGGAGTGTATATGCAACGTTCATGGATAATATTGCTGGTTTCAGCATTGCTTTTGAGTCTTGTTTACATCTTTGCCACACCAATTCTTAAGCTGCTGGGGCAGGATGATGATGTAGCTGATTTAGCCGGAGTATTTTCAATTTGGATGCTACCACAGGTGTTTGCTTTTGCATTAAATTTCCCAATGCAGAAGTTTCTTCAGTCGCAGAGCAAAGTTATGGTCATGCTTTGGATTTCCTTGGTTACATTGATAATCCATGTTTTTCTGAGTTGGTTATTAATCTTCGAGATGGGTTTAGGGTTAGTTGGAGCAGCTTTTACGCAGAATCTATCATGGTGGATTATCGATATTGCTCAGTTTTTGTATATAGTCTACTTTTGCCAAGATGCTTGGACAGGACTCTCGCGGCTTGCTTTTCGTGATTTATGGGCTTTTGTTCGACTTTCATTGGCTTCGGCTGTTATGCTATGGTTAGTAGGAGGATCATACTTAAAAGAGTGTTTGTTTTGTATTCTTAACTCATTTTTTTGGTAATGAAAACCATAAATTAGGGGTAGAGAATGAACAAAATCTCTGAGGAAACGAGTCTCTGTAAATCCTTTCATTTCATTTGTGGTGGTTAGCATTTTCAGTTTGGAGTTCTGGTATATGATGTCATTGATTATCATGACGGGTCATTTAAAAAATGCAACAATTGAAGTGGATGCGATATCTATCTGGTAAGCAGCCCCTCTTATCCATTCTACTTCAAAATCCCAATGGTCTCAAAAGTAATTTTAGTCTAGTGACATAGCTATTTTATCATAATCTTATGAAATAAAACTCTCCTTAACAAATTAAGGCTTTCATAAAAAAAACTTTTGGATAAACTCGTGTAGATGTATGCATAAGACCTTACATTACCTAGGTCGATGGGCATGTATAGGAATCGCATCCTTTAATCCAGGTGTATATGAGTGGTTAATCCTGTCATCTATTACAATTATTTCAGTGAAATGTAACCCCTTAAACAGTTTTCTATCTGTTCCTTCTGCAGTATGAATTTGAATGGATGGGAAGCCATGATCTTCATCGGTTTCAATGCTGCCATTAGGTATGAAATTTTAGGTTACTTATTGTGTTTATTTATTTTATTTTATTTTAAATTGGAATTTATTAGTCTAATATAACTGATTTTAACTAGTAATTATAAATTGATGGAGTTCACGCTCTCAACCAATCATATATATTTATCAAAAAATAATAAATATTTTAAAAAATTGATTAGTTATCTATCTAAAATCAACCAATTTATGAGAGCTGTTAAACTTATCCGTCCAATACTAAACTTGGATATAAAAAAAAGATGTTTAATGTAAACACATACCAATTTAACAATTAACAACTAAAAGGTTTCTTTATTTTTTTGAGTGTTGGCTCTTTCATATATTTGGAAAGCTTGCAACCAGTGCTTACTCTGCATTCAACTTGTGCAGTGTGAGAGTATCAAATGAATTAGGAGCTGGTCGCCCAAGAGCTGCAAAATTCTCTGTCTTTATAGTGGTTCTAACATCACTATCAATCGGCCTTATATGTATGGCTATCATTCTTGCTACCAAAGATGACTTTGCAGTGCTATTCACAAATAGTAATGTGGTGATGGAAAGAGTGTCCAACATGGCAATGTTACTTGGAGTGACAATGCTTTTAAATAGTGTACAACCAGTTCTATCAGGTAGAGTGTAAATGCTATTTCAGAATTCAAGGCTTACTTGACAGTAATACAGAAATCGAGTGATTTGTAGTTGAAAATCTCTTTGATGGTGGGTTCATACTGTTGTATCATAATTTTTGAAGTTGCTGTTTTTTTTATGCAAACAACTCAGGTGTGGCCGTGGGTGGAGGTTGGCAAGCACTGATAGCCTATGTAAACATAGGGTGCTACTATGTTGTTGGAGTACCCCTTGGCCTTCTTATGGGATATAAGTTCGACCTTGGAGCAAAGGTAAACTTGGTCTTCTCTGTTGATAATGCAAAATTCTCAATTTTTTTTCGTTGTGTGCCCACTGCCTATTTCCAATAAGCTCAAAGTTCTCTTAAATTTGATCTTAATTTGCCTATTGAACAGGGCATTTGGATTGGTATGATTTCTGGAACAGCTCTCCAGACCGCCATTCTAATACTAATCACATTATTCACTAATTGGGATCAAGAGGTAAAACATCACAGTTCTGAAATGTTTCATGTTTTCATTATGTACAAATTTCATGTTGCATGCTTATGGGATTGACATGTGAGAGTTTGAATTTCGTATAGATTTAGTGGGCATTGGAACAAGAAAGGTTGCAATTATCTTTTCTCTTGATCAATAAAATTTGCAAAGTTTGCACCCCATCCCCAGCAAAGCTTATTTTCTCAATTTTTATTTTTTTCCTTTTTAAATTATAATGCAGGCTGCTCAAGCCGAGGATCGCCTCAAGGCTTGGGGAGGTTCCGTCGAGTCACCTGATAATAATGGATCAATATAGGTAAGTTGGAAACGACCATGCCAGAATATCTTCAATTTGAGTTAATGTGATCGATATATCGCCTAATGCCATTATGATAATTTGATCCTCTAAGAAAATTTATTCTGCCACTTACCCATTTGATCCACTTTAACTAATCCGGGGTTGGTGATAAGTTGGCTACTTCATATATTCATATACATCATTATGTAATAATGTCATATGCCTAGTTAAATAACATTTTGTCCATCTAACAATTCATTTTTTTCTCTTTCATGTACTTAAAAGATTGAATACTTAAAAGAGTGAACCTTACAAGACAACTTAGCCTTTCTCAAACTCTCCAAAGTTATTGGGATAAGTGTGTAACAAGTTTTAAGTCATTTAATATGAACTTAAAATGATAAAAATGTCTCGTCAAAATGAGATTATGTCTAATGAATAAGATTTTTCTTGATAATTTGTTAATCCAGATGAATAGTTGTGTTTGACCATGTCAATTATTCTCTTCTCAAAAAAAAATCAAAATCCTACTTTGACTTGGTTAAAAATAAGATTTATTATCTAATGTTAGAATTTTTCATTTGAATATAATGAGCCTTTTCATATACTGCAACAACACCAAAGATACAATGATGATAGAGAAATAGATCAGAGTATTACCAACTTTGGACTTGTGCAATATACTATGAAACTTCATAATTTAAATTAACTTAGAGAGAGAAAAATTCTACAATCCATCTAAATTAAATTGAAAGCTTCTAAATAAAACTATGTCAAAGATAAAAGAGATATAACACATAGTGAAATGTAATAGAGTTATAATGTTTAAAAGAAATAATTAGTGTACAAAATGTTGAAGTTTAAATGATTTATGTGTGTATATGTATGCATTATTATAATCTCTTCTTAAAACTTATTTGTATTAAAGTAGTGAGTAAAAAAAATTTATGGTTTATTTTTCTTTGTGTATGTGTAAGTTTTAATTGATGTCAATATCTAGTAATTTGGTACAAATATATCTAACTTATGTCAACATTTAATTTTATTTTGACAACATTGGTTAGTTCATGCCCAAAGAAGAACATCCAATTTACCTTTAGAAACTAGTTTGAAAGAGAAAGAAAAGTGGTGAGAAAAAAAAAACTAAGTGGACTAATTAACCATATTATGCAATAAGGGCTAACATCTTTAGGGAATATGATTAGCAGTTTTAGTATCCATTCCATATCTTACTTTGGCTTTGGATATTAAGGAGGGTAGAAGCCACTACGTGTTACATATTTTGATTGAAAAAAGTGATTAATTGGATCCTTGAGAAGTTACATAAGTTGGAAGAAATTGATAAACCTTGAAGTAGGGCCACTAATTATTGGATAAAAAAATCTTGGAATCATTCATTGTAACTTCAGTTATCCAATCTCAAGTCAACTTTGATACCATGAAAGCATAATTCTTTCAAGAACAAAGAGAAATATTTATAGGAAAGTTATTGTTAATTTGTATACTCTTTGTGAATAAAGGGCTCTCCCCAAATTATGCTAAGTTTATCTAAGTGGTTAGGCACCCAGGGAATGGCATGTGAAAATGGATGGGATCCTCAAAGATAGGAAACTTATATAAGATTAGTTATTGTGGGACAAATAAATAATTAGAGAAGATGAGAAGAGATAAAGAGATAAGAAAGAGGAGAAAAACATGAAGAGTGGGACAAAAACTAAAATAAGTTAGTTAAAGGAGGGATAAATTAAAACCATTCAGAAAAAAATCAAATATCTTAGAAAACTAAAAAAAATAGTGAGAGAGGAAGAAGGAAAGGAGGAATTACTGTTTGAAACTTATATACTAAAGAACATAAAAAAAGTAAATGAATTAGGAGACGAGTAAACACAAAGTAGATTCAAGGAATGAAAAACTTATGAGGGAGTTGAGAAAAGACATTACAAAGATATTTGAGATTTTAAAAAGAGATGAGGTGGTGAGATCTAAGTAGCACAACCACATGGTTAACTAGATTGTGTATTATTAGAAAATATTTGATTTTTGGCAGGGTTTGTCTACTTATAAGTCTTGCATATATTGTGCATATACAACAAATAGAATGACACTCTATGTCAACATACCATTTAAATGCAAGCACTAAATAACTCAATCGAGGCATAAAGAGAGACAATCAAGCTTTGGTTACTCAGGTTAGTAGAGATTACACATGCACATACTTAGAGAATTAGACCCACACATGCACATACTTAGAGAATTAGACCCACACATGCACACTATATGTTAGTCTTTCACAAACATCAATAATTAACTACTTAGTAACCATAGAAAAGGGTAGCTTACTTTGGTTTTCTATCACTAGTACACATGGTGAAATTAGCGTAGCCATTTGGGTCAAGGTAGTGTTGCCCCTAGTATTTCTTTTAATGTGTTGTAATCATTGGTGATACAAAATTGGTGCTAACTAGATGCTAAACAAAAATTATATAACTGTCATGTTAGCATTGTTATTCAGTTCATTCAAATTTAGGTCTTCTCCATATATCTTTTGCATATAAGACCTCTCAAATTCATTTTATTTTTTATTTTCATCTGGAAGAGGAGTGTTGGAAATGATGTAAATTTCGTGAAGAATAAGAGTTTTTAAATTCATTTCAAAGAGAAATAGGTGAATTGGGTAGAGTTTGGTTGAAGATAGGGTAAGTTAATATATTTCATCCATTAGTTTTTTTATAACACATGAATACATTTTTTAAACATTGTAAATAATTTTTCTATGAATTCTAGATTATTTTAAAAAAATTATTGTGTGTTATCACATCAATAGGCATTATACAATGGAAGTGATGGGTGAGATGTAATGGTGAGAACGTGCTCAAAATTATTTTTTACCTTAAACTTAATGTCTATTTGACCATCATAAGGAAATTTTAACCTTAAATTTAACATCCATTTGATTGTTAAATATTTGTTTTCTTTTTTATTGGAAAATTCAACTAAAAAATCATAATATATTGGCCATACATAGGAGTTTAGAGCCCCTTTTTAATTAGAAATGTTTTTCCCAGCGTGAAATATTGGTGTAGCTAAATTGATGTCATAGTCAATGGTAAATTAGTGGAGAAGTTAATGAAATTATTAATCAATGTGGTATATATGAGATATAAGCATTGATATTGATATCTCTCAAAATATTTCAAATATAAATATTTAAGATAATTTTACTTGTGGATATAGTGTCATCTTCAAGTAGCTATCATGCATCCCTTATACATAGCAGTTTTTCATGCCCTATACAAAGCTATTTAGTTAGCAAGGGGTTTTCTCCTTTAAATAAACCATTAAAATTAGGTGTATACATGCTTCAATTGAGATAGTAAGTAAAATAAATATTGGTATGATATTTTAAAATTTTACAAATATTTATTTCATTTTTTATATATTCAATGTTTTTCTTCAATTTGATATGATGAGGGGATGTATTGGACAAAAAAATTCAAGCAACGGTACTTCTTTTTAGGTAAATGAAAATTTTGTATGTTATCTATAAATCATGTCATGTTGATGTTGATGTGTATTTATATTGCATTGAATTTTTTTAACATGCAGGTATTTGATAATGTTATTCAAACGTTGATGGTGATGTTTAATTACCTCAAATAAAAATAGAGAAAGATTGAGTTCACATTATTTCATCTTGATGATGACATACATCATGGCAACATCATAAGGGCACATAGATAACAACATATTAAATAAATTTTAGAGCCTTAAAGTTTCAAGTGTTAAAGGAAATGACCAACTATTCATGATTTTTTCTGTGAAGATGCTTGAGAAGATGGTGTTGGGCCTATAAATATGGTAGACCATTTATTTTCTATTTTTTATGATGTTTATAATTATGATGATGATGTGGATGATCAATTTGATGATGATTATCAATAATGTCATAATTTTGGATATAATCTTGAGGAGATTGAACAAGATATTATTAATCTTTTGAAATTCCTTTATTTACAATGAAACATATAAGAACATCAATGATGGGTGCTATTTTTTCATTGATGAACTTGAAACTAAAAATTGAATGTTTAAGCATCATAATGAATGCTTTTTTGACATTAAAATAAACTCTCGAGAGAGAGAGAGAGAGAGAGAGAGAGAGAGAGAGAGAGAGAGAGAGAGAGAGAGAGAGAGAGAGAGAGAGAGAGAGAGAGAGAGAGAGAGAGAGAGAATTTATTTTTAAATGTAATCTCCTAAAAACTAGTTTTTTCCCTAAAAATAAAAATTGCATCCTCATTTTGAGAAGCACAAAAAAAATCATCAAAATTAAATTAAGATTTTATATGTCAACTATGACACATGCACAAATGAATTCATTATATATAAAAAGGAATATGACCATATAAAATTAGTTGTCACAAATACAGGGCACTATGATATAGAAATGGATATAGAGGTGTTACCATTCTAAAGAAGTTATTACAACATTTTACATTGCAATTTATTACAAAGTTTAAGTTTTGATTTGGAAATGGATGGGTTTATTATTTTTTCTAACTTATTAACTAGCTAATCCTTTTGGCTAGCAGTGTTGACAAATTATAATACATCTAATGGAATCATTATTGGTCCCCAATAAACAATACGTTAAAAATATTAATTTATACCTTGAGCCTCTAATTTTAAAGTTATAGACATTATGGTATAACAATATGATGTATAACCTTTCAAAATCATTATCAAAGGTAGCTCACATGTTATGGTACTATGCTTAACTATTCATGATTTTCCTTGGATGGTTATTTGTTGGATTTATAATAAGTTAAAATTAAAAATAATAAGTTCATATTTGTATTTTTGAACACTATGAAATAAATTTTTAATAAATTATTTCTATATATTATCCTTTAAACAAAGGTAAAGTATACATGTCCAAGGTGTGGTGACCAACTATGTGGAAGAGCATATAAAGATATCAAAAAAATTATTTATGAGGACCATCATAGATTCTTTCTGGGAAATTTTTATACTAGAGAACCTCCAAAGCTTATATCTTCTATTGATTGAGTAAAATTATTCACATAATTGTGTCAAACATGAAATTTTTACATTCCAAAATGTTGTTGGAGAGATTGGTTAAGGATATCAAAAATTAATCAAAAGGTTGAAATACTAAAAAAAATAAAAAATAAAAAATTTTATAGTCTCCTTTGTTGTAAAAATATATTATTAGTTTGAAATATTTTGGATCCAATACATATATTTAATAATGTGTTAGTTTATATATAGAACCACATCTCTAGCAATGAGAAAGAGTCAACAAGATCTAGAACAAATCTCAAAGCCATTAGAATAAAAAGAGTCTACAAAAAAGAAGAAGGTGTTTCATGGGTATTAAGTAGATACCAAAAATATTTTGTGAATAAAAAAATGTGAGAGATTCATAGACAAAATTGCTATGGGTTATCCATGAAGCATGCATTTATCATTGATAGACATATAACAAGTATCGAGACACATGATTGGCATTACATTTTCAAGGTAAAAATGTTGACTTTAACTCACATGTTTTTTTCCTTACATTAAAATTACTAAAATTGAATTTTATTTTTTTATGTATACATCATATATTTCCCTCAACATTATAGGGCCATCTTGTAATCTTTCACCTAATATAATAAGTGCATTATATCAAATTTCAAATTTTATAATGTAACATAGTTTTTCCTTTCAAATATAAAAACTCAATTTTTTGTGAAAAATATTTAATTTACTTGCATTCATAACAGTTTTTCTAAAATAGTTGTTTATATTCAAAAGAGATATCTCAAAGAAGGATTGAGTAGAAAAAAATCATTATTGTTCATATAGTGTATAAATTGGAAAATGAACTCTCATATATATTTATTAGTGCATTTGGCTAATGTTATTGAAATGGTATGTGTAGTTAATATATAATGAACGTTTTATTTATAGAGGTAAATGAATAACTTAAAGGGATTTATAAATAAATTAAGACATCTCGATAGATTCATGTCCAAATAATACATTAATAAGGAAACTTTTTTCTACATATATATGGTAGGTGTAGTTAAGTTGTGATGAATGTTTTAGATAGAGATCTACATGAATACCTTAATGGGATTTTTGAATCAATTATCACATCTTGAGATATTCATGGATGAATAATACATTAATAAAGAAACTTTATACATATTAGAATTACTTGGAGAGTAATTTCCAAAGGTATTGTTGACTATTTTAACCACAAGTCAAAATAGGTCAACCCCCTATAGTCCAAAACTTATATAGGTGTCTATTAAGGTCCTATATGGTGTTTTATGGTATTTTTTATGTTATTTAATGTGTCATTTACATTATTCATATTCATCTTTAGGCCTATGTCACTTAAGGGCCATTTTTGTGCCATTTATAAAGGTGATACAATTTTCCTAGGTGTCAAAGTGTTCCAAAATATATTAAAATGTATAATATTTAATTTAATTGTAATTATTATTAGTTATAACTAAAAATTGAAGGTTGCTAACTGAAATCAAGAAAATAAGTGAAAAAAGGAGATTTTGGCAGTTGTACGACCTATAGAGGAAAGTGGTAGGTGTGAAAATCTTGTGGAATGGATATTCAACTTCCATAAACTCATTTAAATGATTGAATAGATTTTGAATGCTAAAAATTTGATGAAACCCATTTTTATCCTTTATTGCTCCACTAGACATGCAAAGTTGGTCAACAGGCCTTCTGATGGTACAACCAATGGAAGAGGTTTCAGGTCAAATGATCTTGGTGGTGAATAGTAAAATTGGTATGCTTAATATTCATGGTATGATTTTTAAGAATGGTTTCCCATGATTTATGAAACATTCTTAAGAATTTGACTATCTCATTTTTCTTGCTAATCCCCACACCCTACAAGTTTTTTTCTTGTAACAACTTATCCTTACAAATAACTTATTAAAATTACTTTAATAAGACATGTACATCTTTATATCATGGTTTCTATATTTTTGTTAATTTTTTAATATTAATGTATGAGCACAACATCTCAAGTTACAAGTTAGTCTCATATGGAGTTACAAATAGGTTTTCACAATTTGCAAAGGTTTCATTTCCTTTTGGTGGTTTCATATGAGGGTGATATGTTGTAATTAATTATTCCTATGTCTTCTTTCACCTCTTTCCTCCCAATCTCAGTCTCGATGGTTATAATCAATGGAGCTACAATCAAGCAAACAACACAATGAGACCTTCTTGCAGAAAGCTCACTTACAGTCATGTTGAATGAGTGAATAAAGGCTTTGAGAATGTCATTAAGATTAAATGAATATCCTCAATAGGTTTTGTACATTATTAAAATATGAAAAAGAAAGCTAAGCATTCAAATGCTATGTAATAGATTGTGATAACTAGTCCTCCAACATACATAGTCCTGCACCATTAGTATACACCTACAGGTGCCCCACATGAGATAATCACATTAGAGTGGAAGAAATTCAACTAGTTTCAAGTCATTTATGGGGTAAAGTTTTCATTTAAATATCTTGATAAGGTCTAATGTTGATTATAATATTCTTCACTATACATATTATTCACATTCTATCATCACTGCCTTGTCTGTTATTGTGTGAACCTATAAGTGCCATATAGAGGTCTGAGCATTTGGAGTGGAGAGTTTAGACATGTTTCAAGATCCTAATAGAATTTTAAGAGTTAAAGGGTGCCATAATGATCATGTTTGAAGTCATAGAATGGTAGGTAGACCTAAGTCATGATTCATGATTAAAGAAACTAAGTGCAGGGATAAGTTACCTTAAAATATCCAAACAGAGACCCAACCATTCTTTTAACCTTGTCATGATAAAACAATTTGAGATGCCAACCAGTCTAATATTTACTTTATGCAATCCTAAATTAAAGGCAGTGAGTTGGCATGGAAAATAGTTGTTTGGTCAAAAGAGAAGGATATTAGGAGGCCTTCATTCCATACATTCTTCACTACAGTTTTTCAATGTTTACTACAATGCTTGGAGTTTCAAGTGTTCTCATAGTTCAAGGTAGTAGAATAAAAGCATATCCCCATGGTAAGTGTCTTTATTGGAGTGAGAATGAAATTTATTGCTCAAAAGACATAGACATGAGTGAAATTACAGGCTTTGAATTCAAAGATTCATTTACAAGCACACCTTTACCTTCAAAAGTGTCACCGAAAATCAACTGTAGTATGGCAATGTAAGTTGAATACAATAGTGGGTGTATTGGTCTATTTCTGAGCATGAAATGAGTATATTTCACTCATTCAATGAGACTAAAATATTTCAAGAGAGCTTAGTCATGAAAAGGACTATACATTGAAATCTACAGGTGCCTTTTAATCCAAAATTAGTCACTTATAGTCAATTGTAGGGTGATAGTGCAACATATGACAATCTTGTTTTATCATAGGTCTTTGAAAATGAAAATATTTTAAGTGAGATTTAAAGTGACCTTGATGACTACAAGGAAATAATCTAAACTTGATGCAAGGTCTGATATGCTAATATACACCTACAAGCTTTCCTCTTTTCTAAGTAAGTATACAGTCTACTAGTCAAGTCTAGGTATGTGTTGGAGATGGTCAAAGAGGATAATAGGGATAATGAGGAGTTTTAAAACATTTTTAATTCTTAAGTATGATGATGACATTATCATGAGATGTTAAGGGTAGAGAAATAAGGTAAAAACTAAGCTCAATCCTTAACCTACAACCAAATTTGCAATGCATGCATAGTCAAGGTTACACATAGTTTGTCTTTGATGTTTGGAGAATTTGAGAGTGTTATGATTATGTTAAAACCATAAAACTTGGTATAAATTACCTTCATGAATTAATTTATCTCCCCGTGTCATTTTTTTAGCTGAGCAAATAGAGTAGATACCCTTTGTTCAATCTTAGATAGAGGGTATTCCAAGTAGTCAAGTTTGTAGGTTTGAGAAGAGGGTGATAAGGGGAGGTGTCAAGGAAGATTTAAAAGTTGAAATAAATTTTTGGATATTTATACTCAACATGAACTAGTATGATTAAGGTCTAAAAACTCTAAGGAGGCATGTAGAGAAGAGTTTAGGTCCTGAATGTAGGCTAGACCTGTTAGGCCTAAAACCCTAAGGAGTCTAATATCACTTCTATGACTATTTGAGATTCATAATACATTGGAAGACATTCATAAGGATTTATAAGGTGAGTTATATCCATATTTATTTAGAAGAAGACATGAGAAATTCATTTTATTATCTCACGAACATGACAGGGTATGCAGAATGTAGGAAAGGAATTGAGAGGCCAAGTTTGGAAGCTTGTAACTATATGGACACATAGCATTGGAGCTGTAGGAGATAGGAAGTGTTGAATAAGTTACCAAAAAAAATTATTTGTATTTATTCATAGGTTGAATGTCACAATTTCATGAACAATCTTTAAGGGGTAAAACTACTTAAAACCCTGTAAAACCCTTGATAAGGACCTGATGGGAAAGACAAAGAAGAGAAGGCATTTAGGAGAGATATAATGACTTTGGAGATAATTTTAACTTGAAGAGGACTCTCTAGGTATCCTTATTATTATATTGAGTTGTACCTTATTTATATGGACAGGGTACAAATACTAATTTTCTTGACAAATTTATGTGTTATGCAAGTACAAAAGGGTTTCAAAGGATGAAAATCACTTGGGGAGGTAGAATGAGACTTATCCTAACTCCTCATATCAATTTCATGCCTCAATAAATCATACAATTACCTCTACAAACACCTTCATCTTAGCCAATTTATAATGACAATGAACAAAGAGTGATCACCAAGTGAGAAGTTGATAACTCCAATAGGGAGGCATTTTAATATTTGCTTGATGATTATAATGGAATGAAGACTCTTTAAAAGTTTTATATCCTCACCTATATATATTTATTTGAGAAACTAATGAGCATCTTAGTGCCAAATGTGAAGACAAGTCTAAAAGAAGATGATGGTGACTGTAGCCAGTGATAACTCTTGGCCAAAATAATGTTGATGATTAGGGACACATACAATGCATGTTGGAGATTATTTATAACTCCTCCCTCATAGTTCAATTATCTGATCTATCCCTAGTCTACTATGGAGTGTTTCAAGAAGTCTAAATGATGAAGGTAGTTTTTAAGTAAACAATTGAAGAGTCATATGCCACATTTGAGTATTTTCATGCTTGGAGATGATATTTTTACATAAAAACCTTTCATGGTCTATTTCATATTCCTTATCCTATAGATTTAAATATTTATCTTAGCTTGATGCATGTTCTAGTGGCTCTTGTACTTCATTCTCCTCTCTCTTCTCTCACATTCTATAAGTACTAGACATTTTGGCTCTTATAGACTAATTCCACACCATGTATGGTAATGCCCTATTAGTTTGATGTTGTAGTTTGACTTGAACAATAAATTCAATCTATTTTTTTATTTCATGAACATTTTTTATAAGTGTGCAAAGTTATGTATGGTGAGGTCTAGTAATTCTATCCTTGTTTCTCCTTATCCTTTCATGTCTAATACAAGAAGTTCTCATTCTAATAGGTCATATAGAGTGTATCTTGTTAGAGGTATAATCATTGAGATGTGGGATTAATTATTGAGCCAAGATAATCCAAATTCAATTTCAAACCTTTCAAAAAACTCTTAATCAATTATCACAACCATTCATGAAGCATACACATCATTCATAGCAATGAACAAGAGAGACAATGCAAGATCAAGCACATAACACATGACATATATGGGAAACCCTCTTGGGGAGAAAACCCATCAGAACCTGAAATTGGAATACTTTATTTTCATAACAAGAACCAATTTAGACCATATGAAACTAATCAAGGAACTACCATTCCTTATTTTAGTGAGACTGCAATCTCACAAGGAGCTTTTACACCTATCTAGCTGAGTTGCCATAACAACTAGACCTTTAACAAGTTCCACTTTGAAAGGAGGATGAAACCCCCTAGATGTTGAGTAACCAAAAAAACACATATGAATAAAACATCTCCTAAACACTGATTTCCTACCAATTTGATGGAGATACAAAATATAATAGCTTTCTTCAACTCTACATACTCAATGCATCCAAAGCCACCTTTTGTGTCACCCTAAACCTCTTTGCTCATCTTAAATATATAAGAGCATGATTTTGATATCAAAAACATGACCCATAGGTCATAAACACAATCCTTAATCTTATCTACTCATTAACTCATCTACTAGGCACTTTCCCTCTCTTTCGATCCACAACTCTCACATGCACACTCCTTTTCCAAGTCTATAAATCAACTTCTTTGATTTCATTATTTATATATAATTCATGATTATAACTATCTTGATTAGCCATTAGACATGCCTTATCCCTTAAGGCTTCTAACATACAAATACACAGCTCAACACAATCAACATATGGTGGCCATAACATTTATGGGTCACCCTTAAGCAGATACACCTTTTAATTAGGCCCCTTGTAGCTCTTATAGGTCTCATGGAGACCTATTCACCCATTTAGCACTTCATAAAGCAAGATAAAAACATAGGAACACTTTCCAAATCATGGACCCATTCCACATGATCTATAAGTCCCCTTTAAGTTCCAACATCCATTATAACACACTTCTATTAACCCCTAATTAGCTCAAACACCTCTCTATACACACAGTCATTATGAATGAAAACACATTCAACTTATAACCCTTTATTCATACTACATATGATTGGTCAAACCTTCATGATGAAAATAGATGGTACTCATGGAATCTAAAACACTCCCCAGTATCTAATTCATCAAGAGATATCAAAAAACTATCAAAATAAGCTCAAATAATCTTCTTGGGTCACTTGCAGGACTACATAAAAACATAATCAATTTTGAACCTTTATAACTTTGAATTTCCACACTTTCAAATCTTTAAATCTATATTTCCAGATGTGCCTTTGAGTCCTCTATAAAGTTTATTTTTACACCATGAGAAAATTTTGCCTATATCAAAAGATATGGCCCAAAAACCAAACATTGGTATATCCTTTGTTAAATTCAAACATTTGAATTCAAAAGGTCACAGTTAAACTTTAGACAATATGCTATCATTTCATGTCCTTGCTACTTATATTAGTATGCACTATCAATCTTCTTCAAATTTTAACTCATAGTGCACCAATGCCCAAATTTTAAACTTCAAATGGTTATCCTCATCTTATGCAATCTTGTAATCTTGGCCATGCATGTTTCATCAATATCTTTGAGATAGTCCTTGCTTTAACAATGCTAGATAACTATCACTTTAACCTCTTAACTTTAATGCACACCATTTATCTCAATTAATATGAACACCCATTCACCATTGATCCTTGAAATAATCTTGATATTTATCTTTGATCAATGTTAAACATCAAACACTTAGTACTATCTTGTTGCATCCTAACATCTTGGAATAAACATGCTCCGTCAATCCTTTTGTAAGGAGACTATCTTTAATTAGTTTAAGCATTAAAAAATTTGACCCATTTGACTTAATTCACATTTATATCTATATTTATGAACTCTCACAAACCATTGGATCTCCATCTGGTTCTAATCTTTAACATCGTGCAAAAATGACTATGGGGACCATTACTATCTGCATAGAAAGCCAACTTTACACAGTCATATCTTTTACCTCGCTCATTCACATGTTCTAAAATTTAGACCATATGTTCTCCTTTCAAAAATTAATCCAAAAATGTATTAATTATCTCTTTAAACCTTTGTATGTGTAAGATATAATGCCATTAATCTGATCACTTAGATTTTTCTACCATAAAGCTAACTATGTCAAGAACTATCTGGAAGACCAACTTTGCACATGCATATATTTTGATGTGCTTCATCTCATATCATAAAAATTATAAAAAATAAAATAGGCATAAAACTTAACAAACACAAATGATCATTTTATCTTGAAACCTTCACATGTGAAAAATATAAAACCATCAAAATTCTTACTCAACTTTTCTTGTCACATTACAAATTTGGTTAACTATGGGAAAACATTGTCAAACTTCCTGCGAGCCCAACTTTACACTTGCATATCTTATGTTGAACTTTTTTTCATGACATAAAATTTATAACATAGAAACTAGGAATAAATTTGATCATAACCATGTGACCAACTCCCCCTGACTCATCAACATGTGGCAATGGTGATGTCAACAAACTACTTACTCATATTTTCTACCACTAGACCCAAAATGTCTAGATGAAAACAATGATCAACCAAATGAGATAAAATCATGTACACAAGCACTTAAAACATATAAAACATTTTAGGGACTTCTTTCACATCCTCAAATTATCATATGCATCCCTAATCATCCCTAACCATGCCAAAATATAAGATCAACCAAGCATACTTAAAGCATACTAGGACAAGCATATTGCACACTTTATCATTGTCACTCAAACTATTAATGCACTTCATCCACTCACTTGGACACATATATGACATCACAATGACATCATTTAAAACTCTCCAATAATATCCCCCTTTTTCATTGATGTCAACACCCATCATGAAAAAATATACATCTCACCTTATTTCTCTCTCTTCAATCACTCTCACAATAGGAATCTTCTACCCCTTTGACACAATGATAAAGTGAGCACAAACTGATCCTAAGGACATAAAAAGTACATAAACATGAGATTAATATATTATAAATATGATACAAAATCCCCCTTACCTTGATCCTACCTTTTCTTTGCCTTGACAACTTCCTCTTGCCACATGCTAACACTCTCTTCAACCAAGCACTGCAACTAATGAAGAAAGAACACAAAAAACTAATGAAATCATATGTAACTTAATAATAAACATATAATAGGAACTCTCCCTAATATTTATATTCAATTCCACATCCTGATCATTTTTAGATCTTCATCTACCATGACGAACCATCACACAAGCTCACTAGCCTCTTCTCTCAAGCCACCTTAGGTACCACCAACAAAACTTCATGCCACTCACCAAAAAGGACACATGATATCAAAAAACCTAGTAAATCTCCTTAAAACACTAATGCATTTATATTTTGCAAAAATTAATTAAAAGCATCACATCTTCATTACTAGGCCTGTCTAGACTCCTTATAGCCCTCCCTCGAACTTGTAGAGCCCATAAATTTTAGTAGACACACCTTCAAGACTTTAAAATTAATATAAATATAAATATAATATTAACCCTTAAGTACAAAAAAATTCATCACTTTTATCATCATCTACAACATACTTCCTTCACAACCTACTAGCCAATTAGGCCTCCATCTTGACAAAAACATGAATAACTTGAAATATATAAACCTTCAGATATCTATGAAGCTTGATTTTACAACCCATTTATTCCATTAAATATATTAATAATCATAAAACTTCAATTAAAAATTAAAAAAACTTTTCTAATAGAGCCCAAAACCCTAGGATCTCAAAACAAACAAGGTCAACATAACACCTTCCAATCAATGCACACTCCTAAAACTTCTTGCACACTTGGATACAACCATCACACACTTTTGTACCAAGATTTGAGATTTCATACCTTTTGGAAACTTAACTTCCTATACCATGTCTTTTGACCTTTCTGAGCACCAAACTCTTCTCGACACTCCATCAATCTCATTAAGCCACTTGGAAACACCCATTCTGACCCTGTACTATAAATCCTTCATAAACCTCTGGAGTAAGCTCATGAAATTATTACTCCCCCTTAAATAATGACCTTATAAGATCAACACAAATCTCTATACATATTGGCATTATGATCTTGATAAAACAAACTTGCTTGTCCAAAAGAAAGATGTCTCCTAAGAAGCATAGGTAGAGACATCCTACTTCACAATGTCCTCGAACAATGTGAAACCATGAGTTTCCCACAAATATTCATATTCCTTATCCTCCTTATTCATATGATGCTTATAGGTTTTCTTCTTATTATTATTAGGATTAAAATAAGTAACATGCTCACCCACTACAACATTCTCCTTCTCTTCTAGGATTGAATTGACAATATATGGAGACGACATAGATTCATGACATACCTTTTCATCTAAAGAAACCACCTTAAAGTTATTAACCTCATCAATAACCATAGATAATTTATGTTATTTACATGATACATTTTCAAAAATAGTATGATGTTCAATTGGATCCATACTCACCTCAGAACTAACCTCAACCAGTATTTTGGTCTTCTCCTTGAGCTTGGTCTCTTCATTCATAATGTGAGTAGACAATGAGAGCCCTTGACACTCTTCAATTTTTGAAGCATTCTCCACCATATAAAATAGATTACTTGAACCTACTGATCCATCATGACTCATACTTACAACCTATGGTTTCTATGAATTAATTTGTCTTCTTCATTGCACTCTAAGAGCCTAATTGGACTCATTTTGACTTGATGACCTGTTGAAAATTTTGACCCTATAGGTCAAAATTGAAACCTCTATCATTCAGGACTTTGCATAAACATGCCTTTTGAAGAAGGGAAAGAGGACTAGGCTAAGGGGATACTTTGAAGAAGCTTATGACAAAATTACTTCAAACTTTTTGTTCGAAGGAAATATGAGAATAAGGGTCCTTTACATGTTTCCCAAAGGGTTCTTTCCCTTTGGGAAGTTTTTTTTACAAGAAACCCAAAAGGCAACTTGAAAATTTGGAAGGGTACTCTGTAGATGTTTTGAAGGGTACTTTCCTTTTAATGAGGACCAAGCAAGAAAGTTAAAAGACCATTTTAAAGGGGAAGAGGACCATTTACATAATTCTAAAGGGTACTCGATAAAGGGATTATGATTTAGTTTGAGGGACACTTACAAAAACTCAAAGGGTATATGCCTTTTAGAAGAAGGGTATGTTTCAAGAGAAGAGTAAACTTGAAGAAATATAAAGGCATTTGCAGAAACTTGAGGGGTAGTCTTCAAATTCTGAAGGGACATTACAAGAATCTTGAAGGGTACCAACCCTTTGGGAAAGTTCATCAAAAGAATGCCAAAGGACCATTTTATAATTTTGAAAGGTAGGGATAAAAAGTTTGAAGGAATTACTTCAAACATTTTGTCTGAAAGAATTCATTCGGAAGACTTTCCAAGGGAGAGAGACAATTCAAAGGGCAAGAGGACCTTTATAATTTTTTCAAGGGATTAGAGTCCCTTTGGGAATGTCACATTTCAAAATGCTTGAAGGGACACTTTTAATAAATGAAGGGTAAGTGGACTTTATTGAGAGACCATTCTCATTTGTTTGAAGAAATTGTCCATTTAAAAAAGAATTCGAAGACATAATTCCTTCAAACTTTTTGTCTAAAGGAATAAGCAAGGAGATGGACCCAAAAAGATTCAAAAGGAAAAAAAAACCCATGGAGAAGAACTTTATAAAATTCCAAAGGAATTTCTTTAGACAAATATATGAATGAATTCCTTCGGAGAAGGAAAGGAGAGGCCCAAGAAGGATAAGTCACAAACTTTTTGTCTGAAGACATAAGTCCAAATAAGAATTCTGAAGGCCAAAGGAAAATCTCGAGAGACAATTCCTATAGACATTTTGTCCATGGGAAAATGACTTAATAGAAAAGCCAGAGACAAAGACAAAGGCCCATAGGAAAAAGATACAAAAGGAGACTGAAGAAGTTATTCTTTCAAACTTTTTATTTTAAGGAAAAGACAAAGGAGATAAATAAGGGAATGTACAAAGAAAATAGTCACAGATATTTTTTTTGAGAAAATATTGACAGTGAGAATAACATAGATGGAAATAGTTAAGTGCCTAAAAGCTAAAACAATTCCATGGGAAGAAACAGAGCTAATGAGTGAAGGTAATAGATGAATAAACCTAAAAAACAAGATAATCTAAAGAACATGCATAGAAACAAAAAACCAAAAAATGTAAGAGATTTCAATATCTAATATAAATAGATTAATGCATTCCATAGCATGCAAAGTGATCCAAACATGATTGAACATGTCCAGGTGTAACTATTTCAGAGATGACACCTTCAATTCTAAAAATGGAGACTCATTTACATGAAGGATTCAAGTTGTTTAATGTTGGATATCTTAGCAAAATTACATGCATGCACTCTTTTTAATATGATCCTTTCAAATGTTCTAGTAGCTCAAAAGGAGTTCTAAATTTGGATGTGGCGTAACTTTTTCATGAAAGTGGAGTTGACTATTCTTATTTTATAGATTTGACTAATTATCAAGTGTCACATCTACTCATTATTTTCATGCAAAGGAAATCCTTTCAAATGTTCCAACTCAGCTTCAAGTTGATTCAAGCTTAAATCAAGACATCCAAAGTTGGTGTGACATCATGTATGGGGTAGATTTGTCAAAGCTTGAGCCCACTATCCATTTTCAATGCCAAAGGGATTTTCATACAAGACAAAAGATAAGAAAAGACAAATTTATAAGGTTGTGATAACACAAATTAGACTTGGGTTGAAGTGGGAGTTATCTTCTTCTATTTTCAATGCCAACCTCTTGGCTATTGTGTATTTTTTTATATAAGTTGGCTTTTTAGCCTTGAATTGTATCCCTCTTTTGGCAAGATCAAATTTTACCGAAGACTAAGCTTTTAACCTTTTTTATATTAATAGGACTATTATTTTTAGATTCTAGTTGCTAGTATAGTGTATTTATGTCATTGATTTGCATAAGTGATATAGTTTTCTTCCTTGTCAAGTCTTGATTCTTACCTAGTTACTAGCTGATCAAATTATGCAAGTCAAGTTCTATGTTTAATGTCTTTTGTTTAAGTTTATAGTAGATTTAAGTGGTTTTTTAGTGCCTTTAATTAGGCTTATTCCATCATTTCCCTCAAAATTTGATCATAAGATAGAAGCTTTTCATGAAATACTTATGCATATTGGTCAATTGGAGTTAAAATTTTGGCATATTTCTTGTCTAAATCTATGCTTTTATGAGCTCTAATTGAGTGGATCAACCAATCATTCAGGTGTATTTCTATCATTGGATAAGATTTTATTTCAAGTTTTATTTCTCTCTTTTCCCAAGCAATTTTTAGCATAGATCAAGGATCCTAATTGATACACCAAAGGGAGCTTGCCCTTAGAATCTAGAGATTCAATCCACTGATTAGGTCACCCATAGCCTAGGATTATTTTCATATTTCAACAGACTGTGAAGACCTGAAACTACATTCATAAGGCTGCAAGTCTAATTAACAATAGTTTTTGGCACATCCAATGGGACCAACAAAGAAATAATTCTAAGATTCAGAGAAGTTTAAAGCTGAAGAAAAGCTTTACAAGAGATGAGCATGTTCATCTTCATCACAAGATAAAGATTTTTCAAGTTGTAGATTCCATAGGATCATTCAAACAGTTCTTTCATGCCAAAATTTACCATAGGGTCAGCAAGCAAAGGTATTCCTTTTGAATTTATATCTTATAAGAGATCAAGATTTCAAAGGGAAAAACCATATCCTCAAAAATAGTATTTGCCTCCTAGTCATCCTATTGTTTTAACCAATACAATCCCCACTATCCAAATGGCCATCAAAAACTAGGTTTTTGCTCCATTCACCCACTGAATTTAGCCCAATTTGATGATATTCCAGTGTCTACCCTCAAGAGTATCTTATTCTTCTCAGGAGAAAATCAAACAACCATTATTAAGCATATCTAAGATGTGGCTAATCTTTATTCAGTCCAAAATGTTGTTGATGATAATGTTGTTATTAGATTGTTTTTTGCCTCCTTCAAAGGAAAAACATTACAATGGTATAGAAACCTTCCACTAAACTCCATTTCCACTTGGGATGAATTAGGCACAGTGTTAGTCAAGCAATTTGAGGATAAATCTAATCATCTATCTTTAGTTGAGTAATTGACTGCCATAACAAGGGCTCCTCATGAGTTCATGTATAATTTTAACCTTAGATTCTAAAAGAATGGACCAAAATACCTGTGTTGGTAAGGCCATCCTCTGAATATGAATTTTTGTACTTTTTGAAAGCCCTTAACTCTAATATTAGTGTGATGATACAGTCAATAGGTGGTACTACCTTGCCAGGTTCTTATGAGGTTATAATAAGGGTATAAAATAGTTTGATACAAGTAGATAAGGTTTTTCCAAGACCTCCAATGCCTATATTTCTAGAAGTAAATTCCATACCACTACCACAAATTCCTCAAATTCCATTCTTAGCTCCTATTCTATCACCTCAAGCTCAAATTATAGCCTCTACTAGTCAAGCTAGTGAGATAGGTAAGCTGAAAAACTTATTAAAATCTTTTGTAAATAAAATATTGTAGCTCAAAAGGCAATAATTTCAATCAAATAAGCCCTATCAATATCAAAATCAGAACACCTATCATCTCTTCAAAGATTAAAGGCCTTCTTATCAGGGTTTCAGAGAGAATAGACCACCTTATCAAACACAAGGAGCCATAACTCCAACTAAGCCATATGTTACCCTTGATCCTAATGTTCTCACTTCAAAGGATATTATTCCTACCCCACCTCAAAATGAAATGATGTAGGATTCAGGTTGGTAGTCCTCAAATCTCAATGGTGCTCAAAACTAAGCCTTGGTATCATAAAACATCACTATGCCTCAAATGACACAAGAAGAGTTTCCTTTTCAAGGAGGCCAATACTAAGATACAAGTTTGGAATCATAAGGAGAGACTCATCAAGTTCAAGGGTAGCCTGATGCTATTAATGTAAATTGGCAAGTAGATGATCATATTGCTTTTACTCAAGGTGTTAAAATTAATAATTCAAGTGGTCAAGTTGCAGATATAACTAGAGATAAAAGAAGATCCATTGAGGAAACTCAAGAGATGAAAAATTCTTAAAGTAATCTTATGGTTATTTCTAAGAGAAAAAAAGAGCAACTTATTGTCCCTACAACTCAAAAAAATTAGAATATAGAGGTTGGTAAGGTTTATAAACTACATCTAGTTCGTAGACAGCCAGTGCTTCATAAGGTAAAACTAAAGGTTAGTGGATCTCATTTCAATATTATAGATCAAATGAAGAAGTATATCATTAGTATTAGCATGTGGGATTCTCTTTCCATTCTAGGACAAAAGGATAAGCTCATTAAAGAGCTTCAGCTCTTAAATTGTCTCCAAAACTGATTGAGAAAGAAGGTGTTATCTTGACTAATTTGGATTAGCTAGCAAAGCAATAGATACAAAAAGTAAATAAAGTATAAAAAGTAGACAAAACTGAGGTAAAATCAAATAAAAATCCTCCTTTTTACCTTTCTTTGATAGTATGTGATACTTTGGTTCATAATTGTATGGTGGATAGCAGAGCTAGTAGTATGATCATGACTAAGTAGATTGCAAACAAGCTTGGCCTTGTTTATGAGCCAAATACTAAAGGGGTATTGTAATTGAATGGGTCACCAACAAATATAGTAGGAATCATCAAAGATTTGAAATTGACATTACATGCTTTCTCAATGTTACTATTCAACAGAATGTTGTTGTGGTAGACTTGCCTCCTTACTTTGTTATGTGCCTTTCAAGAGACTTCACCTCAAAGATTGGGGGATATTTATCAACTAATTGGAATTATTTAATGTACAAAACTAGGTATGGTACCAAGGTAACAATTCATTCTGAACTTATTGCACATTTTTATTTGGAACCATATATGCCAAGTGTTGTGAATACTAATTGTATCATCTTAGGTGATGTGCTATAAATTAGTGATGTGAAAAATGAATCACCTTTGGATGGAGCTCCAAATTTGTTCCTTGATGAGTGGGTTTCCACTTTGCATGAGCATAATCTTTACAATTTAATTGAAGAAGGACTTTGTGTGTATTACCTTCATGAGAATGATACACCAAGTCTAGCCATGGTTAAACAAGATGAGTCTAATGAAGGTTTGTGGCAATTGTACTTTGATGGATCAAAGAATAAGCATGTAACTAGAGCTATAATGATGTTGGTTTCTCCAAAAAAAACAAAGGTATTTCTCTTCTATTAAATTTTAGTTTGGTTTTTCAAACAATGTTGCTGAGTATGAAGCACTAGTTCACAGTTTGTAGTGAGCTAGGAAGATGAAATTCAATTCTTTGCAATTTTTTGGTGATAGTGAACTTGTACTTCACCAAGTAAGAGGTTTTAATGTGTGTAAAAATTTGTTGCTTAAGTCTTACAAGCATATAATATGGGACTTACTTGAATATTTCTAAGCTTTTAACATTCAGGCAATACCAAGAGGTGAGAATAAACATGTTGATAGGTTGGATACCATTGGGTCATAATTTAGTATCCTAGTTTATATAAGGAGTGAAAAAATTCAATCAAACATAAAGGTGGTTGTAAGGCCTTTTGTTCTAGATAATCATGAGAATCAGTAGGTGGTTGAAGATGACAATCAAATTGTGAGATTCTTACAAGAAGAGGCTGAGTTTTCTTCAAGAAACTAGTCAAATCACTTGTAGCAATATGGTGATCAAATTATGCAATTGAAAATGAATAAGCTAGCCAAAGGATTGGTCACACTTGAGAACATTTTCAATGGTTATGATGAGCTAAGAAAAGAGAATTCATCCTTGTCAACAAAGGAAGAGTACTATGCTAATGTAGAGATTGCAACTAGTAAGATTTTGAAATTGGGTAAGGTATGCACTCCTTCACAAAAGAAAACTTTCATTGATTTATGAAATTTTTTTGCTAATATATTTGCATATCAGTATAGTGAGCTCAAAGGTTTTGATCCAAGTTTGGCTCAACACACTATTAAGTTAGAGGAAGAAACTAAACTAGTGAGACAAAGACAAAGGCCCATTAATTCAAAGCTTGAGACTTTGATGAGAGGTGAGCTTCACAAGCTCATAGAGTCAGCTATTATATTTCCAATCAAGCATTCAACTTGGATGGCAAATCTTGTTTTAGTTTGAAATAAGAATGGTGAGATTCATTTGTGTGTTGGCTTTCATGATGTCAACAGGTATTCACTTAAAGATCACTATCTATTGCCACCAATGAAACAAATTTTACAAGTTCTTGTAGGTTGAAAGAGGTTTTTTTTTTAAGATGGATATAGTGGCTACAATCAAATTTTGGTCAAGGAAGAATACCAATTTAAGATAGCCTTTACAACTAAGTGGGGGATGTTTGCATACAAATAGATGCCATTTGGTTTATGTAATGCTGGAGAAACCTTTCAGATAGCCATGGATATGGTATTCTAAGGCCTTCTTAATAGGTTTGTACTTGTTTATTTGGATGATATAATAGTGTTTTCAAATAATGCAGAAGATCAAAAGGTTCATCTCAAGCAAGTGTTTGAAAGGTGTAGGCAATTTGGGATATCTCTAAATCCCAAAAAGTATGTTTTTTTAATTCATAAAGGTAAGCTTCTTGGACATGTTGTTTCAAATAATGGTTTAAGCATAGATGCTAAAAGGATTCAATCTATTCTTGCACTCTCCTTCCCTATGTACAAAAAGGGTTTACAAAGTTTCTTTAGGAAAATCAATTTCATAAGGAGATATATTTTAGATTTTTCCATTTAAGATAAGCCACTTACATCCATGCTAAAGAAAATATTGAATTTCATCTAGTCCAAAAAAGGAATAAAAGGGTTTGAAGATATTAAGAAGGTCATAGCTAGTGTTTCTATGCTTATAAATCCAAATTTCAAAAAGGATTTCATTTTGTATACTTATGCTAACATGGACACCATTTCAGGCATTCTTATGCAGTAGAATCATGAGGCTTTGGAGCAATCAATAGCCTTCTTCAGTCAAGGTTTATAAGAGTATGAAATAAGGTACTCTTTTGTTGTGAAACATGTACTTTTAGTTATAAGATCTCTCGAGAAGTTTAGATACTTGTTGTCTAACAATAAGATACACCTAATAGTTTCTCATTCAAGCATCAAAGAGTTTCTCTTGAAAAAAGATATAAACTAAAAGAGATCTAGTTAGATAACCAAGGTAATGGAGTATGATGTGTAAATTAAGGTCATAAAGATGATTAGAGGCAAAGGACTATGTGAGCATCTAGCACAAGACTTGCAGGAGGCTAATGAGCTCATTTTGGTGTCAAATGATGAAGAGGTTGTAGATGGTCATACCTCACCTTCTAGCTAGTTTCATGACTTGTTAAACTATCTCCAAGATGGTATTTATCCTTCTCATCTTAGTGCTTTAAAAATAATATATTTTAGATTGAAATTGATTCCATTTTTGCTTATTGATGGTGTTTTGGTCAAGAAGGATATCAATGGAATGTTGTTAAGATGTGTAGATCCAAGCCAAACCCAAATATTACTTGAATAATTCCATGATGGACATAGTGGAGGACATTTTTTTACAGGAACTACATCTCTTAATATTATGAGAGGTGGGTACTATTGGTCTAGTATATTTGGTGATTGCCATACATGGGTTAAAAAGTGCAAACAATGTGTTATGTTTATAGGAAAAGTGAAGCTTGCAGCCTTACCTCTTCAGCTAATAGTGGTGTATCATCCCTTTGTCCAATGGGGATTGGAATTTATTGGTCTCATAAATTCTCCTTCAAGTTTAGGGCATAAATGGATTCTAACTGCTATAGATTACTTCAGACATTAGACAGAAGCAGTGGCATTGAAAGAAGAAAATGAAACTAATGTTCTTGATTTTTATGAAGGTTTGCTTACTAGATTTAGAGTTCCTTTAACTAATATTTATAATAATTCAATGGATTTTGTGGGATCTAAGATCAGTCAATGGGCTATCCAATATGGAATTTATCTTAGCACTTCATCAAACTATTATCCACAAGGCAATGGCCTTGTTGAATCTACGAATAAGAACCTATTGAGGATCATAAGAAGGATTATTGAAGACAATCATAGGTCATGGCATCTCAAGTTGAATTTAGCTCTATGGTTTTATAGGATCACCTACAAAAGATCAATAGCCAACTCTCCATACAAGCCGGTATATGGTAAGGAAGCAAGGTTACCTATTTTTCTTGACTTTCCCACTTTGGAACTAATGCCTTAGCTTGAGTTATTAGAGAATGAGCCTATAGAAATCAGATATGGTAAGTTTATGGAGTTGGAAGAGATAACAAATCAGTCCATGCTATCCATGGAAATTCATCAAGCACAAGTGAAGAGAGCTTTTGACAAAGGAGCTTCTTCACAAAGTTTCAAGGAAGGATATTTGGTCCTCAAGTGGGATGAGGATAGAGCTAAACCAATAAGGCACACAAAGTTTGATTCCATTTGGAGTGTCCCATACACAATCTCTAGCTGCAAATCCCGCAATGCCTTCCAACTTGTAAATATGGATGGTCAAGAGATTCCAATCCCAGTTAATGGGATATATTTGAAACATTGCTATTGAAGAGCAAATCTCCTTGTAAATAGTTGTTTTGCTTTCCTCCAAGTGTTGTTCATGCATAGTAGTTTCTTTCTATTTTATTCTAAATAAGTGCTTGTTTGAACATTTTTTATGTTAGTTAGTTTTCTATTTTGTGTGTTCCCCTTCTTGTTTTGAAGGATGAAGGTTATCTCATGCCAAAATAGAGTTTACAGTCATGGATTAGATCTATCATTTATTTGTGAGTTCAAAACTCATGTACATGTACCAAGTTTACCATTGTTTTATGAGTTCAATACCATGTATATGGCTAGGTTATTAAGCATAGTAGGCATGATCCCCAACAAATTAGCCAAAATGTTGACAATTTTAAACCTATAAGTCAAAATTACAACCTCTATAATTCGGGACTTTGCATAAACATGTCTTTTGAAGAAGGGGAGAGGACTAGGCCGAGGGGATACTTTGAAGAATATTAAGACAAAATTACTTTAGACATTTTGTCTGAAGGAAATATGAGAAGAAGGGTCCTTTACAAGTTTCCTAAAGGGTTCTTTCCCTTTGGGAATGTTTTTTCACAAGAAACCCAAAAGGCAACCTAAAAATTCTAAAGGGTACTCTACAGTTGTTCCAAAGGTTACTTTCCTTTTGATGAGGACCAAGAAAGAAAGTGGAAAGACAATTTTAAAGGAGAATGGGACCACTTACATAATTCCAAAGGGTAATTGGTGAAGGGATTGTCATTTAGTCTGAGGGACACTTGAAAAAACCCGAAGGGTATATGCCTTTTAGAAGAAGGGCACCTTTCAAGAGAAGAGTCCACTTGAAGAAATTTGAAGGCATTTTCCAAAACCCAAGGGGCAGCCTTCAAAGTCTGAAGGGAAATTACAATAATCATAAAGGGTACCAACCCTTTGGGAAAGTTCATCAAAATAATGTCAAATGACCATTTTATAAGCCCGAAGGGTAGGGACAAAAAGTCCAAAGGAATTCCTTCAGACATTTTGTTCAAAATAATTCCTTCAAAAGACTTTCCAAGGGAGAGAGACAATTCAAATGAAAAGAAGACCTTTATAATTTTTCTGAGGGGGTTTGAGTCCCTTCGAGAAAGTCACATTTCAAAATTATTGAAGGGACACTTTAAAGAAACAAAGGGCAAGTGGACTTTCCTGAGAGACCATTATCATTTTTCTGAAGGAATTGTCTATTTAAAAAAGATGCAGAAGACATAATTCCTTCAAACTTTTTGTCTAAAGGAATAAACAAGGAGATGGATTCAGAAAGATTCAAAAGGAAGAAAAACCCATGGAAAATGACTTTATAAAAGTCTGAAGGAATTCCTTTGAAAAAGGAAAGGAGAGGCCTAGGAAGGATAAACTATGGACTTTTTGTCCAAAGACATAAGTTTGAAGAATTATTCTAAAGGCCAAAGTAAAATCCCAAGAGATAATTCCTACAAACATTCTATCCATAGGAAAATGACTTAATAGAAAATCTAGAGATAAAGACAAAGGCTCGTGGGAAAAAGATAGACAAGGAGACTGAGGAAGTTATTCCTTCATATTTTTTGTCCGAAGGAAAAGACAGAGGAGATAAATAAGGGAATAGATAAAGCAAATACTCATAGATAATTTTTTGAGGAAATATTGACAGTGGGAATAGCATAGACGTAAATAGATAAGTGCCCAAAAGCCAAAATAATTCCATGGGGAGAAACATAGCTAATGAGTGAAGGAAATAAATGAATAAACTTGAAAAGTAAGACAAGCTAAAGAACATGCAAAAAAATAGAATACTAGAAAATGCAAGAGATTTCAATAGCCAATATAAATAGATGAATGTGTTCCATAGCATGCAAAGTGGTCCAAACATGATTAAACACATCTAGGTGTAATCTTTTCAAACATGACACCTTTAGTTCTAAAAATAGAGACTCATTTGTATGGACTCAAGTTGTTTAACATTGGAGATCTTAAAACAATTACGTGCATATAGTCTTGTTACTCTGAGCCTTTCAAATGTTACAACAGCTTAAGAGGAGTTCTAAATTCGGATGTGGCATAGCTTTTTCATGCAAGTGGAGTTGATTGTTCTTATTTTATAGAGTTGATTAATTGTCAAGTGCCACATCTAATCATTATTTTCATTCAAGGGAAAGCCTTTCAAACATTCCAACTTAGCTTCAAGTCAATTCAAACTTAAATCAAGACATCCAAAGTTGGTATGAAATCATGTATGGGATAGATTAGTCCAAGCTTGAGCCCACCATCCATTTTCAACACCAAAGGGTTTTTCATGCAAGATAAAAGACAACAAAAGACAAATTTAGAAGGTTTTGATAACACAAATTAGACTTGGGATGAAGTGGGAATTGTTTTCTTCTTCTATTTTCAACGCCAACCTCTTGGTTGTTGTGTATTTTTTATAGAAGTTGGATTTTTAGCCTTGAATTGTATCCCTCTTTTGACGTGATCGAATTCTGCCAAAGACTGAATTTGTAACCTTTTTCTAGATTAATAGAAGGACTATTGCTTTTATATTCTAACTATTGGCATAGTGTATTTAGGTCATTGATTTGCATAAGTGATAGAGTTTTCTTCCTTATCAAGTCTTGATTCTTACCTAGTTACTAGTTGGTTAGATTACGCAGGTCATGTTTTATGTTTAATGTCTTTTGGCTGAGTTTACAGTAGATGCAGGTGGTTGGTTAGTGCCTTGAATCAGACCTATTCCATCATTTCCCTCAAGCTTTTATCACAAGAGAGAACTTTTTCATGAAATACTTATGCATATTGGTCAATTAGAGTTGAAAGTTTAGCCTTTCTCTTGTCTAAATCAATATTTTTAGGAGCTCTAAATGAGTGGATGAACCAATCATTTAGGTGTATTTTCATCATTAAATAAGATTTTATTTCTTTATTTTCCCAAGAAATTTATAGCGTAGAGCAAGGATCCTAATTGATACACCAAAAGGAGTTAGCCCCTAAAATCTAGAGATTCAATCCACTGATTAGGTCACCCACGACCTAGGATTATTTCCTTGTTTCAACAGATTGTGAAGGCCTAAAACTACCTTCCATGGGGTGAAAGTCTGATTGACAACATGACCTTTGTTTTTAGAATCTAGCAATGTGACCAATCTTCTCATAGTTGTAGCAAACAATACTACTTGATGGAAACACAATCTATCTTACCTTGTTTGGATATAAACCTGCAATGTGTCTTATGTCATGATAAATGAAATAACCTCCTCTTTTTGAAGAGGAATCACCTTGTCTAACCTTATGTGGATAATGGTTTGCAAAGTATCCCACATTAAGACAATTGAAAAACTTAACTTTGTTCACACTTTTTGACTGATGATCCCCATCATAGTTCCATGTAAACTCATTTATAATAGGTCTCTTGCATTCTTTAACTTTATTTTCAAACCAATTACATGTGAAATAGTAACCATTAAAACTTGCATACCTCATGACATTTGGCTATCTAATCTGATTTGTCTCATTCTACCAGTGCCTACATTCCTTGTCTAATGATTTGTCTTCAAATTATGATTGTCCTTGTTCACATTAATCATCATCTTATCTTGAGTTACATTCTTTTATTTTTCTTCATATCTAAGACTAATTCTATCACTAGCATGATTTTGACCACTCAGAATATTGTCTAGATCACTTGATCTCTTTTTTAATATCACAAATGACTTCACCTTACTAGATGTCTTCTTTAATTTAGATTTCAATGACTCATTTTAAATAACATACCTTTAACATTCATCTTCTTTGGCTTTCAAGCTTGTAGATAGAATTTCCAATTGACAATTGAGATGCTTGACCATATCTTCATACTCATTGGTGTAGTCATTCATTCTTGAATCAAACACATTGAATTGATCCTCATAGTCCTTGAGTTTAGATTTCATCTTCTTCATTATCTTCTTCTCAATCTTCAATTCTTCAAGAGCATTCATCAATTCAATCTCATAGTCCACCTCATCTTTATCATCATCTAAATCACTCCAAGTAGACTCCTTTTGATGTGAGCAACTTCCTTCCTCAAACATGAACAAGGCTTCATCTTCAATAGGACCATCATCTTCATTATCATACTCTGAGTTATTATTTTCACTTTTGACTGATGAGCTGCAATCTTCTTTGGTGTAAAGAATCTTCTTATTCTTAAAGGACTTCTTGTTATTATACTATCTAAATCCATTCTTCTTGTATGTCTTCTTGTCTTCATATTCACATTCACCATATTCTTCATCATCATTCTTCTCACGCTTATGAGGGAACTCATGAGCATAATGTCTTATCTCTCCATAGTTGAAACATTTGAAGGGTAGTTTACCCTTATACTTCCTTAAGCTTGTTTTCAATTTCCTAGTAATCAGAATAATTAGTTCATCCTCATAAATGTAAAATATCTCATCCTCTTTGGGTTTTTTACCTTGTAAATTCTTCTTTGGCTTCATTTCTATTCTGAATGTTGCTTCCTTCTTTGGTGGTATATCAGCATTTACTCTCATCTCATAGGCAGTAAGGGTACCATGCAATTGATCCATCTTCAACTAAGTAAGATCATGACTTTATTCTATATAAGATACTTTTGGATTAAACTTGAGAGATATAGACCTTAATACCTTTTGAAATACAGTAGCTTCTTTAAGTTTATCTCCAAGCCCTTTGATGATATTCACAAAATCATCAACTCTTTACAGAAATAATAAATCTTTCTCCATTTTAAGACTCTCAAATTATCTTCGATGAGTCTGAAACTTTACCAACTTAACATTTGAATATCCTTCATGAATGATATATAATTTGTCTCATGTCTATTTAGTATATTTATAATGTATTACCGTTTTGAACTCGGTCTCTATAAGACCACAAGTAATGGCATTCATTGGCTTAGAATTATTCTAAAACAACTTCTTGTCTATAGCACTATATGGAGAAGTAGTAGGAGTAACATAAACATCACAATTGATTGCCATATATCAAACCCTAGGGACATAATATATGTCCTCATCGTTACACTCCAAAATCATAATTGGATCCATTGAACATTGATGCTTTCTTAGTATAGAAACCTCCTTGATGACTACCCATATTGTACCTTAGATCACCTTCAAGCTGTACCAAAAGACTTACTTTGATACCAATTATTAGAGGTACAATCACTAAGAAAGGGGGTGAATTAGTTAGCCTAAAAAATCCAACCTCAATTTCAAACCTTTTAAAAAACTCTTAGTCAATTACCACAAGAATTCATGAAGTATACACATCATTCATATAAATAAATAAGAGAAACAATACAAGATCAAGCACATAACACATGACATATGTGGGAAACCCTCTTGAGGGAGAAAACTGACTCGAATCTATAATTATAATATTTTATTATAATAATAATAACCATTTTAAACTAGATACAACTGATAAAGGAACTACCATCCCCTATTTTAGTGAGACTGAAATCTCACAATGAGCTTATACACCTATCTAGTTGAGCTACCACAACAACTAGACCTTTAGCAAGTTTCACCTTGCAAAGAGGATGTAACCCCCTAGATGTTGAGAAACCAAAACAACACCTATGAACATAACATCTCCTAAACACTTATTTCCTTCCAATATGATGGATATATAAAGTAAAACATCTTTCTTCAACTTTTCACACTCAATGCATCCAAAACCACCTTTTGGGTCACCCTAGACCTCTTCTCTCATCCTCAATCTACAAGATCACTATTTTATATCAAAAACATGACCCATAGGTCATACACACAATCCTAAATATAATCTACTCATCAACTCATATATTGGGCACTTTACCTCTCCTTCACTCCATAACTCTCACATGCACAATCCTCGTCCAAGTCTAGAAATTAACTTCTTTGATTTCACTATTTATAGAGCATTCATGATTATCACTATATTGGTTGTCCATTAGATATGCCTTATAATTTAATTATTATAACATATAAATACATGTATAAACACAATCCACATACGTTGGCCATAACATCTATGGGTCACCCTTAAGCAATTACACCTTTCATGTAGGCCCAATGTAGCTCTTATAGGTCTCATAGAGATCTATTCACCCATTTATCACTTCATCGAGCAAGATAAAAACATAAGAACACTTTCCAACTCATGAAACCATGCCACATGATCTATAGGTCTCCTTTAAGTTCCAACATCCATTATATCACACTTCTGTTAACCCCCAATTAACTCAAACACCTCTTTGTACACGCAGTCATTATGAATGAAAACACAATCAAATTCTAACCCTTTGCTCATACTTCATATGATTGATCAAACCTTTATAATTCAAATATATGGTCCTTATAGATTCTACAACACTCCCCAATATATAATTCATTAAGATATTTCAAAATAGTATCAAAACAAGTTCAAATAATCTTCTCAGGTCACTTGTAAGACATACACAAAAACATAATCAACTTTGAACCTTAATAACTTTGATTGTACACACTATCAAATCTGTAAATATATATTTCAAGATGCATATTTGATTCCTCTAAAAAAATTATTTTCACACCATGAGCAAATTCTAACTGTATCAAAAGATATGACCCAAAAACTAGATATTGGTCTTTCTTTTGTTAAATTCAAATATTTGAATTTAAATGGTCACAGTTAAACTTCGAACAATATGTTATCATCTTGTGTCCTCACTACTTATATTAATTACACACCATTGATCTTATTATAAATTTAACTCATAGTTCACCAATATCCAAATGTTAAAATTTGAATAATTTACTCATCTCGTGCAATCTTACAATCTTGACCACACACACTCCATCGATCTCTTTGAGATTTTCCTTGCTTTAACAATGCTAGACAACTATCACTTTGACCTTTTAATTTTAATGTGTGCTTTTTATCTCAATAAATATGAAAACCTATTCATTTTCTATCCTTTAAATAATCTCTATCTTTATCTCTGCTCAATGTTAAACATCAAACACTTGGCACCATCTCACTGCATCCTAACATCTTGGAGTAAACACGCTATGTCGATCCTTTTATAAGGAGCTCAATCTTTACTCAGTTTAATCATCAAATAATTTGACCCATTTTAATTAATAAACACTATATATCTATATTTATTAAATATTGTGAACAATTGGATCTCCATCTGGTTCTGATCTTTAACATCGTGCAAAAATGACTAAGTAGGAGGCTATTTCTATCTACCTAGAAGGCCAACTTTGCACAGTCATATATTTTGCCTCACTCACTTGCATGTTCTAAATTTAGACCATACATTATAATTTTAAAAAATAATCTAACCATGTATTAATAATCTCCTAAAACATTTGCATGTGCAATATTTAATGATATTAATCTACTCACTCATATTTTTTTGCCACATAGCCAACTATGTCAAGAACTGTCTGGAAGACCAAATTTAAAGATGCATATATTTTGATGTGATTTATTCAATGACCTAAAAATTAAAGAAAATAAACTAGGCATAAAACTAAATAAACCCATATGATCATTTTCTCTTGATAGCTTCATGTGCAAAATATAACACCATCATAATGCCTACTCAGCTTTTCTTGCCACATTGTAAATTTGGCTAAGTATGGGAAAACACTATCAAACTACCTGGGAGCCTAACTTTGCACTTGCATATCTTATGTTAGGCTTCCTCACATGACCTAAAATTTAGAACATATAAAATAGGCACAAATGTGATCATAACCATATGAACATCTTCCCATGACTCATCCACACATGGAAATGGTGATGTCAACAAACTGCCTACTCAGATTTTCTGCCACTAGACCTAAAATGTCTAGATGAAAACAATGATCAACCAAATGAAATCAACTCATGCACATAATAAATAAAAACATATAAAACATCTTAGGTACCTATTTCATGTCTTCAAATTATCATATTCATCCCTAATCATCCCTAACCATGCCAAAACAGAAGATCAACCAAGCATACTTCAAACATATTGGGACAAGCACATTGCATACTTTGTCATTGTCACTAAAACTATCAAGGCACTTCATCAACTCATTTGGAAACCTCCATGGCATTACCATGACACCATTGATAAATCTATAACATATTTATTGTTTTAGGATCCTTTCAAGTGTACAAGTGTCCTTGAATATAGTAATTTGATCTCTAGTCTACTTACCATGAGTTTCCTCATGCATATCACCTCTATATTGAAACACTTATGTTAGAACATCTTAGGACTTCAAATATAGTTTATAGGTATTTTTTCTTAGTGAAATAATTATGATAACATTGTGTAAATCCTTATGGTGTATCACCCCCTTAGAGTAGTTTTATTTCATGCATACTTATACCCCTTTTCCCATAAACAAATAATTAGTGTAGGTGATAAGCACTTCAAGGTAAATTCAGGGAGCTAGCCCTTAAACCTAGAGGTATAATTATACTATAGGTAAACCCACATACCTGGAAGTATTTTTATGTTTCCAAAATCTAGATGAGGCTTGAATAACCTCTTATAGGGTGCAAGATTTAGTGATAACAGTTTTGGCATGCCCGATGGGACCAAGGTCTAAGAGAGTGGAAATATTGTTGGCATTTTTTAACTCCAATAAAATTTTGGAAGCAAGCAAGATATCACCAATGGTGACTCCAAATGAAATATTTTATTTTTAATCAACCTAGGTATCTCTTGTTAAAAAGTTTGATTAGTTCTTGTATCTCATTTGACCTATGAGGTTGATATGAAAAACTATGGTGAATACTCCTACTATGAACCTCCCTATAAACCTTGTTATAAACCATGTTATACCCCTCAAAATCCATATCAAAATGGTTACCAATCCTATGAGCCATAAAATCCCTATGGTAACCCATTTCCTTATCCATATGGACATCATGTTGTTGAATATCCCTATGAAGAATGTTATCAATAAGCCTATCAATAAATGCCTTCCTATCAACCCCAATATGACCCTTACCAAACACACCATGATGTCTATCAACCTCAAGAAGATCTGTATGAGTCTTGTAATAAGTAATTAGATTATCCCATTGATTGTACACAAAGATAATACAAGACAAAATATGAAATCTTAGTCATGAAAATGGAAACCCTTCATAATCCCCAATATCACATTCCTCCTCCTCCATCAATCCCTTATCATATCAAATTTTTATTGGCATTCATGTCAACCTTGCTAAATAATGAAGATGATGTGAAAACATGGGATGATGAGTTTGATGTATTCCTTATCCATCTGATGGAACTGTTAAAATGTGTTATTCAAGGTTATATGGGTATGTGGGAGGTGTTTGAAGGAGAAATTCATAGTGATCTCAAAGAGTTGTTTTTTTTGGCAAAGAAGTGTTTCTAATGCTCAATAAATAGGCTAAAGATGTGGGAAGGAAAATAAATTTAAAGTGAGCCTACTACTATTGAAGAGCCTCAAGGAGGCTATGGACAAGGTGAAACATTTGTTGAATTAAGTGTTTTTACATGTAACCAAACCAAATTGTCACTTCCCCATGAGCTTACTCAAGAAGTCCTCTTTCAAAAATCCATTCACAAGCCTACCACTATAATTCATTCCCCATCTCTAACTCATGAGCCTATCCATCAACCTCCCACCTCACCCCTCATTGAAAAGGAGCAAATTATTAAGAGAAAGACATTGAATATCCTATTGTAGTTATCCATATAGATTTGATGAAAACATGAAGGAAGAGGTGCTTGATAAAAACCCCATACCTAGTGCCCATGATGAAATAGCTCTTGGACATGATAGTCATGAGAAAGAAGATCTATGGTAGAAGTATCTTACCATAAATCAAGAGTTTTTATAGATAAGTAATTCAACTTCTTCTCCTAAGAAGTACACACTTTATCATGAGGTTGTTGATGATCATAACAAACATGAAGTTGAGTGTGCTATCAAGAATGAAGAGCAAGATCAAATCACTCCTCAAGAAGTTACAGTCCATGATGAATCTCATGAACCAAAGGTAGAAGATGTTTTCCTTAAAGATAAATCAATACTACAACCTGATGTTAAACCACCCTCATATGCATTGGATCATAAGGAGTATCAGCTTGATGACCTCATACATCAAGAAGAAAAATTTGAAGAGATGATAGTTCTCAAAGAGAAGGAGAACAAAGATGACTGGTAGTAGCAAATGAAACTTTTTCAAGAGCTTGAAGAACTTTTCCAAGTTGAGGGATAAGTACATGAGAACGTGGAGAAATATTTTTCCATGGAATTCAATGATCAAGATTAGATGGACTATGCAGAGCTCCTTGATGAGCTTGAATAACTTACAACTAAAAAGAAATCTAATCGTATTAAGAGTGCCATGGAAGTTTAAAAAGTATGTCTTATTGAACCACCATTAAAGTTTGTAGTTGAGAAGACCTATCAGAAGATTGAAATTATTGAGATACAAGAATAGTTCATCCCCATAGGTGATCTCTTTGTATCTACTTTGACTTCATGAACATCATGCCAAAGAGGTTGGCAAGCACCATGAAGAAGGTGGAGGCATCAATGCCAAGGATCAAAATTTAGCATTCCTCATTCATTCCTTCATTTCATGTAGCAAAAAAGGTTTCAAACTTCCCATTTGATCCAGGAAGAAGTGTTTCTTTTAGTTTAGTTTGTGTTTGAGTTAGTTTATTTGGTTTGTGTGTGTGTTCTATAAGTGCTCATGAAGCATAAGTGTGTGTTGTTTTGTTTTATGTCTTATTATTATCAGTTCATGTGTTTTAGTCTATTTAAAATGAAAATTTAGTATCATATCTATGCATAGGTGACTCTGTATCCCAATGGATAGGAGAAGGCTACTAGTCTTGGGCATAGTAAGCATACCACCCCTACAAAATCACCAAGAATATTGGCTATTTTGACCACAAGTCAAAATAGGTCAACCCCCTATAGTCTAAACTTGTATATGGGTCTATTAGGGTACTATAAGGTGTGTCATGGTCTTATTTAATGCTATTTAATTTTTCATTTACAATAGTCATATTCATCTTTAGTCTTATGTCACTTAAGGGTCATTTTTGGGCAATTTATGAAGGTGGTATGGTTTTCATAGGTGATAAGTGTTATAATATTTCTTAAATGTCCAATATTTTAGGTAATTGTCATTTTATCGGTTATAACTAAAACCTTATAGGTTCTTAACTGAAATCAAGAAAACAAGTGAAAAAGGAGGTTTTGGTAGTTGTATGGTCTATAGAGGAAAGTGGAACATGTAAAAATATTTTTGAATATAAATTAAAATAATATAAACTCATTTAAATGTTTTACAAGCTTTGTAATTCTCAAAAATGGATGAAAACCATTCTTCTCCTCCATCACTCCATTAGACATGCAAAATTGGTCAACAATTCTTCTGATGATATGACCAGTATAAAAGGTTTTATGTCAAATGATCTTGGTGGTGGATATTAAAATTATTTTTATTAATATTCATATTATGAGTTGAAATAATGGTTTCCCATGCTTTATGAACCATTCTTAAGAAGTTGATTGTCTCATTTTACTTGCTAATCCCCACACCCTGCAAGTTTTCTTCTTGTATAAGCTTGTCCATATAAACCACATATTGAAATTTATTGTAGAGGACATGGAAATATTTATATCATAGTTTCAATCTTTAGTTTAATGTTTGAATATGAATTTATGAGCATAACATCTCAAGTTATAGGTTGGTCTCACATCGAGTTACAGATAGATTTTCACCATTTACAAAGGTTTTATTTCTTTTTGGTGGTTTAAGAAGAGGTTGATATGTTTTAATTAATGCCTCCCATATATTTTTTCACCTCATTCCTTATAATCTCAATCTTGATGGTTACAATTAATGGAGCTGCAATCAAGAAAACAACATAGTTAGACCTTCTTACAGAAAGCTCACTTATAGTCATTGTGAATGAGTGTATGAAGGCTTTGATAACATCATGAAGAGTAAATTAATATCATTAGGAGGTTAGGCACATTATTATAATATGAACAATAAATTTGACCATTCAAATGTTATGTAATAGATTGTGATAACTAGTCCTCCAATATACACATTCCTGCACCATCAGTATACACCTATAAGTGCCCCACAGGGGATAATCACGTTGGAGTGGAAGAAATTGAATTGGTTTCATTTATTTCATGGTGTAAATGTTTTATTCAAAGATATTTATAAGGTATAATGTTGATTATAAGATCCTTCACTATACATATTTTTCACATTCTATCCTTATTGCCTTGTTTGTTACTGTGTGAACCTACATGTGCCCTACAAAGCTTTGAGCATTTGAAGTGGAGATTTTAGACATGTTTTGAGATCCTAATAGAAGTTTAAGATTTGAAGGGTGACATAAGGATCATGTTTGAAGTCATAGAATGGCAGGCAGACCTAAGTCATGATTCATGATTAAAGAAACTAAGTTTAGGGATAAGTTACCTTAAAATTTCTAAACAGAAACCTAACCATTCTTGTAACCTTTTCATGATAAAACATTTTGAGATGCCAAATCGTCTAATATTTCCATCAAGTATCATTGAGGTAATGTCATTAAGCTGGCATGGAAAATAATTTTTTGGTCAAAAGAGAAGGATGTTAGGAGGCCTTCATTCCATACATTCTTCATTGCAAGTTTTCAATGTTTAATATAGTGCCTGAAGCTTCAAGTGTTCTCATAGTCCAATATAGTAGAATAAAATCATATCCCCATGGTAAGTTTCTTTATTGGACTGAGAATGAAATTGATTTATCAAATAAAATTGAGATGAGTGAAAGTACAAGGTTTGAATTCAAAGATTCATCTACAAGCATGCCTTTACCTTCAAATGTGTCACCTATAGTCAACTATAGGATGACAATGTAAGTTGAATACAACATTGGGTGTATTGGTCTAGTTATGAGCATGAAATGATTATATTTCACTCATTCAATGAGACTAAAATATTTCAAGAGATCTTAGGAATGAAAATGACTATACATTAAAACCTACAAGTGCCTTTTGATCTTAAAGTAGTCACCTATAGTCAACTATAGGGTGACAGTGCAACATATGATAGTATTGTTTTATCATAGGTCTTTGAACATGAAAGGATTTCAAGTGAGATTAAAAGTGACATTGATGACTTCAAGGAAAGCATCTAAACTTGATGCAAGCTCTGATATTTTAATATACACCTACAAGCTTAACTTTTTTTTAGTAAGTATATAGACTACCAGTCAGGTCTAGGTATGTGTTAGAGATGGTTAAAGAGGCTAACAATGATGATGAGGATTTTGAAAACATTATGAATGCCTTCAGTATGATTATGATATTTTCATAAAATGTTCAAGGTAGGGAAACAAGGTAAAAACTAATCTCAAGCCTAATCCTATAGCCAAACTTGCAATTCTTACACAGTCAGGGTTACACATAGTTTATCTTTGATGTTTGGAGTATTTGAGTGTGTTATGTGTTGTACGCAAAAAATGTCACTCATTTTTGGGACAACATATAAGCTATTTTGGTCCTGCAAGACAAAATTATCTCTTCCCATTTCAAAAAAATTGTTCTAAGATTTCAAAATTGGGAATTATTCAAGATTTTTCAATTAAAGGACTAATGGTTCAATAGGTTCAAAGGATTCTACAGGCAAGTTCAATCAAAAAGAACAAGTTTCCAACACTCAGTCATTTTTAGGATTATTTCAATGCCTTGGTTCAACCAAAAGAATCTATCGGCAAGCTTTTATTCAATGTTTGAACCTTTAAACCATTGAACCATTGAACCTTGAACCATTTTTAGTTCAAAGGTTCAACGGGTTCAAAGGTTCAACGACATCAACAGGTTTCAAGAATTAAGAGCTTTTGTCAAGGTTCAAAGTTCAATCGCTTCAGGCTCAACAGCTTCAAGACACTTATCAAAGAGAAGAAGACTTGAACCATTGAATCATTGAACCATTGAACCACTTAGGTTCAAAGGTTTAACGGGTTCAAAGGTTCAAAAGGTTCAATGGCAACAGGTTCAACACAATTTATTTTCAAAATCTTGTTTCAAGCGGTCAATGAAAACAAAAGAATGAACCATTAAACCGTTGAACCAAATTTGGGTCAATCAATCGGTTTAAGTGGTAGGCTCAAAGGAGTGCCTCAAAAGTCAAAGAGACAAGTGCCCTTACAGAAGGAATTTATGTGGCAAAAGTGACTAAGGCAAGGAAAGCCCAAAACAAAAGCCTGACAAGCCTAGCAGACGCTGCCAAGTGTCATCTATGGAGCCCCATTTTACTTTAATTCTAAGAGCTGTAGAAGTTGCCACATGTCCTTTATAAGATAGGTAAAACACACCAAGTTTCAACATTTGCATGAATCTAAAAAGAGTTCCAAGTGTATCTACAGTGTTTCTAAAAACTCAGTAGAAGCCATCATGTGTCATCTTCTATGAGACACTCAAAAGGCATCTAAAGCCTCTGCAAGTTAAGTAGATACTACCACGTATCCTCACCTATTTCATATCAGATGCTACCATGTGTCACTTGTTGAAGTCAGCATAAAACTAACTAAGGCAAAGCCAAAGGACAAATAGCCCTTCTGAAGGGCACTTCGAAACCAAAGTGGACCGTTGCAAAAATTTGAAAGGTCGCTTTAGAGCTCAAATACCCCTTGTGGAGGGTAGGTGGGGAATAAACAGATCAATTCAAAGACTAAACAAGCAAGGGAGTCCCTTCAAAAAAGTTCCCATGGCAAAGTTGCAAAGAAACAATTCCTTTAGACAGATTGTTTGAAAGAATTCCTTCATACATTTTATCTGAAGGAAAAGTCCCCCAAAATAGAAAACCCACCAAGTTGCCATGTGTCCCCTATCAAAATGCAATGGAAGCCACCACATGTCATCCACTAAGACACAGTTTCAAAGTAGTGGAATGAGCCACGTGTTGCTTTCAAATCTCAGCAGAAGCCACCATGTGTCATCTTTTGGAGGAAACTAACATGAGTCCCGAAGACTTTCCAAAAGAAGCTAAAGGGCAGTGGAACATGCCAAGTGTCAACATCTAAGTGAATCCAAAATGGGTCCTGAATGTTTCTATAGTATAACCAAAGCTCAGTGGAGACTTCCACGTGTTCTCTTCTGCAAGACTTTCAAAAATGTTTCTAAAGCTTTTATAGACAAGCAGAAGCTGCCACATGTCCCGTTGTAACTCCACAGAGCATGACAAGTGTTTGTATCCACATCTTAAGTTTCTTACAGGTTTCAAAGATTATTTCAATAAGCATCTCTCAGAGTCTTGTGGATACTACCAAGTGTCTTGATCTATTTTTTCAGCATAACGTGCCACGTATAAATTATTAAGCCCAACAAAAAGCAACCAAAGAACATATGATTGAATTGAACCAAAGACCTGATTCAATAGCCAAAAAAGGAGGAATGATGAAGAAGACTAGAAATATACATGCATGAAATATGTTTCTAGAAGTAGACCACCAGATGGACATTGAAGAACACAAACATTCAATGGTGTGACCCATTTCTCTACATTGAGAAAAGCAAAAGGGCAAATACGCCTGATTCTAGCATATCTTCTTGACAGAATTTAATGCAACATGATGTGTTACTACTCCCCAAATCTTTTTTGGAGGGATATATATTGCACTCTCTCTTATTGTTTTGATGGATCTCTTTTTGTTATCAGAAACAAAACTCTACCCAAATTGAAAGGCATTACTGAGACTTTGAGCTCAGATTGTTCATTATATTTTTTTTGTTAGAATCAAAAAGAAAATTACTTTTAGACTTTGTGCTGTTATAGTTTGTATCATTCTAGGAGATTGTTCTTATGTCTATTTCCTAAAAGTATTCTGGTTTATGCAATTCAACAAGTAGAGCTAGTAGAGGTGATAAAGAAGGTGCCCTAAAGCCAATTACTTTAAGACTTTGTGATGTCATAATTGTCCTCAATGTGTGTTTATTTTTTGTTTCTATGTAAATAACCTTGGGATGACTTTGTGCCCACATTGTTCTTCATATTCCACTCTTTGGTAGTTGAGGTGAAGACTTTGTGCCTCATTTCATCCTGCTGTGTTATTTCACCCTGTTATAATTACTTGTCATCACCAAAAAGATTCCTTTTGTCTGCTGAAACAACACTTCTAAAAGAAGAGGAGTGTTTTATTTCATTTCATCAGGATTTCTCCTTTGACTTTGAAACATCATCTCTAATAAAAGAGAGATGGATGGTTTATCTTACCCTTGAGTATTATTTTTTGTTTATATATATATATATATATATATATACACACACACACACACACACACACACACACACACACACACACACACACACACACACACATGGAACCTCCCCTTGATGAGAGGAGAGATTAGTCCCCTTTTGATGTGGTAAACCTACACATTTGGCCAACCAATCTTTCTACTGTGGTTGATCAGACCTATTTTGTTTATCAGTACGTTGATTGACAAAATATTCACCCAATAGTTTTTGGTGACTCTACTAGGGATTTACACACAATCTAAAGCCTCAAGTTTTAGATTGAAGCAGTCCCTACCCTTATTCATTATAGACTCTGGTGACTTCATTTTGTGTCTTACCCATTATCATTATAACCTTACCATTCACCTTCACACCAACTGGGAAAGAATGTGCAGTTTAAAGCCTCAAGCTTCAAACTGAAGCAAGGTCAATTCTTTTCCATTTTTGTTTCACAATCTAGCAAATTCAAGGTATACATGAAGCCAAAGGGCTAAAGGTATTTTTGACCTCGTATTTGAGTTGGCACAGCAAAGTAATTTTGATATGTTTCTTTCACCATCTCACCTCCAACAAACTAAGAGCTTTCCTCCTACTAAAGTCAGGTCTCCATTACCGAGCGAAGTATCCACTTCTACTGTTGATAAAGCATTGCCAATAATTACCCCTTTGAGATTTTTTATTCCTCCTTTTCATAGTCATATAATGGTAGTTCAAGGCCCTTGGGGTAATTCTTTTGGCCCTCTCAATCTTACTCCACCTCTACATGAACTCCCACGTAGTTTGAGGAAGAATTTCCCCAAATTCTATGGTGATGGGAAAGTCCATCCTGATGAACACATTGTAGCCTTTAACATAGCCTGTGGTATAATTAGAGTAGAATTTGAAGACATGGCAGTTAGACTATTTGTAGAAACATTACAAGGTGCTGTTGTAGATTGATTTTACCACCTACATGCTTGATTAGTAACTGACTGGAACACCCTCAAAGCTAAGTTTGAAGCCAGATTCAAACCTGCAGAAGATGCACATGCCCTTTTGGCTCAGCTCACATAGATGAAGAAAGAGCCTCATGAACCAATGAGGGACTTCATAGCCAAGTTTGATAAACTGAGAAATAAGATCCCTATAATTGCTTGACCTACAGCTGAGAATCTCAAATGTTTCTTCATTAATTCTTAGTTACCTGAAATGGGTTTCTTATTGAGATGTACTAGTCAAATAGACCTCACTGTAGCTCAAAATTTGGCCACTAAGGTAGAAGATGATCTCATCTTGGTAGGAAAGATAAGAAGATATCCAAATAGAAATAGACCCTCATCATCTTTTTAATATCGATCTACAAGCACCACTAATACAATGGTGCAAAAGTTAGAAAATGAGTTGCTTGCTCTCAAAAAGTAAATGGCACAAGGAATGTCTTCTACTCCTTCATACAGAGATATACCAAGAAGGACATTTCAAAATCAGTCATATCAGGGAAATGCTACTAGGAATCAAAGGAAACTAAATCATCTTCCTCCCTCACAATGGAAACTTGCCATTGAAGTACCCCTAGCCAATTCAGCAGTGAGATATTTTGGAGTAAAATTAGATTTCTCTTTCCAACCTAAATTGAGTCAAGAAAATGATGATGATCTCTTTGTTGAAAACCAAGAAGAATCAACTGGTGACTCCAACATTGATTTCTTGAACTACTAGGATGAACCCAGAAGCAAAGGGAAATCTTTGGATGGATCATATGCAGTGTTTACCAGGTCTAAGAACCAATCAGCCTAGCAAGCTAATAAAGGAAAAATAGAGCAACCTTAACTAGTAATTTCAATTACTTAACGTGGAACCTCTCTACCTTTCTAACCAAAGGATCTAGTGATCACCAAAAAGGTAAGTACATCAATTTCACCTTCACCTTTAACTTTAATTTTGCAAATCAATCCTTCCCCCCTTATAAACCAAAAAGTTGAATTATCTTTCTCTATTCCTATTCTAATTCAGTCATTTGACATAATTGATCACGTCAAGAAAACTAAAATTCAAATGACTGAATTTGAATATTTACAATCTAATCCTGAGCAGTTAGATAGGTTAATTGAGTGTGTGAAGAATAAGGCCATCCCTGCAAGACAAAAGGCTAAAAAGGTAACTATTGATTCCCTAAAGAACATGCCCATTCCAAAAAATCTTGTCATTACTCCTCCAACTGCCCCTAGGAAAATAGAACCTTTCTATATTTCCCTATTGATAAATGATCACAAGCTGAGCAACTACATCATAGACTCAGGTGCATCTAACAATGCCATGCCTGTTAAAGTAGCTAAATCTCTTGATCTCACATTGACCAAGACATTTGGGATATGTTTCTCCATGAAGAATAAGTAAGTGCCATTGTTGGGACAAATTAAGAATGCCCAATTTGCATTTGCAGCCTTTCCAGACAAAAGAATCAAGATGACAGTTTTGGTAGTTGATGTTCCAACATCCTATGGTATTCTACTTGGGCAATTTTTTTGAAAGGATGTTGGTGGAGAATTGAGTATGGACCTATCTAAAGCAAGGATCCCTATTAAAGGCACCATGCAGAGGCTACTTCTTTAAAAGGAATCAAAATATATTGTCACTCAAACATCAACCCCTGAAGCTCAAATTCTATTCAAGTCTTTAGGCATGGGTAAGTATTTTCTATCTACAGAAAAATTTCATGAAGCATCTGATAAAGTTCTTGAAAGTGTCAATCTAGAAATTAGTTTAACTAGAACAATAGAAGAATTGGTAGATTGTAATATGGATGGAGAAGGATCTTTCCTCTCTAATGAAGAAAAATCTAAAGAAAAATTAGTGTCTAATGAGGTATGGACTCTAGAATTTGATGGTAGTTACTCTTCTACTAGTTCAAGAGCTGGGATTGTGTTGATATCTCTTCAAGAAGATATTTTCCCTTCATCCTACAAGTTGCAATTTAGCAACACTAATAACACAACTGAATATAAATCTCTATTGCTTGGATTAAAGGTTGCTTAAGACAAAGGCATCAAGCTCCTTCAAGCCAAAGGGGATGCTGAACTAGTGGTTTGTCAGGTGAGAAACCTATACCAAACTAAGAATGAAAGATTGTGCCACTACCATAACCTAGTCTAGGACTAAATTGAAAGCTTTGATGCTTTCAACATCTTTGCCATACCCAGGGAATCCAATGACAAAGCTGATGCACTTGCTGTCTCAGCAACTCTCTTAGTCCCTCACTCAGACTTCACAGGAAACAAATACACTATTGAGCTAGTCTTTAGACCAAGTGTTCTTGAAAACACTGATCATTGGCAAGTATTCAATGATGATCAAAAAATCATTGCCTTCCTAGAACTAAAAGATAACTTTGAACAACTACATTTTGAAGGCAGTGAACCTCAGAAGTGTGAACCAGCTTCTGAATTAAGTTTAGATGCAAATGAAGAATTTTTATAGCTGAAAGGAAATAAAATTCCCAAAGGCCTGGTTTCCCTTGAGAATTTATTTGACAAGCATGATAGATTCATCAAATAGCATCAAATAAATTCAATCTTCTCTCAGGGATTCGATCAAATAATTCTGACTACTGAAGAAAATCCCAAGATGGTTAACATTGGTAAGTGTTGCACTCCTGAAGAGAGATTCAAGTTCACCACTTTACTCTACCAATACAAGGATGTCTTAGCATATTTTTATGATGACCTAAAGTCTCTCAAACCTGATGAAATCTACCATGACATTCCTCTCAAGGCTGATTCAATGCCTTATAAGCAAAAATCTAGATAGTACAATTTAAAGATATTAGGTACTATTCTATCTGAGATACAAAAAATATTAAATGCTAAAATCATCTTCCCAATCCATCATTCCACATGGATTGCAAATATAGTGCCTGTAAAGAAGAAGAATGGCAAAATTTGTATTTGTGTAGATTTTAAGAATCTAAATTAGTCATCTTTGAAGGATAACTATCCTTTACCAATCATGGATCAAGTGCTTCAAACAGTGATAGGTTCAGAGATGTTATCAATGCTAGATGGCTTCTCAGGATACAATCAAGTTGAAGTTGGTGAAATAGATCAACACAAAAATGTCTTCACCACACCTTGGGGTACATTTGCATATAAAAGGATGCCTTTTGGCTTGATAAATGTTGGCACCACCTTTTAGAGAGCAATGGACCTTGATTTCAAGGATGAGATAGGTAAGTTCATTTTGATATACCTTGATGACTTGATCATCTTTTCAAAGCATCGTTCTAATCATATACGCCACTTGCAACAAGTGCTAGAGCATTATTGCCAGAATGGCATTTCCTTGAACCCTAAGAAGTCTATTTTTGGAGTAACAGAGGGGAAACTTCTCAAACACATTATGTCCAAAGAAGGCATAAAGATTGACTCAGATAGAGTCAAGTTTATTCAAGAGCTTACCTTGCCTACAAGTAGAAATATTTTTCACTCTTTCTTTGGAAAGGTGAATTTCTTATGGAGGTTCATTCTCAAATTTGTTGAGAAGACTCGACACATTGTAAACATGATGAAAGGGAAGACCACCTTCAGCTGGACTAAATAAGGCAAGTTAGCATTTGAGGATATAAATACTACCATTGCCCATGCCCCTACCTTGGTTTGTCCAAACTACAACAAAGAGTTCATCATTTATAGTTATGCTTTTGAACACACACTTTCAGCAATTCTAGTTCAATAGGATAAAGAAGGTATGGAATCTCCCATTTCTTTTATGAGTTGCCCTCTCAAAGCCCATGATCTAAAGTATTCAAATATGGAGAAGCATGTTTATGTAGTGATGAAAGCAATCAAGCATTTTCGCTTCTATATCTTGAATTCACACACTACTGCCTTGGTTCCTAACACTATAGTCAAGTCCATATTAACTCAGTAGGAGTTTGAGATAAAAAGAGGAAATTGGATTGCAAAGATTCAAGAGTTTTTTCTAGACATCAAGCCAACAAATTTGGTAAGGGGAAAAGGCCTATGCCAATTAATTGTTGATAACAAGCTAGAAGAAATAGAGCATGGAGAAGAAAAAGTGGAAGACATACCAATAGTCCTTTTTGTCTCCACTACCAATGAGTGGTATTCAGGTATTACTCATTTCCTTACTTATCGTGAGTGTCCTGCTCATTTATCTTACAAAGAAAGGAGGACTATCAAGTTGAAAGCTACCAATTTTGTCCTTTGGGACAATGGCCTATATAAGAGAAGCCTAGATGGAGTATTCTTTTGCTGTGTAGACAAAGAGCAACAAAGCCAAATTTTGAAATCCTTCCACAATCTAACCTATGGAGAACATTTTTTTGCTCCTATAACTACCCACAAGATTCTATGAGCCAGGTATTATTGGCCAACTCTTTTTCAAGATGCGTATAAGTGGGTGAGAAAATGTGAACTCTATCAGCAATTTGTTGGAAGACCCAAGTTAGTTGCCCTGCCTCTCAAGCCAGTGATCATAGAAGAACCATTCCAACAATGGGGAATTGATTTTATTAGAACTATAAACCCATCTTCAAGTGTTGGACATGATTATGCCCTTACAACAATTGACTATTTCACCAAGCGGGTAGAAGCAATTCCAACCAAGCATGCCACTTCAGAAGTAGTGTGTAATTTCCTTAAGGAGAATATCATTTCTAGGTTTGGAGTCCTAACCAAGATTGTTACTGACAATGCAGCTTGTTTCACTTCTCAAGAGATTACATAATTCTATTTCTATTATGAGATTACACTCTCCCACTCTTCTGATTACTTTCCACAAGGGCATGGACAAGCTGAATCAAGCAATAAGAACCTGGTGACTATCATCAAGAAGCTAGCAGATGACAACCAAAGGACATGGTATAAAGCATTGGTTGATGCTCTATGAGCAGACATAATTACACCAAAGAGGATAATTGGTATGTCTCCTTTCCAACTTATTTATGGTATCAATGTTGAGATACCAATCACCTTAGAATTGCCATCCTTGAAATTAGCTAAGGCAATTGAAGATTAGACATATGAAAGCCCCCTTGATAAGATAATCATGTGCCTGATGGAGCTGGACAAGTAGATAACTATGGTGGTGGACCGAATTTCTGCCCATCAAAGTCTGGTGAAGAAAATCTTTGACTAGATAGCAAAAAACCGTGATTTTCAAATTGGAGATCAAGTCATGTTATGGGACAAAAGGAGAGAACCAAAAGAGATGCATGGAAAATTTGAATCCCTTTGGAGAGGCCCATTTATTATTCATCAACACAATGGTGAAAATAGTTTCCTATTGAAGTATCAAGATGGCACACTCTTTTATCTGCCTCACAGTGGGCAACATCTAAAACAATTCAATTCTTGAATTATCAGATCATTTCATTTGTACATATGTATATTTGTATAGTTTTTAGTTCTATTTTGTTTTGTTTGTTTCCATTTTTGATGCCTTTCATTTCTAGGTAACATGACTCTGTAGCCCAATGATACAGATGAAGACACTAGAGATTCTAGATTCTACTCCCTTCAATTCTTTTTACAATTGATAGAAGTTCCCCAACTAGAGCTAGTTGTACTCGAAAAATGTCACTCATTTTTGGGACAACATATAAGCTATTTTGGTCCTACAAGACAAAATTATCTCTTCCCATTTCAAAAAAATTGTTCTAAGCTTTCAAAATTGGGAATTATTCAAGATTTTTCAATTAAAGGACTAATGGTTCAACAAGTTCAAACGCTTCTACAAGAAAGTTCAATCAAAAAGAACAAGTTTCTAACACTCAATCATTTTCAAGATTGTTTCAATTCCTTGGTTCAACCAAAAGAATCTATCGACAAGCTTCTACTAAATGTTTGAACATTTAAACCATTGAACCTTAAACCATTTTTAGTTCAAAGGTTCAATGACGTCAGTAGGTTTCAAGAATTAAGAGCTTTTGTCAAGGTTCAAAGTTTAATCGCTTCAGGTTCAACGGCTTCAAGACACTTATCAAAGAGAAGAAGACTTGAACCATTGAACCACTTAGGTTCAAAGGTTCAATGGGTTTAAAGGTTAAATAGGTTCAATGGCAACAGGTTCAACATGGTTTATTTTCAAAATCTTGTTTCAAGTAGTCAATAGAAATGAAGGAATGAACCATTGAACCGTTGAACCAAAGTTGGTTCAATCAGTCGGTTCAAGTGGCAGGTTCAAAGGAGTGCCCCAAAAGTTGAAGAGACAAGTGCCCTTATGGAAGGAATTTATGTGGCAAAAGTGACTAAGGCAAGGAAAGCCTGAAACAAAAGCCTGACAGAGCCCAGCAGATGCTGCAAAGTGTCATTTATTAAGCCCCATTTTATTTTGTTTCTAAGAGCTATGAAAGTTACCATGTGTCCTTTATAGGATAAGTAAAACATGCCAAGTGTCAACATCTACATGAATCTAAAATGAGTTCCAAGTGTATTGACAGTGTTTCTAAAAACTTAGCAGAAGCCACCACGTGTCATCTTTCACAGGACACTCAAAAGGCATCCAAAGCCTCTGCAAGTTAAGCGGATACTGCCATGTATCCTCACCTAATTCATAGTGGATGCTGCCATGTGTCACTTGTTGAAGTCAGTAGAAAATTGACTAAGGCAAATCCAAAGGACAAACATCCCTTTCAGAGGGCACTTGGAAACCAAAGTGGACCATTGCAAAAATCTGAAAGGTTGCTTTAGAGCTCAAATATCCCTTGTAGAGGGTTGGTGGGGAATATATAGATCAATTCAAATATTGAATGAGCAACGGAGTCCCTTAGGAAAAGTTCCCATGGCAAAGTTGTAAAGAAACAATTCCTTCAGATAAATTGTCTAAAAGAATTCCTTCAGACTTTTTGTCTAAAGGAAAAGTCCCCCAAAACAAAAAACCTGCCAAGTTGCCAAGTGTACCCTATAAAAATGTAGTAGAAGCTGCCACATGTCATGCACTAAGACACAATTGCAAAGTAGTGAAATGAGCCACATGTCACTTTCAATTCATAGTAGAAGCCACCATGTGTCATCTTCTACAAGAACTAACATGAGTCCCGAAGACTTTCCAAAGGCAGCTAAAGCACAGTAGAACACGCCAATTGTCAACATTTTAGTGAATCCAAAATGGGTCCTGAATGTTTCTATAGTATAATTAAAGCTCAACAGAGACTGCCATGTGTTCTCTTTTGTAGTACTTTCAAAAATGTTTCTAAAGCTTCTATAGACAAGCAGAAGCTATTACATGTCCCGTTGTAACTCCATAGAGCACGACAAGTGTCTGTATCCACATCTTAAGTTTCTTATAGGTTTCAAAGATTCTTTCAATAAGAATCTCCCGGAGTCCTATAGATATTGCCAAATGTCTCAATCTATTTTTGTAGTGGAATGTGCCACGTATAAATTATTAAGCCCAATGGAAAGCAACCAAAGAACAGAGGATCAAATTGAACCAAAGACCTGATTCAATATCTAGGAAAGGAGGAATGATGAAGAAGACCAGAAATATCCATGCATGAAATATGTTTCTAGAAGTAGACCACCAGATGGACATTGGAGAACACAAACATTCAATGGTGTGACCCATTTCTCTGCATTGAGAAAAGCAAATGGGCAAATACACCTAATTCCAGCATATCTTCTTGATAGAATTTAATGCAACATGATGTGTTACTGCTCCCCAAGTCTTTTTTGGAGGGATATATATTGGACGCTCGCTTATTATTTTAATGGATCTCTTTTTGTTATCAAAAATAAAACTCTGCCCAAATTGAAAGGCATTACTGAGACTTTGAGCTCAGATTGTTCATTATATTTCTTTGTTAGAATCAGAAAGCAAATTACTTTTAGACTTTGTACTATTATAGTTTGTATCATTCTAGGAGATTGTTCTTATGTCTATTTCCTAAATGTATTCTAGTTTATGCAATTTAATAAGCAAAGCTAGTAGAGGTGAGAAAGAAGGTGCCCTAAAGCCAGTTACTTTTAGACTTTGTGCTATCATAATTGTCCTTAGTGTGTGTTTATTTTTTATTTCTGTGTAAAGAACCTTGAGAAGACTTTGTGCCCTCATTGTTCTTCATATTCCACTCTTTGGCAATTGAGGTGAAGACTTTGTGCCTCATTTCATCCTGTTGTGTTATTTTACCCTATTATGGTTACTTGTCATCACCAAACATATTCCTTTTGTCTACTGAAACAACACTTCTGAAAGAAGAGGACTGTTTTCTATCATTTCATCTAGATTTCTCCTTTATTTGCACACATCATCTCTGAAAAAATAGAGATGGATGGTTTATCCTACCCTTAAGTATTATATATATATATATATATATATATATATATATACAAGGAACCTCGCCTTGATGAGAGGAGAGATTAGTCCCCTTTTGATGTGGTAAACCTACACATTTGGCCGACCAATCTTCCTACTGTGGTTGATCAGACCTATTTTGTTTATCAGTACGCTGATTGACAAAATATTCACCCAACATTATGATTATGGTATAACCATAAAAATTGGTATAGAGTACCTTTATGACTTAATATATCTCCCCATTTCATTTTTTTTCTTGATCAAACAAGGGAGATACCCTCTATTTTATCTCAAACAGAGGGTACTCTAGGTAGTCAAGTCTACAGGCTTGAGAAGTGGGTGATAAGGGGAGGTGTCAAGGAATATTTGAGAGTTGAAATAAAGGTGGGGATATTTATATTATTTACTTCTGGATATAATAGCCTTACATACCAAGTGTTTAAAATTAATTCTTGTAGGGTAGGGAATTACATGCCAATTTCATGACTACATAAATAATTGTAAACTATTAGTGACAAAAAAGGATGATCATCTATGCACAATAGATGATTGAGAAGGTCTTTACCCTTTGATTGATTTTCAAAAGGAGAAGGGTATGGTATTTCATATGCTACATAAAAAATACTATCAATGGTGGAGATTTTTGGTGGTGGAATTAATATTTTATTTTAACACTCCCCCTTAAATCCAACCGCTAGATACTTCAATATCCATAGTGCCCAAATTCTACTTATATGCTCAAAGTTTTCCTTTTATAATGTTTTTGTGATTATATCTACCAGGTGCTCTTTTGAATTGCAAAATTCTAAATTTTTTCTCCACTCTCAACTAGATCTCTTATGAAGTGATAATGGATCTAAAGATACTTTCTATGTTCATGGTTAACTAGATTATTCATTAGGGATAATGAGGATACATTGTCACGATAACTATTTTAACATATCTTTGTTCCTCATTCAAGTTAGTTAGGATTCCCCTAAGTCAAATACCTTGAAATGTAGCTACATTTGTTACAATATACTTAGTTTCTATTATGGAGAGAGAAACTATGGGTTATTTATTAGATACTCATGAAATGGCTCCTAAACCTACATGGAATGCACATCCTAATGTGATCTTCCTATCATCCACACTACCTACCCAATCACTGTCTATATATCTAACTAGTTTAAATTCATTCAATACATTATTGAAGATTTCATCATTCTTAGTGTCATTAACATATCTCATGATTCTCTTACCTGCTTACTAGTGTGTATCCTTATGTGGCTCCATGAATCTAAAAATCAAGCTGAATACATATATTATTTCAAGCCTAAAAGATTTCAAGTGCATTATACTTCCAACCATGCTCTTGTATAAGGTTGGATTCACTTAGTTGTTGCAAACTTTTTTACTCGATTTCATACCTATGGTTATTGGTGTCGGCACAGGCTTGTTGTTCAACATTCTAAATCTCTTCAAGATTTATGTGGCATATTTGGATTGAGAGATGAATATGTCATGATCCATTTATTTTTCTTGTATTCCAAATAAATACTTTAACAAACCTAAGTTAATAATTTCAAATTCTATTTTCATTACTTATTTGAACTCAATAATGAATAAATCATTATTTCCTATAAAAAAAATCATCTACATATAGTATAACAATTAAAATATTACCATGGCTTGCCTTGATGTAAAGTGTGGGATAAGTAATTCTTTTGTTGAATCCATTACTAATAAAATATGAATAAATTATGGGTATTCTTGGTGCTTGCTTAAACTTGTAGAGTGCATTTTTCATCCTATACATCTGATCTTCATATCCAAGGACTTCATAGCCAAGTGGTTGATCAACATAGACCTCTTCATTGAGTACTTCATTCAAAAAGGAAGACTTCACATCCATTTGATATACTTTATACTTGTGTTGGGTAGCTATTGATAAGACAACTCATATAGTTTCAATTCTTACAATGGGAACATATGTCTCATCATAATCTCTTTTAGGCTATTATTTTTAACTTATAATAACCAATCTTGCTTTATGCCTATCAATTTTCCCTTCTATAGTACTCTTGGTCTTATATACCCACTTAAATCCAATCACTTGTTTACCCTTGGTTAATTTAGCTAGCTCCCATGTTTTATTTCCTTCTATTACATTTATTTCCTCATCCATGATCTTACACCATTTCTCTTCTTTCACTGCTTCTTTAAAACATGTTCATTGAGAAAATATGTAAAAACTAAAATTTTCATCAAGATCATCATACCTTGTATTATCATAAATCTCCCTTAACTTCCTTATCTTTCTTGGCATTAAATAAGTGAGGGTTGGATCTACACTATTACTAAAGTTCCTTTACTGAGGAGTATGTTGTTAAATTGATGTAGATGGAAGTGCTACTAAAGGTTCGCCTTATTGAACTATGATTTGTTTAGATTGACTGCTATAAATTCTATCTTCATTTAAACCTTCTTTCTCATTCATGGGTACCATTACTGAGATACCTAAGGTAATGTCAACATTGTCATCCCATGATTCATTCTTAATGAATTCAACATCCCTATTGATCACAATCTTCTCGGTAATAGGGTTATACAATATATATGATTTAGAATCTTCATTATAACCAATAAAGATGCATGTTTCTCCTTTATCATCAATTTTTTGCCTCTTCTCCTTTATCACAAATGCATATGTCACACACCAAAATATTCTTAGGTGATTCACGTTGTATTTGATGTTTGTCCATGCTTCTTGTGGAATCTTGTCTCATAAGGACTTTATGGGAAATATGTTTCAAAAGTAAACTATTATTGTAATAGCCTTACTCAAAAATTCATTTGAAACTACCTTGGGCTTCAACATGCTTTCATCCATGTCTTATATGGTTCTATTTTCCCTTTCAACCATTCCATTTGGAGTGTACCTAACAATGAATTAATTTTCAATGCCTTCATTCTTGAAAAGAATTATAAATTCTTTAGAAACATACTCTTACCCTCGATCTATTCTCAAGACCTTGATGAAGTGTTCACTTTATTTCTTAAATAAAACCTTCTATCATTTCAATTTATCAAAAGCTTCATATTTATATTTTAAGAAATAAATCCAATTCTTTTCTCTATAATCATCTATGAAGGTAAATAAATATGCATTCTTAGAAAGCGTTAGATTTTTCATTGGGATACATAAATTTGAGTGCACCAATTCTAATGGTGCTTTTACCCTCCTAGAAATCTATGATTGAAAGGTTTTCTTGTGTTGTTTTACTAAGATGCATACCTCACATTTTCTATCAGGTTATACTATTGTTGGTAGTCCCCTACCTATATTTTTCGATAAGAGATTTAATCCATAATAATTTAAATGCACATACTTTGAATGCCAAAGTCTATATGGGTCTTTAATGACTGCCTTGAAGGTTTTTTGTTATGATTCACACTTATAATAATTGAAATATGAAAAATATAATGTAGATCAACATAACATAATATATATTGGTAGGACAAGATGCGTAAATATTCAATATATCCTAAAATAGGATACCCTTAAGGTAGGGGAGCATCATATAGTGATTATTTAGGAAGAAATAACTCCATAATGTCTCTTCTAAGGGATAACCTCCAATATATTACTACAATAGAAGACTCAATGTTTACTTGACTCATTTACAATAATAATCATCTCATTTCTATAGACCTCTATATAACTAACAATGGATGCGTAACCTCCTAATCCCAATGTAGGCCAACCATTACCTAATTCACTAATTATACAAATTACTCAATTATCCTAATATATTGGAGCCTTATAAATAAGTAAGGGGGATGTGTTCCACATGTCGACATCTCCATCAACCCATATACATTAATATGGCATATCCTTATGTACATAGCATTAATTCCCTTCTTGACATGTTTCATCACCAAAACATAGGAAGAGACCAAATAATGAGTGTTCTTCAAATCATTTCACACTTATATTTAAGCTCGATCATCCAACCACCCATATGTGATCCTGATAGGTGATAGATTTTTAACCTTGTTTCCAAATTCCAATGTGTTAATCTAATTCCATTCATGATCATAACTATACTACCTTGGTGTCCATGAATAATTATTTCTCTTTTGATTCCATGTACCATATTTCATTGTGATACTCTAATTCCACTCATGACCATAGTAGTTATTATTCCATTCATAGTCATAGTGATTTCACCATTGTTTCCATGTTCCATAAGCTATTCTATTATTCTAATTCCATACTTGACCATACTAGTCTTGCTTTGGATTTTATGCATAGCCATAGTTATTAGAACTCTAAATTCTTATATTGCCAAAGTGCCATTTATTATGACACTCCCTCACATGAATCCATGATTGTTTCCTCTCATGATGATGTGGGTGTCTATATACCTCAACGTTTTCTGATACTTTGACCTTATCAACCTTTTCTTCTACCTATTCCACCTTTTGCTTTAGTGGTTCCTTTGTTTCTTGAGTAGATGAAGTGTTTTTTCTTTGCTTGTATTATTTTTTCATCTGAATCTTTCACATGCTCTTTTTCACCTATTTTAATCTCATCTTCATGATCTACCTTGATTGTTATTTGTGCCTTTCCAACTATGATATATTGTAAAGTGACCTTTTTTCTATACCAAAACATCATGAAATTATTATGAACATTAATATTGATTATTCCTAAAGTATCTAACCATCGATATCCAAGAACCATATCCAAAGCATACAAATCTAAATGCAAAACATATTTGTTCATAGTGAGCTTCAAATATTCAAAAAACTAAATATTATGACCATCTATTTGAGCCTCTTTGATATTTCTTGCTTGAACATGTAGATGTCGAGCCATATCCATGTTGATGAAGTTATACTTGCTTCTAGGGTTTATGGGCACAATGACATTCTTTTGAATTCATCCATGAAATTGAAAAATTGACTCTAATTTATTTTGAGCCAAACTATTTAAACCTTTATCATTCAACCCTTCTTCTTCCTCCTCAAGATCCTCTACCTATTCTTTAACATAATATGTAGCCTCATCATCATCATCATCATCATCATCATCATCATCATCATCATCATCATTATGCTCTGTTTCTTTTTATTCTTCATCATCTATATGCTCTTCATCATTTCCCTCATTTTCTTCCACTATTTTTTATTCTTCATCACCAACATAATCATTATTTTATTCGTATTCATTCTCTTTTTATTTTATATCCCATCGATCTATGAAAACATGTTCCATTTCTTCCTATGAAGAATATCATTGTGCAAAGCTCAACTGTTTAAACTAATGTTGTTCAGGCCTAGATAAAAAAAGAGACAAACATGTTTACCAAAAATTTCATCAAAATATCTCTTTGTAAAAAAGAGCCACCATTATTTAGCATCAATATCTTCATTCCTTGAAAATTCCTTAAACTCCATTATTCACATCAACTAAAGTTAATGAAAAAAAACCTAGAATCTCAATAACTTGCACAAAACAAATTCAAATAGTCCAAATTTTTTAATGTGTATCCTACATAATATATTGCAACTTTAGTAAAAATGTGGTGGCAAAATTCCTAAAATTTCATCCTATAGAGTGAATATATTAAAAATCATAAAATCAAAATAAATCTCTCAAAACATTTCAAAACATTCTAAAATGTTTATTCTAGATCCCTTGTATGATATTACATTGTCAATAAAAATTTCAAATAAATATTACTTATATTGCGATGGATATGGTGAATTTATTACAAACTCTAAAACAATAAAATAACTCCCTCAAAATGAATCATAAAATCTCAATTTTTTTACTGTGTCTTTCTTGAAATATTATTCAATTTTAGGAAAACAAATTGTACAAAAATTTGCAACCAATTACAATATATTAATGATTCCAAAAAACTATATTTTTTCCCCACACAAATTACCCCAATCAAAGTTATGCTACCACTTGTTATGATCCACACTTATAATATTTAGAAATAATGTAGAATGTAATGTAGATCATAAAAACAAAATATATATATTTGGGCCAAGATGCCCAAATATTCAATATATGTAGAAGTAGAATACCCTTAAGGTAGGGCAACACCATACAATACTCCTTTATGAAGTAATAACTCCATAATGTCTCTTCGAGAGGACAACCTCCAATCTCCTCTTACAATAAAAGAATCAATGCTTACTTGAATCCTTTACAATGATAATCATCTTATTTATATAGACCTGCATATAACTAACAATTGATGGGTAACCTCCTAATTCAAATGTAGGCTAGCCATTACCCAATGCACTAATTCCACAAGTTACTCAATTATCCTAATATATTAGACCCATATAACTAAATAAGGAGGATGTGTGTCATATGTCAATATCTCTATCAACCCATGTACATTAATATACCATATTCATATTTTATTGTAGTGTGATGTACTCTTCATTTTCTTAGGAGGAACTATAAACTGTAAATAAAAATTAGTTTTCACCTTAAGGGGGAACATGTGATTCCTTCTCATTTGAACTGTAACTATCTTGTTCTTGCTCCCATCCTTGCTAAATATTGTGCACTCTTCATTCTCCATTAGGACTCTATATCATTTTGGACCAGTTTTCCAATTCTCAAAAGATTGTGTTTTCAATTTGGAGCATAGTATACATCTTAGATTGCTCTTCTTTCACCTTACTTGATGCAAATGATGATAGTCCATCTGCTCACAACTAGAAATTTTTCATTGGTCTTCACCTTAATCTCATACTAAATTTTACTTTCAAGGGAGGAAAATAAGTTTTCATTACCACTCATGTGGATAATACATGCACTCCCCAAATACCAAATCTCATTATTGCTCTTCTCAAAACTATTACACATAATGAACATATTTGGAAAATGTTTAGAATCACTTGATTTTTCATTAACTACATTTTTACTTTGCCTTGATAGGTAACACTATCACTTTATATGTTCACTATCAAAATGACTATAATTATGACAATAGTCACACATGACATTACTTTTAGTATACCTTTGGTTTGAGATACTTCTCATCTTCTTTTCTTTAGAGACTGACTATGAGATACTCCTTACTTGTTTAAGCTTGATTTTTCATGGTAATTTCTTCCTCTTCCTCTACCTCTAAAGTTTTTTCATTTGGTGTCTCTTTCTCTCCCCTTACCTATCATATTGGTTTGAGATTTAAAGGCTTGCTTTAAGGAAGAAGGAGAAAATCTATTTATCCATTGCTCATGGGTTTGTAGTGAACCAATCAACTCATCAAATGTCATCTTTGAAATGTCTTTAGCCTCTTCAATTGTAATGATAACTATGTTGAATCTTAAAATAAAACTCCTAAAGGTATTCTCAATAATCCTTTGATCTTTCATAGCTCTCCATTAATGCTTAATTGATTTGTTAAGATAGAAATTATTCAAATTGATAAACCACATTGGTGCGCATGCCTAACCATACCTATAGTTAAATAGGTAGATATTACCACTTGAAATGGGGGACAACCCCAGTCGACATCTAATCCCATCGAGAAAGTGCAATGGGAAGAACAAAGAGCAATAAAGTATCATGATGTTCAGCAATAGAAGGATTTCATCCAAGATATGATGACACTAGTATGAGAACTTCAGGGAAAGATTCATTTCCTAAAAGACAAAGACATAATGTAGCATGATATTATGTAAAGGGAAGATGAACCTGAACATGTGGTGCATGATGACTTTCAAGACCTATGCAAGTGTATACTGGATGAGGACATTGTTCTATAGCTAAGCATTTGGCTTAAGAATCAAGCCTGAGTACCAAATGAGGTTCACCCTCAAGTTACTAGGCAAAGTAAAGATTTTTGTTTAAATCATGCTCAATAATAAGACACTCTTTGTTCCTCTACTTCCCTACAAGATAAATAAATATTGGTTAATGATACCATTTATGGATGGGTAATCTAGGACATATTAGTAGACACCAGCATAAAATTCAATGTCCTCACTAAGAATGCTTAGTGCAATATGAGTATTCTAGCACTACAACATTCACCTCATGTCTTATTTATGGCAAATAAGACTTGTATATTACCTATAGAGGTCCTCAAGAATGCAACAATTGACATATTTAGAGTACCATTCAAAGTGGATTTTGAAGTAATGAAGCTATCTGAAGCTGATGATTACCCAGATCTATTGGGAAGACCTTGGTGGTATGAGAATAATTTAGACTTGAGCTTCAAAAATCACTACATTAGTTTTGAAAACACTGATCAATATATTGTAATACCACTAAATCAAGCACAAGGGGCCCCGTACATAGAGTTTATTAATGTTGATGAAGATATAAACTATCTATATAATGTGATGATAAGGTATGATGAGAAAATAGATCCCATTCTAGATGGAGTTCTTTGATTTTCGAATACTCAATCCCTTTCTGACACTACAAGTAGTGTATGTAATTATTGGGCTCATGGTGACTATGACACTAGTAGAATATGTAGTACCATCAATAGCTAGGATAATGTGACATACTAGTTTAATAAATGACACAAGTTCATTTGCATTATCATTGGATAATTCATGAGGGGACCTATCATAAAGACACCACTCAAAATAATCAATGAGGCTCCAAGGTTCTATGGGAAGATGGAAGTTTGAGACTTCATTTAGTGACTTGAAGATTTTTACCACACTGATGAAGATTATCTTTATTCTTTGGTTCAATTCTTTGATGGCATAACTGCATGATGGTGGCAAACCCATTGTGAATGACTCCTCCAATGGGATTAAGTATGCTCAACCTTACACCACTAGTTCCATCATGATAAAAAGTAAAGGGAGCAGTTAGTTATAGTGGAGTATAAGCAACTAAGCACCATATAAAATCTTGTGAAATAATACAGTGGGATGATGAATCGTACTTACCATAATATTTATGGGTGTATGCATTATATAAAACTTTAAATTCTTGGGCACATGCATGGTACGTTCATGAAGAGAGACACATGGGTACCAGGTTTTAGCATCTATTGAAGGAAAACATGAACTTGACACTATCCTATTCTTAACCAAGGATGGATTTGTTCCTCACCCTCCAAGCCATGTATGAAGTAGTAATATGTGACCCATAGAATAATGCCTAAGTATTATCCATTAATACCTAGAGGAACCACTACACCTATTCCATGAACCTTTGACATACCTAGTTTCTACACCCAAACCAGTCCTCAATCAAAACCAATGTGAATAAATTCATCTAAGGAAATAAAAGCTCATGTTACAAGTGGAAGAAGGTGAAGGATCCACTCTACTCAGCCCAATGTCTAACCATTTAGATGTTCCTATAGATGTTGGAATAAAAACTATTTAAGACATATGTGTTGATATGGACAACCCTTATTATGGGCCTATTTAGACTGATCAGTGCAACATTAGCTTGGAATAAGAACCAAATATGGCTATAGTAGGAAACTATTAGACTTACACAAAGATTTTAAAAAAATTGAATTGCTAAAAGAATATCAGGATATCTTCCCAAGAAACTAAATTGAAATGAAAGGAGTCCAGCTATCCTTGGGGAAGATGCATATCAAGCTAGTTGATGGCACTTGAACAGTTAGAAAATTCCCATATAAGATGAATCATAATCTTTGGGTGCATATCAAAGAATAAATTGACAATATGATACACACCAAAGTAATCACCCCCATTGATGAATTTGAGTGGGTTAATCACATGGTGATTAGTATCAAGAAGGATATATGCATCCATATTTACATGGATTATCAAGTGCTTAATGCATCCTATGTAATTGATCCCTTTCTAATGCCATTCATGGAGGAGATCCTTGAAGGTGTTGTTGGATGTGAGGTCTATACCTTCACAAATGGATTTTTAGGGTACCATCAAGTCTAAATAGCTGAAGAAGACTAACCCAAGATAACATTTACCAATGAATGGAGATCATTTGCATATATTGTTATGCCCTTTGGGTTAAAAAATTCCCTATCATTGTTTTCATGATTAATAGTTGAAGCCTTTAAGGACTTCATCCACAAATTCCTTTAATTTTATTTGGATGACTGGTTAGTATATGGTTTGGTCAAGGACCATTATTCTAACCTCATACTTATGCTTGAGTGTTGTCAGGTCTTACAAATCTCATTAAACTTTAAAAAGTGCCTATTTATGACAACTTTTGGTGTTCTCTTAGGACATATTATTTGTAAGGAAGGACTTCTGGTAGACTTAATGAATTTATATATTATTCTTTGCCTCTTAGCACCCAAGACTCAGCATGAGGTCTACACTTTTCTAGGCCATGTTAGTTAATAAATAAATTTCATTCATGGATATGAAAAAATTACTGCACCCTTAGAGGAACGTTAAAATTAGAATGAGTATTTCATATGGACTTGATCTTGTAAAGAGGAATTTGAAACATTAAAGGAAAAGTTGGTCACTGCTCCTATCCTCAAGTTCCTCAATTGGAAAAAACCATTTCATGTCCATGTTGATACATCTAGCATGGCCATTGGTATAATCCTTACACAACTAGGTGAAGGTCACCTAGATCACCTAATCTACTTTGCCAGTAGGAAGCTCACACCAGCTGAAATAAACTATACCACTATGAAGTGCAAATCATCATCTATGGTTTACACTTTGCAAAAGTTTAGATAGTACCTATTATCCACTCCTTTTATTTTCTATATGGATCATGAGGCTTTGAAGTACCTTGTTAATAAACTTGAACTATATGGATGGATCTATCATTATATTTTGTTGTTCTAAGAGTTCTAATTTTTAGTTATGGTGAAACTCGAGAAGGCCAATTGCAGACCTGACCACCTATCACAAATTGAGAATGAAGAACCACTATGCACCATAGAAGATGATCTTACTAATATAAAGCTATTTTGTGTTACATGGATACCTAAAGAGATGGAATATATTGAAGCATTCTTGACCATTGGCTTTGTGCCTGATGGTCTCACCTCATAGGCAAAAAAGTGACTTATGGTTTGTGTAGTACCTGTTCAGATTATAGTAGGTGATCTTTACAAAATGGGTCATGACAAAGTTATTCAATGTTTTGTAATTCATCATGATCACATCAAAGTACCCCATGAAGTTTATGAGGGTATTACAACTGGACACTATACTAGAGAGGCTACTATGTGAAAGGTTTTGCTAGCTAGATTATGGTGGCCAACTCTTTTCTAAGATGCTAAAGCATATGCTAGGCAATGTGATGATGTGAATTTACAACCCATTACTTCTTAGGATCCTTTTGAAAATTTTGATATTAATTTTGTTGGCCCCATCACTCCAACGGGATGATGAATAGGTTATTGATACATCATTATAGCAACTAAATACCTTACACATTAGGCTAAAGCTACATTGATAAATGATTATACTATTGCTATTACCATGTGGTTCATCTAGGAGAATATCATAACTTGGTTTAGATGTCCCTTGAGTTTCACCAATGATCACAGAACCCACTTTTTGAATGCAAGGATTTGCATCTTGTTTACCATAAAACAACACCATATCATTCACAAGCTAATACAACTATTGAGGCTTTCAACAAGATCTTAGGTACCACACTAACAAAAATATGTAACATTGGCTGAACTAATTAGGATGATAGGGTGTCTATAGTACTATGGGCTTACCAAACAACCTAAAAATGCCTAAACAAAAGCATGCCATTCAACTTGGTGTATGGTAAGGAGGCAATTCTACCAATAGATTTCTTGGTACCATCTCTACATATCATGTGAGTAGGATAATTGGGTGAAGATTCATCTTTAAAAGTGCACCTAGAAACTTTATTACAACTAGACGAAGCTCATTTTATCACTCATTAGAGACATAATGTAGAAAAGTGCAAGAAAAATGTAAGGCATGATCGCCATATAAAGAATAAAACATTTTCTAGAATGAAAGTTTTGTTATATGACTCTAAGTTCATGTGCCACCTTGGAAAGATTTACATACACTAGGATGGCCCTTTTATAATTCATAACATTATACCTACCAAAGCATGTCCATTACAAAGGATGGATGGCTAGTTCCTTCTTGGTCACTATAATGGAAGCTAAATCTATCCATATTTCACTTCAGAATAGTTGAAGTATTGTAATCAATAAGGTTTATGCTATTAGTTTAGGATTTACTACTTTAAATAAAAGCATTGCCTTTATTACATGTAACTTTTCCTTTTTGTAATTTTATTTTGAAAATTTGTGTTCTCTCTGTGGAGGACCATGACTCATTTTTTTAGGGGGCAAGAAGTCATGATTAGTAAGAAAAACATGAAAAATGTGCAAGTTACTTAGGCACGTGAGTTACATCATTACACAAGATATTAAGGGCACACAAGGTAATAAAGGCACATGGGTTATTTAAGGCACAAAGGGATGAGGTTATTGACATGAATTAGTAATTCAAAAGGGATAGTTGTCTCCCACCTCACAAAAAGCACAAGACATAGCTATCATCCACTTCAAAGAAAGGTGTGAGATGGGATGTGCCATCAATGTGGAAAAAATAGTTATGGCAAGAAACATGCCAAAAACATGATGGGACAATACCATTAAAAGCATTAATTGAAAAAAGCAAGGATATGCATTAATGACATGAAGCGATGGGTGATAAAAAATCATCAATGATGGTAAACCCCTCTTGGACCCTATAAATAGGCAAGTTAAATTCATTTTACACTTTACCTTGAGATTAACAGAGCTAAAGATCAAGCAAATACTAGATCTAATTTAATCAAACCTAGATCTAAGCAAAGTGAATTCTTCTCCACATCAACCTACATAGGGCATTACCAAGTTGAGAAGAGATATTATGAGTCTAGTTCATTAGAAAGACATTAGTACCATAAGTTGTAGGTTGTAAGTCTACCATTAAAGGGTGCTTAAGCTTAAAAAGCTAAAGTAGTCATCCACAACTATGTTTATTTTATAAACATTGGATATACATGCATTAACCTTTAGGCTCCTCAAAGGGTGATGTAGCCTAAGAAAAAGTCCATAAGAACTAAACCCTTGCCAACAATACCAGAAGAGGAAGTGAGTAGAGGAGTTTAGGTTTCAATTAGGGAAGAGACACCAAAATAAAAATTTCAACATGTGGAAGAAGAAGAGAAAAGTATGGTGTGAAAAGTGAAGCAGGCTCAATCATCCTTAACATAGAAATCCCAATCACCCCTACCTTTATCTCTATTGATTGAAGAAATGCAATATCCAAAATCAGTGTTGTGTGTGAAGAACTAGATCTCCAATGTTTTCACTTGCACCATATTTGACTACAATCATCACTAACCTAGGAATGAGGTTAAGATCTAAAATGGCATCAGGTCAAGACCAATAACACTAGGAATCAAGTGGTGTATGATCTCATGAACTTCAACTAGATGGATGCTATAGGTTTGTTTCAGCTCTTTAATTTGCCATACTTTGGTAAATCCATAGAAGAAACTAAATTCTTTATTTTTCACATCAATTGGGACTATATTTACTTCACCAAGTGCATCATGAATATCAAGCCTGAGAGGATCAATAAGGTCACAAGACTATAGTTCTCAGGGTTGAGCATAATTGATGACTTGGTAGACACTGAAGAGGTCCAAAGGACCACCATGGTGCTCATATATCAGAAGTAAGTCCATGCCATGTACATCAAAAACCTTTAGGATCTTACCCTTTGGGTTAAAGTGTCGATCATCATGACCAAGATCAAAGGGACTAATTGCTAGAAATAAGATGACATGGTGCACCTATATATTTCCCATCTAGTCACATAGGGGTTGAAGTACAATTGGGCTATGTACTTTGCTTAGAAGATTATTAAAGATGTAGAGAGGATCCATCAAATGCCTAATTATAGGTTTACATAAGGAGTAATCTTCCTTTTATTAGTTCTTGATAAAATTAGTGTGTTGGATTATAGCTCAAGAGTGATAAAGTGGGTATACCCTCCCACACACAAGTCTCCTCCTGACTGCTACAAGGCATTCACATGCCTCGGTCACATCACCCCCTCATACAAGATCAAGATGAAGTATTGGTTCAATAGAATGAAGGTGGCATTTAGGTATGATTGGTTCATCCCCAAGGACTTCCCCCTTTATCTGTGGAGCAATCATAGTCTACCATGAAGCAACACTTCTCCCTCACATGTATCTAAATTAACCCATCCAAAGATCTCTCTTCACAGTTCAAGTTACCATATGCCTTATTAATGTAGTAATTTATAGACTTCATGAATTGGATTTACAATGCATAGCCTATCATCCCTTAGACTGAGAGAATAGACCTAGGATTCAAATTCTCCATAAAAAATTTGTCTATCCAAGCAAAAAAGCTTATAGACCAGACCAACATCAAGGTCAAGCAGATGATGGTGGGGAAAAAATTCACAATTTATTTTTACATGTTTCACTCTCAAAAGGATCCACAAGGTGGGGACCCGAAGGAGAAACTTCCATCAACACCACCCTTGAAGAATAAAAAGTGGTCAGATGTGAATGCCAACACAAGTGGGCATCAAGCACCATAAAAATGGAAAAATATTATAGAAGCACCATGACCTACCCCTCCACCATCTAGACCCATGCTATCCCATCCATCTATATCACATCTGCCTCATCCTTCACCGTGTACACCTCATCCAAATCCATCCCCTCCCCACACTTCTCCATCTCTTCCATGCTCTTCACCACCATGTCATTCATATCCCTAGCCTACTCCTCTTTCTCCTCCACCTTCTCCACCTCTACCTTCTCCCCCTAAAGTAAATCCACAACCATCTCCACCAAGTGCTTCTACTTCAAGATCTACCTTGTAGCAACCCCCAAGATAAGTACCCCAGTAGGAAATTCTTGAGATATAGGTTCAAAGCTTAGGTTCTAATTCCAGTAAAACTCCCTACCTAGTGCAAGAAGAGAAAGCCACCTCTGATGATTCATTACTTGATATTGAACCACTATCTGGTGAGGAGGGTGTGGTGAAGGATAACTAAGTGAAATAGCCATTGGTAGCCATTGGTAGCCATGAGGAGGCCAAACTTGAGTGTGATCCTAGTAAAGGGAAGGGACTAGGTGAGACCACAAAAGAGCATGGTGACAATGCAATTGGAAATGCATGTAAGTGATATTAGTTTGACATCCAAGATAAGATTCTTTATTTTTTACCATACTTTGTTCCCAATAAGGTAACCTTGGAAAGAAGGAATCGAGTGTCCTTCATGTTTGATATATATAATGAAGAGCATGATTTTTAACTCCCATAAGGTATCCTTTCCTTTGGTCTAGATGCTTTAGTACTACAAAAACCACTATGGGTAGATCCAAAAAAGATCTCTCCTCTTATAGCAAGCACCAAATTTTTAAATTTGAGCATGGAGATCATGTACCAAAATATTTTATCAAATTCTGATGTGTGCACTATTGAGAGGAAACATGCAAAGCTTGTGGGCATGTATAATAAAGAAGTTGTAGAGAAACAAGCACTTCTTAAGGAAGTGGCCACATTAAATCAATAGATCCAAGAGGCCATAAAGGTAAAATTAATGATCTTGAACCTATATATAACAATTTTAAATGAAGAACTAGTGCTAGTAGATGACCTATCTCTTGACAGGATGAAATAGGAAAGATAGGGACCTTGGTAGAACTTCTGCTCAAGTAATGCAAGGAGCAACCCCCACCAAAAGATGAGGGATTGGATTCAACTTAAAATTTTACCATGGCTATTAAAATATACAAACATGCTATAAAGAAGGTTGGGGAGGTTATCTCCATTTTGGATAGAGTTTTTGCATGGCTAGCATGCCTAAATAAAGTCTTAGAAGCTCAGCTCCAAGTTGAAGCCCAGAGGTAGTAGCTAGCTAATGATGCACTCTTAATAATACATCACACTGAACATGCCAAAGTATTTAGGGATTTAGAGATGATGGAGGACATAATCAATAAAAAACATCAATAACTGAATATAAATTTTACTGCCCTTCAAGGACAAGTTGACAAGGAGATCTCCACACTTGAAGACATCTAGAAGGATGTCATCATGTCCCTAGATGAACTAGTCAAAAAGGTTGATGAGACCTCCATTAAACCCAAGGAGATATAGAAATCAAAGGGGGCCATAGAAGAAATAACTACAAAGTTCTCAAGGCATTGTCACATTAAGACAATCTGAAGAAGGAGATTGAGCAGTTAGGGCCCAAATATTTTATGAAGGATGCTAGTGTGACTTAGTCCCAGATGGACTAAGAGTGTAGTGTAGGGTGATGTTGGCCCCAAAATTTTGGTTAAGTGTTATCCAATTTTGGTGTGGAATAGACATGACGTCGAAGGACCATGGTGCAGAAGGACCATGGCATGCAGTTGATAGGCATAGAAGCATCATGTTGTATAACTTATGGGGCACAAGAGGATAATGGTGTAGAGGAACCAGCATGAGAGGATCCAATAATAAGGGAATGAATCACAAGGAACCTATGGACATAGGACTTGGAATAGAAGTGAAATACTAGGGAGCGCATGGGAAGTGGAAATAGTTAAAAGAATGGTTCATATGGATCACCTTGACCCTATTAATAAGAATTTTTGCACTAGCCCACAAGGAAAGGAGCATATGGAAAAAAAGATTTAACATAGAACAAGGATATAAAGGGTGTAGTGGCCCACGTCTTTAGGAAAGACTAATTATTGAGCACCATGACTCTCAATCTATTGAGAGTTTGTTGGCCAATTCTCCATGCCCTTAATGATTGTAAACACTTGGTCATGACAAAATAATTATAATTAACCCTATTGTAAAGTGATATGAGGATGGATTTTTGGGATGAATTTGTGATGAACTTTTACCTTTCTGATGATTAAGCTTAATATATGAGATAACAGGTTTTATCAACTTCTTATGTTTTATGATGAATGATGGTGTGCGAGTTAAGTGATTAGACCTAAATATGAGTTCTTCCCTATCTTTCTTTTATTTTCTAAGTAATTGATGCTAATATAAGATAACAATATTCTATGTAGTGATATTAATAGAACCTAGAACTCAAAGGATCAAGGTAATCTATCTTTGTATTTATATAATCCATGTTTAATTTTCATAAAGAGAAGGCTATGAAAAAGTTATTAACATTGTGAAATAAAACCTACAGGAACCGGTCTTTCACTACGTGCTTCAGGTGAGCATGTAAGACCTAAATCTTATGTTAAAGGGCCAATGTTATAGCTCATTAGCCTATACTTCAATTCCAAAATAGGAATTATCCAAGAAACCTTGACAAAATCATGTCATCCACATACAAGTATACTATCAAAATTTGTCCTTCATCATTTACTTTGACATACAAAGTTGTTTCATTGCCACACTTACTAAACCCAATATTCACAAAATAAGTATATATCCTACTATATCAAGCTCTATGATCTTTCTTCAATCCATATAAAGCCTTTTTTAGCTTGTAAACCTTGTGCTCTTCTCCAAAAACTTCATAACTTGGTGGTTGTTTTAGGTAAACTTCTTCTAAAATTCCGTTCAAGAATGTTGATTTGACATCGATTTGATAGACCTTCCAATTATTTTTAGCTGCAATAGATAACATCATTCTAACATTGTCTAATATTACTACAGGTGCAAATGTTTCATTATAATCTATATTGGTTTGTTGTATGAATCCCTTAGCCACTAGTCTTGCCTTGTGTTTCTCAGCTTTCCCATTAACATTAAACTTTGTTTTATAAACCCATTTTACTCCAATCATGTCCTTTCCTTCAAGAAGCTCTACAAGATCCCAAGTTTTATTTTTTTGATTGATTGAATTTCTTCATCCATAGTTGCAATCCAATTTTCATCATTAATTGCATCCTCAAAGTAAATTGGATTAACTTATGTTAAAAATACAAAATTAGAAACTAAATCCATAATTTTAGCATCTTATGACTCATCATTAATCCCTTTTAGGCTACGTGTCTTCTTTGAAGTGTTTATTGACCACATGATCTCAATGATGCAAGTGTTGGATTAGAAGACTCACTATTATTATTACTTGTTAGAGTAGATGGATTAGAAGACTCACTATTATTATTATTATTACTTGCTAGTGTTTATTGACCACATTTGCTTGTGGATCTTGAGAAAATTTTTGTGTATCATCTTCTATTATATCATTTTCATGTGGTATTCTTGTTGTAATTGTAGTTATCATTATAGTTATCTTGTCAATGCTTCCATCTCATGCTTCTTCTTCAAAAAATTCTACATCACAACTCATTATTACCTTCTTTGTAATCGGATTGTATAGTTTGTATGATTTAGATTGTTCACTATACCCCACAAAAATGCACTTCTCATCTCTATCATCTAACTTTTTCCTCAAATCTTGAGGTATCAAAGAATATGCTACACTTTCAAAGACTCTCAAATGTGAAATACTATGCTTCTTTCTACTCCAAACTTCTTGTGGTATCATATTTATCACTACTTTTATTTAACACCTATTCAAAATATATACTACACATGCAACTACTTTAGCCCAATATTCATTTGGTAGATGCTTAGATTTTATCATACTTCATTCCATTTCTACAATTTTCCTATTCTTTATTTTATCTACACCATTTTATTGAGGTTTATATCTTTCTATAAATTATTTTATATTCCATTTGCTTTGTAAAAATTCAAAAAACTCCTTTGATATGTATTCACCACCTTGATCGGTTCTCAATATTTTGATGTAATTTCCACTTTATTTTTCCACTTGGGCGTTGAACTCTTTAAAAACAACAAATATTTCAAGAAATAGACCCAAGTTTTTCTATTGAAATCTTCAATGAATGTCAAGAAATATAGATTTCCACTTATGGATGGTGTTTGTATTGGTCCATAAAGATATAAATGGACTATTTCAAGTGAATGCCTTGCCCTATGAGATTTTCCAACCATAAATTTTTGTCTATTTTGCTTTCCTAGTATGCAACTATCACATGATGTTATAGGTAGCTCTTTTGGTGGCAATCCATTTACCATTCTCTTCCTATGCAACAACTACAATTCTATAAAATTAAGATGCCCAAATCTCAAGTGCCATATCCAAGATTGATTTCTATATAAGATTTTTAAAGTTGATTCAACAATTGTTTGTAATCTTTGAGGTTCTAAAAATAGTTCACTTTGGATCTTAAGAGAAAACATACTATTCCTTATCATCCCAACTTTTGCAATTAGCCTATTGCTAGGTTTCTTATCCAAAATCACACATTCACCATTCTCAAATTATATCTTATACCCTTTTTCACTAATTTACCAATGATTATGAGATTGTGTTTTAATCTAGGAACATATTATACATTGAGGATATGCTTCTTTTCACCTTGTTTTATTCTTATGTCAATTGATTATTTCCCCAGGACTGATACTTGGTGATCATTTCCCAATTTCACTTCTAATTTTACTGAATCATCTATTATTGTAAACAACTCCTTACTTTCACTGATGTGATTGATACACTTGCTATCTAAGAAACATAGTTCCTTTGAACTTTCTTGTGCAATATTAGATGTTATCAACATTGTGTTTTGTTAATTAGTGTTGGGCTGGTTTTTATTTGTAAAGTTTTCCTTTTATTTATTCATATCATATTGTCTTTTTCTACATTCAAATGCATAATACCCATTTCTTTTACAATAATGGTATTGGATGTTGGACTTATCATACCTTTCTCCTTGATGATGACTATGAAAATTGATGTTGCCTCTTCCTCTTGTTGGTTTGAAAGATGTATGTGAGCTTGATGTTGGTCTTCCACTTTCAAATTAATTAGATTATCTACCTCCTCTTGGTGAAAAATGACCTCTACCTTTGCTATAATTTGATCTTCCTCTGGTTCTACTAACTAAAAGTTGAGTTTTGAGTGCATTTTACAGTGAAGATGCCCCTCAATGATTTAACATCTACTCATGTGATAAAAGTGACCCCATTGATTCATCTACTGACAACTGTGTTAAATTCTTAGATTCATCAATGGCCACTACTACTAAATTAAACATTGCAGGCAAGTTTCTAAGCATTTTTTCTACAACTTTTAGTCTTCCATACTCTCACCATGAGTCCTTATTTGGTTTACAATCTCCATTACATGTGTAAAAAATGAGTCTATTTTCTCTGATTCTTTCATATGAATATTCTCAAAATCCCTTCTAAGTATTTCTAATTTTACATTTTTAACTTTGCTTATACCTTGGTATGTTGTTTGCAGGCTTTCCCATGCTTGTTTTGACCTTGTGGTAGCTACAAACCTTGGAAAAATTGAATCTTCCATTTCTTGTTGAGAAAAGAATAATGCCTTTGCATTCTTCTTTCTTTCCTTTCAATAAGACCTTCTCTACTTGCGACAAGGCTTGGAATGCTTGCTAATTTATTAGTTCATGGAACCCATTTCCCACTAAATCCCAAACATTTTGTGAAAAAAATAAGTTTTACATTTTAATACTTCAAAAATAATAATTTTTCCCGTTAAATATTGGTATTTGAGGTTGGGTTATACTTCCACCCACTCTTGTCATGGCTTTTATAAAACTGATCTCCTTATTTTTGCTTTGTGCTTTTAGATTTTATCTTTCCCCTTTTATAAATCTTTGTTTCACCTCTCTTATAATATAGAAGCTACATTTCTTGATAATATTCAATCCATAATAGGTGGAGGAGATGAAGGCTCAAGAGTGCAGAACAAAAAATTGGTCATAACAACATGATTATTCATTAGCACATTAGTTACATTTCTAGGCTTTGAGAAGCCTTACTACAATGCATAATACAAATGTGGGATTAAGCTATAGCCATATGAGTACTAGCTCACTTAATTTTTCTAATGTTCCCCACCTTAGTGCGATCATAGAGAGAGTAATTATATGAACTAAATATCTTTATATTCCCCCCCACAAGATGGACATGTAGATGTCAGGTTCACTCGAAAATGCATCTGTTACAGTGAATTATAGAAGAGATTATTACAAACTTACCTTTTAACATAGGCTTATTAAAAAAGATATCTCTAAGTCTTATTTGAAAATTTTTGACTCAAAGATTACAACACACAAAAATGACAATGACAACAAAATACTATAATTTAATTTTGAATAATATAAAAATGTGACTAAATTTACATTGACTCAAAAATAAAAATAAAAGTTATAAACTTAAAAAAACTGATTAAAAACAACGAATTCTTACTTAAAGACCTAAACCAAAAAAAAAAAAAAAAAACAAAGAAACAATTATTAAAAGAAAACAAAACCTAAACCACTATGAAAAAGAAGAAACACACGATTCATTAAAATCACTACTTTAAAAAATAAAAAAATAAAAAAAATAAAACAATACGAAACCAAAAGTAAGTATATATATATATATATATATATATATATATATATATATATATATATATATATATATATATATATATAAGATTGAAATAATAAACAAATCCAATACCACAAATTTGATAACATAATAAACCATGAAAGACTCCACATACAAAATAAAATAAGACAAATAAGACTGTCAAGCCTCATACTATTAAAAAAAAAAGAGACCTAAAAAATTAAAGAATTTTATCTCTGCAGGAGCGGCAGTGACATGGAGGAACTCTGTGGAGAGATAGAGGTGGATGGTGGTAGATGAGGAGCTACCAGAGAAATGAGGAAGGAGAATGTTGGATCAGATATATTTTGAGTTGAGATGCTAAGGTGAATGATGTGGATGTCGAGTATGAGGAGATAACAACTATAGAAGATGCTAGAATAAACCAAATCTGAATGCATAAGCCCTTGTACATAAATTTGTTAGATTTGTATGGCTTGGTATGATTTCATTCAAGACACTGCAAACATACTATATTTGATCTAGATCTAAATTTAAAACCCTTATCAATTTGTATTCCCTGCTTGTATTTGGATAAATCGACATACAAATCCATTTACAAATGAAATAAAAACAAATTAGATCTACCCAGTCAATTACCTCAGATCCAAATGATTCACATAGATCCTTAGAGTCATGAATTATGCTGGTAGGGATGGCTTAATTATTTAATAGCTTCTATAATTTGATTTTGCCACTTCAATATTTGCTTGTTATTTTTCTAGTCAATATCCTTTACTTCATCTGATTTTTCTATCAATCTCGAACTGATGTAAAAACCAGTTACTAAGTTACTAACCCTCATGCAATAGGTGTTTGACACCAAACTAGATCTACTCTATTCATAATTATACAGCAAGATCCAAATATATATATATATATATATAGTTGTGTTGTGGAGCCTATTTCTAAATTACAATGTATTTTCAAATACTATACATTTTAAATGTACCATACATTCTTTTTATATTATCATCGAGTGTCAAGGCCAAGCCAATCCCTGAGCAAGGGTTCAGGGGTGGCAGTGCTAGAGATATAGGGGTTCGGGGGTGGTAGGCCCCAAAAAAAAAATTGGATCCCTTTTTTATGGGAAACCATTTTGGGTTGATTCTGCCCATGGTTTTGGTACCCATTGTTTTGTAATACCACTTTGTTGATGTATTATGTATTGATGGATACTTCATAAGTAATACATCATGAGAATTAGGGTTTGAGAAGGAAGAATTGAGTGTGTGAATTTAGGAGGGTTTGTTGAGCACAATGCCAAACAATATTTGTGCATTGTAATTATGAGAAGATTGATTTGAGAGTGATTTGTACTCTCATGGCTTGTAATAAAATCTGAGCCAGTGTTTCTTGGTGGATGTAGCTCAAATTGTGTAAACTACATTAAATCTAGTCTTCTTATTTTGCATGTTTATTTTCTATTCTTTATGCATCTTTGTTTATATCTATTATTATTACGATTCTATGAAATTATTTCACATCAATTTTTGTATTTATTTCTAACAACTAGTATCAGAGCTTCAGGTTGTATTTGTTGAAGTATTGAATAACAAGAAGGGTTATTAGTTCAAGTGGGAGCTATCATTGATGATCATAGATCAAAGGTTGAAATTTTTTAAAGATAGATATTTGGTCTATGGAAGATGCAGATGGAGGATTACCTCTATCATAAGAACCTCCATTCTCTGTTGGGAGGAAAAATAAAGCAACCAATGAGTATGACAAATAACGCTGGTGAGCTGCTTGACAGGAAAGCACTTGGAACCAGTAGGTTATGCCTTGTATATTTGGTCACATTTAATATATTTCAAGAGAATACCATAAAAAGTCTCATGAATGCATTAGGGAAGTTATATGAGAAACCCTCTGCTTCTAATAAAATATTTTTAATGAAAAAGTTATTTAATATGAAGATGTCTAAAAATGGTTCAGTTGTTGATCAATTGAATTAATTCAATATGGTTGTATGTTTAATTATATAAAAATAGATTTTGATGATGAAGTTAGGGCTTTACTTATTTTATGTTCCTTACTAGAGAGTTGGAATAATCTGGTAATGGTTGTGATCAACTCAGTCTCTAATAATGCCAAGTTGAAGTTTGAGGATGTCATAGAAGTAATCCTTAGCAAGGAAATCTGATAGAAAAGCTCCAGAGATAATTTTACTTTAGGTGATGCTTTGGTAGTGGAGAGTAGACGGAGATAAAAGTTTAAAAGAAAAAGAAAGCATGGAAAGTCAAATGGTCCCGGAAGGTCAAAATCAAGGGCCATGATGGTATGCTAACTTTGTGGAAAGACTAGACATGCAAAGAAGGATTGTTGGTATCTTCAAAACAAGAATAAAAATTAGGACGACATCAAGGAGGTTAATGTGGCAGTAGGTAATGTTTTTCAGAATGCATTAATTCTCTTCGTTGACAATATTTCTAAGTCTTGGGCTTTAGATTCAAGGGTTTCTTTTCATACTACACCATATAGGCATTATTTTATTGATTATGTTCAAGGGGATTTTGGACATGTTTAGCTTGTTGATGATGAGGCTTACATCATAGTAGGAAAAGAAAGTGTTCAGATCAAGATGTAGAATGAAAACATTTGGCTACTGAAGGATTTTAGGCATGTGCTTAAGTTGAAATAGAATTTGATATCCATAGGATAGCTAGGCAGTGAAGTTTGTATGATGACATTTACAGTAGATTCTTGGAAGGTGACCAATGTTGCTCTTGTGGTAGAAAGAGGTAATAAGGTTGGTACCCTATATTTATCAAGTAGTGTTGATTATTGTAATTTAGTTTCTTCAAATGTAGATGTAACTTTTTGGCACAATAGGTTCGATCACATGAGCCAAAAGGGTATGCAAATTTTGAAGGATCAGTTGCCTAGATTAGAAGGATCTGATTTATATTTTTGTGAAGACTATGTGTATGAAATATATAAAAGGGTAAAGTTTCTCAGGGTTGGACATATGAGGAAGGAAAATGAGTTGTAGTTGGTTTATTCAGATGTATGGGGGCTAGCTCATGGATCTTCTATTATTAGGTCATCTTATTATGTCACTTTTATTAATGATGCAACTAGGAAAGTTTGGGTGTATGACATTAGGATAAAATTTGATATATTTGATATGTTTAAAAGATGGAAATCTTTGGTTGGGAATGAAACAGGTCTCAAACTAAAATGTCTCAGGTCAGATAATGGTGGGGAATATTATAATAATGCATTTTTTATTACCATTCAAGGTATGGAATTTATAGATAGAGGATGATTCTAAGAAATCCAAAGTAGAATGTAATGTCAGAAAGGATGAATAGGACTATCATGGAGTGTTCTAGGAGCATGAGGTTGCATGTAAGACTGCCTCTTTAGTTTTGGGTAGAAGCAGTAAACATAGTTGTGTATCAGATAAATAGTGGTCCTTCATCTCCTTTAGATGGAGGCATACCTAAGGAAGCTTGGTCTAGTAAAAATATTTATTATTCATTTCTTAGAATATTTGGATGTGAAGCCTTCATTCATATTGATAAGGATTATAGGACCAATTTAGAGGTTAAGTCTGAAAAATGCACCTTTATTGGTTATGGTGAGGATGACTTTGATTTCTAGATTTGGAGTCTTAAGGACAAGAAAATATTTAGGTATAGGGATGTTGTCTTTAATAAAAAAAATTGTGTATAAATAGTAGTTGTAAGATTACAAAAGGATTCTAAAAAAGAGTACATGGTATTGGAGGACATTGCAGATGATAAAGTGTCCAAGCAACCAATTTAGTTACCTACTCCACAAGAACCCCAAACTCATATGGTGAGAAGGTCTTATAGGGTAAGAAGCAAACCTAAACACTTTTATCCATCTCTTAATTATGTATTACTCATTGACAATGGATATCCAGAGTAATTTGAAGAAGCAATGGAGGTTGATATCAAGAAGAAGTGGGAGCAAGCTATGGATGAGGCGCATCAGTCTCTTATGAAAAATTAGACTTGGAATTTGATAAACCCACCTAAAGGTAAGAGGGTATTGTAGAACAAGTAGGTGTATAAAATTAAAGAAGATGATGGATGTAAGAAAAGGTACAAGGCCTAGTTGGTGGTAAAGGGGTTTGCATAGAATAAGGAAATTGATTTCTATGAGATTTTTTCCCCAGTGGTAAAGATGACTTATATTAGGACTATTATTGGGATAGTGGTAGTGAAAGACTTGCACTTAGAGAAGTTGTATGTGAAGACTGCATTCCTTCATGGTGATTTGGAGGAGGACTTGTGTATGGATCAACCACAAGGATATGAGGTCATAGGGAAGAAGAACATGGTGTGCAAATTAAAGAAGAGCTTGTATGGCCTGAAACAAGCTCCACAACATTGGTACATAAAATTTGATGGTTTTATGATGGATCAAGGATACTCCAAGTGTCATTCAAACCATTATATATATATCAAGAAATGTGATGATAGTATTACATTATCCTTTGTTTGTATGTGGATGACATGTTGGTTGCTAGTAAGAACATGCAAGAAATAAAGGTACTCAAGGAACATCTTAGTAATTTGTTTGTAATGAAAGATTTGGTAGTAAAAAAAATCCTTGGTATGAAAATAACTCAGGATAATAAGGAACAAAAGTTAAATTTATCTCAAGAAGAGTATATCAAAAAGGTCTTGGAGAGATTTAGTATGTAGGATGCTAAACCAGTTGGGACTCCTTTGGCAGGTCATTTTAAGTTATCAAAGGAGCAATGCCCCAAGATAGAGGAGGAGAGAATACAGATGTCACATGTACCTTACTCATCAATTTTAGGTAGCTTGATGTATGCCATGGTGTGTACTAGGCCATATATTTCCCATGCAGTGGAAGCAGTAAGTAGGTACATGCGTGATCCAAGTAGAGAACATTGAAAGGTAGTGAAGTGGATCCTTTGGTATTTAAGAGAGACCATGGGGACAATTTTAAGCTATGGTGTATTGGACATCACTTTTTATGGTTATCTAGATTCAACATTGTTATAGATTTAGATAATAGGATGAGTACAATAAGATATGTATTTATTATAGGTGACACAACGGTGAGTTGGATTTCATGACTACAAAAACTTGTGGCTTTATCAACCACAGAGGTTGAGTATATTACTGCCACAGAGGCAAGTAAAGAAATTATTTGGTTACAACAATTTATTGAAGATTTAGGGAATAAGAAAGAGAAATAAAATATATACAGTGATAATCAAAGTGTTATACATTTAGCAAAGAACTCCACTTTCAACTCCAGGATGAAGCATATACAATTGAGGTACCATTTTATCAGGATAGCTTTGGAGGAAGAGAAGTTAAAGCTGGAGAAGATTCATACTAGTTAGAATCCTATAGACATGATGACCAAGGTGGTCATAAAGGAGAAACTAAAGCTATGATCAATTTCGATTGGCCTTCATAGTTGATAGTGAAGGGTTGTGAAGCCTGCTTAGAGGAAATCAGTCTCCAATTAGGAGATTATTGTGTTGTAGAGCCTATTTCTAAATTACAATGTATTTTTAAATATTGTACATTTTAAATGTATTGTATACTCTATATGTGTTCTTTTTGGGGTTTGAGGTTGGGCTGGGCTAGGCCCCTAATAGGGGTTTAGGGGTAGTAGCCTCCCAAAAAAATTTGGACCCCTTTTTGATGGGAAACTATTTTGTTTTGATTCTGCCCATGATTTTGGTACGCATTATTTTGTAATAATTATTTGTTGATGTATTATGTATTGATAGATATTTCATAGGTAATACATCATGAGAACTAGGGTTTGAGAAGGAAAATTAGAGTGTGTGAATTCAGGTGCAAATTCAAGAGGGTTTGTTGAGCACAACTCCAAACAATATGTGTGCATTGTAATTGTGAGAAGATTGATCTGAGAGTAGTTTGTACTCTCATGGCCTGTAATAAAATCTAATCAAGTGTTTCTTATTCGATATATCTCACATTGGGTGAATCACGTTAAATTTGGTCTTCTTATTTTTCATATTTATTTTTTGTTCTTTCTGCATCTCTATTTATATCTATTATTATTGTGATTCTCTGAAATTTTTCAACATTAATTTTTGTATGTATTACTAACATACGTGTGTGTGTGTGTGTGTGTGTGTGTATTTATACACAAGCTGATTGAAAATATATCTACTCACTTAGGTGAATCACTCTCTTAATATATTTACATTTTCCCAAAATCATTAACCACCATGGTTCCCACTTTGTCTTTGGCTAGCTCTATGGTAGGCTCTGATACCATATTGAAGGTTGAACATGACAAAAACTTAGACTTAAACTAGTTTACTACAACAAATGAATAGATGTGACTCTTCTTCTAATGTAAACAAATGCTATTACTCTTATAGAATGCAAACAAAAATAATGCATAATATAAATAGAACTTCTATTCAAAATTAAACATAGAACTTAAGAGTTATATTGAATTTTTAAAAAACATTTGTTGCTCAAGTTACAAACAGATAAAACTTGGATATAAAACTTTGCCAAGCTTCACTATGAAGGAATCAAACTAACATCAACATATACAACTCTAATACTAATGCTAGAAAATAGAGGGATTAAATGCATAAACAAAGCATAGAATATTAGTAAAATAAAACAACCTAGAGAAATTCATGGCAAAAGAAAGGAATAGCTACAGTGGTTAGAAAAACAAATCTACACAAAAATTGTATATATATTTATCCACAATAAAACAATAGTTGTAGCTACACAAAACTTAGATAGCAGCAACAACTACACATAAGATAATAGTTAACATTTCTTGTGTAGCTACATCTCACACATGCTAAAACAAAAATTAGTTAATTTTTTTTAAAGCATATCCTCTTGGATAGTGAAGCAAATCAAGAGAAGACAAATAAAAGGTTTTGGTAATTAATGCGTAGTTGTGCATAATCAATGTTTTCCAATACCCTCCCTTAATTTAAACTATTGGGGATTGTCAAAAAATTGCATCAAACTACTCCAGAGCTATTGTAACATATCTTTAGAGCATATCATCAAAACATCATCTTTGGAGCATATCTTTGGAGCATCATCTTTAGAGCACACCTTTAGAGCATCATCTTCAGATCACATCTTTGGAGCATATCTTCATAGCATATGTCTTCAAATCAGTCTTCAAAGCATCCATCTTCAAAGCAGCATTTTTGGAGCTCTCAGCAGAGCTATATACATTTGCATGATCAAGAAATCCTAAACAACTTCGTAAAGACTAAAATGTATCCTTTGCCAATGGATTTGTAAATTTTTCAACAAAATAATCTTTAAACCTATAAAAATCTAAGCAAATTTATTTGTTGTTGACAAGATCTTTAATAAAATAGTAATTAGTATCAATATGCTTATTTCTCTTATGAAAAACATGAATTTTGGATAATGCAATGGCTGAACTATTGTCACAAAATATTGTAGTGGCTTTTTTTTATCATGTATTAAGTTTTTTAACATACTTCACATCCAAATAGATTGATAAGATACACTAGTGGCTGCCACATACTTATCTTCAACTAAAGAAGAGTCATAATGAGGTGTTTATTTGAATCCCATGACACAACACTTGTTCCAAAGTGAAAAGCATACCCAAAAGTGCTTTTTTGATCATCTATGCTACCTTTATAATCACTATCCATGTAGCCAACAAGACTAAAATCATTTGATGTGGAATACAATATGCCAAAATCCTTTGTACCACTCACATACATCAGTACTATCATACCATCATGCCAATGAGAGTCTTTTGAAGACTTCATAAACTTAGAAATCAGGCTTACATCATACATAATATCAAGCCTTTTGGCCATCAAATACATAAGACTTCCAACTAACCTCTTAAATAATGTAGGATTCACACATGGTCCATCATCCTCCTTGCTTAGCTTCAATCCCATCATGATCGGTGTTGGGGCTGCCTTGAACTTTACCAGATTGAATATCTTCAAGATTTCATTTGCACATTTGGATTGAGAAATAAATATACTAGCATTAGATTGATGGAATTTAATACCTAAAAAGTATCTCATAAGCCCCAAATTAGTCATTTCTAATTCACTCTTCATTGTTATTTTTAAAGTATCTATGATAAGATCAAAGGTAAAGATTAGATCATCCACATACAAATAAATAACTAGAATGTTTCTTTGTTTTTTGACTTTTATGTACAAGGTTGGCTCACATCCATTTCTTTGGAAACCATTTTAAATGAGATAGGAGTTAATGTGGCTATACCAAGATCTAAGAGCTTGCTTTAATCCATAAATTTCCTTCTTCAACATATATACTTTGTTTTCATGACCCAATATCTCATAGCCTTGTGGTTGTTCAACATACACTTCCTCCTCTAGATAGTCATTTAGAAATGCTAACTTCACATCTATTTGGTACATGTTATCACATAGGATTGTACCTATCTTGATTATGTAGCTTGTTGTATAAGTGCCTAACGATACAATAGAAAAACCTTTAAAGCTATGGGACTTTGGAAAATTGAGGTTAATCTCTAAAGAAGGTTGGCTTCCTTTCACTAAATCTTATGCAAACTAATAAAATACTAGTTTTGTGGAAATCTTGATCTTTAGTGTTTTTTGATCGTAAACTAGGGTTTTGATGGGAAAAAGGGTTGAAGAATTGAAATTTATAGAAAACTAAAAATATGGTGATTGCACCAAATATTTTATAGTGGATTTCAATGCTTGATTTATGAACATAATAGAACAGAAATTATGTTGAATTTTTTTCAGCACAAACTTATACATATGAGAAATCAAAGGTAGTATTTTAGCTATTTTTCACAAAAGGGAAAAAGATCTTTATTCCAACTAATATTTTCAAGAGGGTAAAATACCACAGATGAATTTATTGAGACTGAAACAAAGAGACAAAGATTATACAAATAATCAAATAGCTTGTACACACATAGAGATATTTCAAGACAAGAAACACAAATCTTCAACTTTATTTCTCTCTAAAGGTTACAGCTTGTAGCAAATATATTCGAAATGTATAAAATATAACTAGAAGAAAAAAGATAGATTGGGCCATGGGGTCTACCCATTTTTATACAAAATTTTACATAGATGAGATGTAGTTAACAAAACATAAATGCCCAGTAAAGAAAATCATGTAAATATGAAACCCCTCATGCAAAAAGAGGTGAGTTGCTCTATTTCTGGCATCTTGGACTTATGGAATGGATATAAAATGATATGCATGAGCTAGGAATTATATTTGACATATCATGGTATGGTATGGCATGGCTGGAATTGCTATATCTCCATGCAATGCTTCTTCATCTGGTAGTGGCTGAAAATAGCTTCCTCATGAAAAAAGAGGTTCCCAAAATAGAACTGGTCTTTCAAAATAAAACATAAATTTGAAAATAATTCCAAGTTACTTTTTCATGAAAAAACCCTAACTTGAAAAAATCAAGTGAGACTTTTACAACTTTTTAAGTCTATCAATTTTGCCAAAATAAACTGTGTAATTTGCACTTCATGATTTTGCACTTTTAAACAATTCATATTTATCAAAATGGAAAGTGCAATTTACACTTGTGATTTTTTCAAATTTCACATTATGAAAGATAGAAAGTATAAAATATGTTTTTATCTTTCTTAAAAAGAGTTATAAAAAATATAGGTGCACCTTTTAAATGAAATTACAACTTGATAATGTAATATTTGAAAATATTCAACAAAGAGGAAAGATTAATCAATGTGTAGAACTTCTTCAACTTTCTTGTCATTTTTGGCATGTAGTTGCTCAGTGTGTACATGAAAGGATTTGACAATCTTTTGTATTCATTTTGGATCTAGTTTGTAAGAGTGGATATTGGAGGCTGCACAATCTACGTGAACATCAAATAGTTCTCTCCTTCATATATATTGGTTTGTTCCTTCAATATTTTCCTTTTGTCTCTAATGATTCCATAATGTTCCATCATTGATGCCATAACCTTATTGCCCTTGGATTTGAACTTTATTTCCTAAAGTTATTACTTGTGAGAAACCAACTATGAAAGCTAGCGAAATCTGCAGGTGTTTGGATCAATTCAAATCTCTAGTAAAACTGGGAGGTGATGGAAGCACCTAAAATATCCTACAAAATTGGGAGGTGATAGAAGCACCTAAAAATTCCCTCAAAAGTGGAAGGAGTGGAGATAATGAAATCAATTATGTCTGTTGGGGGATTTGAGGGTGGAACAGACATAAGGATTGTAAACTTAAGAACTGGTGGAAGGGTAGAAGCCAAAGCACTGAATGAGTCAATTAAGTGTGTTAGACTGCTCAGGGTTGGGGATGTAAAGATAGAGGGTTGAGATTAAGGGGAATACCATGTAAATGAAGTAAGTGACATGGATACCAAATTTATAGTCATGGATTGGTACTTTCTTGTATGTGGCTTCAAAGTTTGATGGCATGAATAGCTGGATCTCCAAGATCACAATTTTAATAAATAAACAAATTATAATTAAATCCCTAAACTCTCTTAGTTAAATAGCAAAAACCCATGCAAAGGTAATTGGTGGTAGAGGTTGGACTTGCTTAGATCAGGGCCACAATCCATGGGAATGGATGACTGGATCAATGAAAGATGGAATCCATGGGGTAATTTACATGTTTATAATGTGCAAAGTGCACTGAGGGTTACACATAATATGGTTAGATGGTTTGGTGAAAGGTAGATACCATCGTGCACTTTGCATGTTTCACAACATGCAATGTGCATCAAGGGTTTTGGTTTCCATAGAAAGGGGGATTAGAGGTTTTAGTAGGATCTGAAACTCATCATGCACTTTACATGTTTTGAAAATGTGCAAAGTACACACTGAGTACTATATTCTACTCGTTGGGTGCATCGTCCATGCATTTTGCACATTTTAAAATATGCAAAGTACATGGTAAGTTTTAGGTTCTACCAGACTTAGGTGTTAGGTATTTTCTAGGATCCAAAACCCATGAAGCAATTTTTACAATTGTAAATTGCATCCAAAGTTCTAAATTCTATAAGGCAAAAAGGGAAGATGGATTTTTTGGAGGTTTTAAATTTTTCCCTAAAAAATAAAGGTGTCTCCCTTAGGATATCAGATGTATTGAGATTTTTAGGACAAAAATATTAACATTTTTTGTGACCTCTGTAGGATGATTTATTGCTAATCATTTACAATATAGTAGCCTTCTATAACATCCATTGGGTGTAGGAGTCATATCAATCTATTTTAAAAATACACACCTACTACAAGTTCTTGATGACAACTCAAAATCTAAAAATGCCTTTCTAAAACTAAAAGATGTGTTGAGTACTTATTGGAAGCAGCTAAGGCTGTAATGTCTTATTGAAAGCATGAAACTACTATATATAACTCAACAAGGGTCATTATTTATAGGTAATTTCCACCTAGATCAAATAGAAAATATTTAGCATCACTCACTTATGATAGATCAGGCTAGAAAACACCTTGATTTTGAGAACTCATGATAGGTATCCTAAGATGCTTGACAACTCTTTTGGCATGCTTTCAAGTGGATGAAATGTGACAAATATGTCTCTAATGTAGATATATTGGTTCATTTTTCCAAGGATTACTCAAAGTTGGACTGTAGGGGCTCCTACAACTTCCTCATTTGGTGGCTCAACTTTGTACTCTAATTTAAGCACATATGATGGCTTCTTTGAACTGGTGCTTGGTTGATTGTCTAGGTTTAGGTAGAAAAGCTCTAAGTCATCCCAAAAGGCAACATCCTCTTGGTCATCCAAAACAATGCCAACTTCAACACCATCTTTTCTCTACTTGATTTTAAAGGAGCCATATAGTAGTTCATCAATCCACCTAAGGCCCAAAATGTCATGTTCTTATGGATCTTGAACTAACCATTCTTCTTCATTCTTTAAGACATCAGTATTGCCTTTAATGGATAATTCATCTTGAGATTGGTTAGCATCTTAAACCTAATTGGAAAGTTCATATTCATGTTCTAGAGGAAGCATAGGCTGGTTTACAACCTCTACCTAGTCCATGAAGTCACAATACAACCATTTTCATACTTTATCTTAGTCATCCTTGTTCTTTATTTCCTTCTCTTATTCAACTGATTGATTGACTATGTCAATCTCTATACCTTGGTCATCTTCATCTACAACCACACCAAATACAAGAGCATGAAACAAATCAAAGTCCCCTTTGCTCTCAACTGCAACTTGAATACATACCTCTTTAAATATGAAGGCATTAGTACTACCTTCGAGCTCTAATTCATCAAAACCATGCCAAGGAGTCTGATTAAACCCTATATCTTCCCTTTTTGAATGAATTAGACTACCTATCATGATCTCTTCATCATAAACACTTGTGTTTTCCTCTTCAGTCTCAACTTTGACTACAATATCCTCTTTTATTCTTTGTAAAATAGGCTCTTTATCCAAAAGGAAGATGGTGGGAGGGTGAACAAGTTCACCTTGTTTGTAGTTCAAGAAGGCATCCTTACAATTGGGGACCTTGAAAGCTCTTTTAGGTGGTTCTTGGGGAAGGGTGGGAGTGTCTTGAAACTTTGGTAGGGAAATATCATTGAGCCAAGCTAACACATCTTCTCGTTGAACTGGCTCCTTGACTACCTCAACTATCACTTCCCCTTTCTGCTTTGTGCCCTCCTTGATTGATTTCCATGAGCGGAATGTGTAAGATTTGTCCACCTCCTTTTCCTGAATGGGTGTGGGAGAGGGTGGTTTCACAAGAGAGGGTATGACATATTTAGGGTCATTGGCATAGGAGAGGATCCAAGATGGGATGACTTCATGTTCTTCAAATGATAAGGGTGAGATTTGGCAAGGTTGATTAGGGGGTTAGGTTTGACATTGAACAGGAGTAGAAGAGGGAAATTAAGGTCTAGTGTTGGCTGCTCCCATTCTCAAGAACAACTTATAATCATTTTATTTTCTATCTTGGTCTTGACTAACCAAGAATTCTTATTGAAACCTCAATCTCTACTCTTGAACATAAGTTTTTTGTTCAATATTCTATTGTTTCCTATAGTGCTCTTCCTCCCTATCAACCTCTCAAAATCAAGCATCATCTCCTTGAGGCTCATTTTAGGTTGACTAGGGAGAGGTAAATTCTGATAAGGTTGATATAATGAACCTTGAGGGCCACTTAGGGTGAATCCATGAACATTTCTAACTTGATATGAAGGATAAGGAATGAAGGAACAAACATTTTGATCAAAGTGGTGATGATACATACCAAATGATGGTGATTAGGCACCTAGGATGCTCATACCAGTTGATGTTTGCAGTGGAGTCTCCATTGGTTTTTGAAAATGTGCCTTCAAAGGCTGATTTCACTAAAAGGTAACACCAAGAACCTTTTAATGAGGTGCATAACATAGTAATGTCTCACCGGGCATGCCAAAATTGTTATCACATAGGATTGAACCTATCTTGATTCTGTAGCTTATTGTGCAAGTGCATAATGATACAATGGAAAAACCTCCAAATTCATGGGGATTTATCAAATTGAGGTCCATCTATGAATAAGGTTGACTTATTTTCACTAAATTTGATGCAAATTGATAAAATACCATTTTTGTAGAAATCTCGCTCTTTAGTGATTTTTTATTCTAAACTAAGGTTTTGACATAGAAAAGGGTTGAAGAATTGAAATTTACAGCAACTAAAAATATGGTGATTGCACTAAATATTTCATAGTGGATTTTAATGCTTGTTTTATGAACACAATAGAGTAGAAACTATGTTGAATTTGTTTCAGCACAAACTTATACAGATGAGAAATCAGAGGTAGTATTTTAGCTATTTTTCATAAAAGGGAAAAATATATTTAATCCAACCAATATTTTCAAGAGGGAAAAATACCAAAGATGAATTTATTGAGACTGAAACAAAGAAACAAATATTCCATAAATAATCAAATATCTTGCACACACAGATTTCTCTCAAGACAAGAAAGGTAAATATTCAACTTTATTTCTCTCCAAAGATTACATCTTGTAGTAGATATATTCGAAATGCAAAAAATATAACTAGAATAATAAATATAGATTTGGTCATGGGGTCTACCCATTTTTATACAAAATCTCTCATAGATGAGATGTAGTTAACAGAACTTGAATGTCTAATAAAGAAAATCATGCAAATCTGAAATCCCTGATATAAAAAAAGGTTAGTTTCTCTATTCTTGGCATCTTAGACTTATGAAATGGTTGTAAAATAATATGCATGATCTACATGTGATATTTTTCATAGCATAGTGTGGTATGGCATGGTTGGAACTGCTGAATCTCCATGTAATGCTTCTTCATCTGGTAGTAGCTAAAAATAGCTTCCTCATGCAAAAAGAGGTGTCCAAAATAGAACCAGTATTTCAAAATAAAAGATAAATTTGAAAATAACTCCAAGTTACTTTTCCATGCAAAAAACCTAATTTTAAAAACTCAAGTGAGACTTTTACAACTTTTTAAGTCTTTATCACTTTTGCCAAAATGAACCATGTAATTTGCACATCATGATTTTGCACTTTTCAACAATTCATATTTATCAAAATGGAAAGTGCAATTTACACTTGTGCTTTTTGAAACTTTCACATTATCAAAAATTTAAAGTATAAAATATGTTTTTCTCTTTCTTAAAAAGAGTTATAAAAAATATAGATGTACCTTTTAAATGAAATTACAACTTGACAATGTAATATTTGAAAACGTTTAATAGAGAAGAAACATTAATCAATGTCTAGAACTTCTTTAGCTTTCTTATCATTTTTGGCCTATAGTTTTTTATTATATGCATCAAAGGGTTTGACAATCTCTTTATTCATTCTAGATCTAGATAATAAGAGTAGACATTGGAGGCTGCACAATTTAATTGAGAATTGAATAGTTCTCTCCTTCATATTTATTGATCTATTCCTTCAAGAATTTCCTTCTGTCTCTGATGATTCCATAATGTTCCATCATTTATAAAATAACCTTATTGGCCTTGGATTTGAACTTAATTTCCTAAATTTATTACTTGTAAGAAACCAACTGTGAAAATTGGTGGGATCTATAGGTGTTTGGAGCAGTTCAAATCTCTGGTAGAACTAGAAGGTGTTGGAAGCACCTGAAAGTTCCCACAGAACTGGGAGGTGTTGGAAGCACCTAAAAGTTACTATGAAACTGGGAGGAGTGGAGATAATGGAAGTAATTATATCTATTGGGGGAGTGGAGGATGGAATAGATACATGGATTGTGAACTTAGTAACTAGTGGAAGGGTGAAGCCAAAGCATTGAATGAGGTAATTAAAGTGTGTAGGACCACTCAGGGTTGGGGATGTAAAGATAGTGGGTTGAAATAAAGGGGAATACCATATAAATGAAGCTAGTGATGTGGATGCAAAATTTGTAGTCCTGGATTGGTACTTTCTTATACATGGATTTAAGGTCTAATGGCATGAGTAGTTGGAGCTCTGAGATCATAATTTTAGTAAATAAATCATGATAATGAAATCCTTAAACTCACTTAGTTAAATATCAAAAAACCCTATAATTAATGTGAGTGAAAAGTGGTTGGTAGTAGAGGTTGGACCTGTTTAGAGAAAGTCTATTGTCTATAGGAATGGATGACTGGCTCAACGAAAGGCAAAACCCATGAGGCACTTTGCATGTTTACAATGTGTAAAGTGCACTCAGGGTTTCACATCCTATAGTTAGATGGTTTCATAGAAGGGGAAGACCATCATGCACTTTACATGTTTTACAATGTGTAATGTGAATTGAGGATTTTAGGTTCTACAAAAAGGGGGGTTATATGTTTTAGTAGGATTCAGAGCCCACTATGCATTTTGCACATTTTGAAAATGTGTAAAGTGCATACTGAGTTCTATATTCTACCAGTTGGGTGCATGGTAGGATCTGAAGCCCTCCATGCATTTTGCACATTTGAAAATGTGCAAAGTGCATGGTAAGTTCCAAGTTCTACCAATCTTAGGCATTAGGTGTTTTGCGAGATCTAAAACCCACAAATTAATTTGCACAAGTGCAAATTGTATCCAAAGTTTTGGATTCCACAAGGCAAAAAGGGAAGATGGGTTTTTTGGAGGCTCTAGGGTTTTTCCTAAAAAATAAAGGAGTCTCATTTAGGTTAGATGTATTGATATTTTTGGTATAAAAATATCAACAACACAGAGACCACTTATTGTGGGAAGTAATAGCCAATTTGGTCCTAACTATGTCCAACCATGCAACAAGAGCACATGTTTCATTGAAATCTACTTCAGGATGTTGTGTGACACCCCTTGTAACTAGCCTTGTTTTATTCTTTTACACCTTTCCATCAGCATCTTGTTTAGTCTTATAAATCCACTTTACACTTGTTGCATCCTTGCCTTTAGGGAACTCAACCAACTCTCATGTTTGGTTTTTCTTAATGGACTCAATCTCTTCATCCATGGCTTGTGCCCATGTGTCATCAGTCATAGCTTAATCAAATTTTAATGAATCATATACGTGAGAAAATAAATTAAAGACTAAAAATGAATTTGTTGTATCAATATTAAATAACTCACTCAAACTCCTTATTTTTTATGGTAGCATGCTTGCTATATTTGGATATGAAGATGTAGAACTATTTGGAGTACTAGTTGGAGTTGCTTCAAGGATGTTAGCTGATGTAGATGCTATTGTGGTTAATTTTGGAGTTGTTTGTACACTTAGTGTGGGAAACAACCTTGAAAATCTCCTTGTCATGAATGGGGTGTAGTTTGAGCTACAACTTGTGGTGTTATGGAAGGATTTGTTATTTGAGTTGTACTTGATGATGAAAACACCTCATCTACCATTTCATCATGAGGAATAGTAGGAATAATATTTAAAAACCTCTCTACACTTCCATCCCATGCTTCATTCTCCACAAACTAAACATCATGACTGATTATAACATTCTTAGTGATAGGATTAAACAACTTATATGCCTTTTTATTCTTTGAATATCCAATAAATATACATTTTTATCCTTTACTATCTAACTTATTCCTCAACTCATCTGAAATGTGTGCATATACAACACAGCCAAATACCTTAAAATGAGAAACACTATATTTCTTACATGTCCAATCTTCTTGAGGGACTTTGTTCTTCACACTCTTTATTGGGAATTTATTCATGATGTAAACAATAGTTGTCACTACCTCAACCAAATATTCATTAGGTAAATGTAAGGATGCCAACATACTACATGCATCTCCATAATGGTTCAGGTTTTTTTCTCTGCCACAACATTTTGTTGAGGTGTATAACACGCTATAAATTATTTGTGTATCCATGTAATCTAAAAAAATTAGAAAATCATTAGAAATATATTCACTACCTCTATCTATCCTCAAAACCTTGATGTACTATCCACTTTGCTTCTCCAAAAGTGCCTTGAATTATTGAAAATAAACAAATGCACTAGACTTATGTTTTAATAAGTAAACCTGAGTTTTACTTATAAAGTCATCAATAAAAGTAAGGAAATAGGTGCAACCTCCTATAGAAGGTGTTTGCATTTGCCCACAGATATCTGAATGAAAAATCTCAAGTGGTGTTATTTCTCTTATTGATTTTCCAACCAAAGAAGACTCTCTATGTTGTTTTCCTAAGATACAACCTTCAAAAACTCTTTCTGGTTTCTCAATTAATGGTAAACCTTTCACCATATTCTTCATATGTAGTAGCTTCATCCCTCCAAAGTTTAAATTCCCAAATATAAAATGCCACAACCAATATTCATCCTTTATGACTGACTAAAATGATGTTTGAATTTTTCCACCACTACCTTTTGCTTCTTTGGAGCTGAATTGGCTTCCTACGACACTGAATTGGCTTGCTTTAGAGCTTAATTAGCTTGCTCTAGAGCTGAATTTATTAAATCTATAGAATTCATTTTATCTTTTAATTATGTATTATTCACCTTAAAGGTAGCTCTGGAATGTACATTATATGTCTTATGAATAGCTTGGTCTATTTTTTCCTTCATATCTGACTTTATCCTCAAGGGAAACATCTGATTGCTAGTCATTTGCACTTTGGCAATCAATTATCTGCTTGGAAACTTGTCCAAAATTAGACACTCATTATTTTCCATGTACACTCTATAGCCTTTTAGTATTCATTGACCAATACTCATTAATTTATGTTTTAGGCCAACAATTTAATACACATTATGCATAAATTTATGTTCCCCTTTTTGGGTTAGAATATTTATTATGCCTTTACCCAAAATAGTGACCTTGTTATTGTTACCAAGTATGACATCAATTTGAACTAATTCATTCAATCTAGAAAACAAATCTACATTACCTTTCATTTGATTACTACAATCGGAATCCAAATACGATATGTCACATGGGCTTTCTTGGACTACATTGCACTCAGCTATGGAGTTTGTAGGAATTGCTTCAACAACCCTAGTGCATGCAATAAACATAGTGCTTGAGGGAGTGTTATTTGACTGATTTCAACCTTGATTATGCTGGTCATACTATTTTTTCCTACATTCATGAGCATAATTCCCAAAATTCTTACAATAATGACAATGAATATGTGATTTTTCAAGCCTTAGGCCACTTAGGTGACTAAAATTCTGATTTTGACCTCTACCACCAACATCTTTAGGACTACTGCTACATCCACCTCTAGGGGAACTTCCCCGTCTACCTATAGGACTGAATTTCCACCATCCTCTTCCATAACTTATAGATAACTAAGATGAAAATGCATTTTTTAATAATATGTTTGATCTATATAGTCTATATTCATGATTGATGAGAGAGGCATGAAGTTCATCAATAGAAAACTAAATCAGGTCTTTGGTTTCCTCCAAAGCCACAACTAGAAATTCAAATTTAGAAGGGATACTTGTAATCACCTTCTCAACAATCTTTGTATCCTCTATGATCTCTCAATGAGATTTTATTTGACTAATCAAATCAACAACATGTGTAAAGAAAGATTCTACCAAATCTAAGTCTCTCATTGATAAATTTTCAAAATCTCTTCTAAGGCAATGTAATTTAGCAATCTTTAACTTATCCATACCTTGGTAAGCAATTTTTAGTGTATCTCATGCCTCTTTGGCTTGCTTTTCTGCTACTACTCTTAGGAGTATGCTCTCACGCATTAATTGAGAATAAAGCTATCATATCCCTCTTCTTATATTATTTCAAAATGTCTTTCTCAGCTTATGTAAGGGCATTATATACTACCTGGTCTGTTGGTTTGACATAGCCATTTTCAACTATCTCTCATATATCTTGAAACTGAAACAATGCTTCCATAGTCAAAGACCTATTGGTGTTCTAGATAGCACCATAGATGAGAAAGGGGATTTTTTAAGTCCTCTGATCAAATCTAGGCCAACATGGGATTGATCCTAGGTTGTGGGTATCCTAATAATAGATCAGACCTCTAGAGAAGGTCGAATTCCTTATGGATTTATCACCTAAACTAAAATTGACTGGGAAAAGTGAGAGAGAAATGGGTAACAAAGCATGAAATCATGTAAAGGGGGTGATGCACCAGTAATGTGATTATTCATCCAATCTATCTGAACTTCTAATAAACACTAATGAGATTGGATCTAAAACTCTAAATGGTTGTTTATGCATTAGTACTTCATGCAAAGGTTCACCAAATGATTAAAACTTAAGGGAAATGATGGAGAGGCCTGATTCAAGGCACTAACCAGTCAAATTATCCACTTTTTAGCTCTAATCAAATGACATTTAACACTAAGAATGACTTGCAAAATAATATAATCTAGTAGCTAGGTGAAATTAGGATTTGACAAGGGAGAGATTTCTACCACACATGCAAATAAATTTGACATTAACACACTGTACTATAGTCATTAAATCTAAAAAATAGTCCATTTATCTCAAGAGGTTACAAAGGTCAAATTTGGGCAAAGTTTAGTCATGACCAAGAGAGGGATTATCCAGCTATGATAAAGGGATATCAAGCCATTTTCAAGGATTAAAAGCTTGAATTTATAGAAAAAAATGAGAGAGAGAGAAATGTCCATTAGAAAAGGACCAACTACTTCTGATGGATTAGCACCAATTCGAGGATTCTATTGACTCATGATCTTATCAAGAAGGCATAATTTCAAAGGGATTTACAAAAGAATTTAATGTTCCATGATCCTTATGCAACCACTAGATATTTATCTCAGGACTCCATGCCACTTCCACTTGTTTTGATGATGAGGAATAATACCTTATACCTTAAAATTGATAGAGATGTTTGGTCTATTTTGAGTGGCTATATGTACCTATTTATTGATGATAAGACCATGTTGATAGATGAGACCCTATGCATTAATAACCCATATCTACTTTATGATCATGATCAACTATAGAAGGAAAATCAATCCAATAACATTGGTTTTCATTTAGTTCTTTATATTAAAATATACCCCTAGATCATATGGCACCTTTTGAACCCTAATTTTATCTCTACAAGAGCCAAAATTTCATATACATGGATCCTTTTTTATAAATGGTGAACCGGTCACAAGAAAGAACCCTACAGGACATAAAGTTGAACCAGAGGTTCATATTTAGCTCTAATGGTGGTCCTTTATGTTCCCCATGCTTGATTGTATCATGTGGACCATCATTTGAACAAGCTATAATGGCATCAAGAAGAGATTACAAAACCTTAAGTCCATGGTTAGAAATAATTCTTCAAGCTTCATCAAAAAACCTGGGCTCATTTTTCTCCAATTGGTTATCAAATACTAACTCATAACTTTGACTTTTATAAATCTTACTCACTTTTTTGATCTGCCTATGTATGGATGCTTGCAAGCCATCAATTTTCTACCAATTGAACATCCTTGTGTCACTTGTCGTTGACTCATTAGCTCTTTGGATTCACTGACCAGGTTGACTCTACCTTGCTCTATCTAATCAAGATGTACAAGTTCACACACTTCATCAATCTTCCTAGTCCACTTTCTTGTTAGTTATTTGCTCCATCAGATCATTGGTAAGATTGAGTGTGAGCCCTTGATTTAGCTTGGACCCATATTTTTATCAGTGATTTTGCTGCATTGGATCTTGGCATGATTATCTCACACCATTAGATTATGTCTAACTTGTAGATATTTAAAGTCTTTAACCCAAGGACCTTTTGACTTGGTTGACTTTAGCATAGATCGTTAATCTTATGTGTCATTATGAGGGCTCCCACAGACTGTTAGATATCGACTAACTTCAAACCTTTTAAGGACCCAAATGGTTACTTGCCTTGATTAAAATTGACATTTACGCTACCATCATTTGACATCCATGTGGATGTATTTAACTTTCTAAAGACCATCAAATTTAAGCATAGATAGATTTTTCCCAAGCTTCATTTTGATGTTAGTGTGAATGTCTTATATTGTAGGTCCAACTTTGAAGGCCTATAACTTGAAGTGGAAAAGTCATAGAGGCACAAAATTTTCAAGAGATGTTCTTGAAGTCAAAAGGGGGAAACCCATTTGATCCACTAGTCCCAAGAGCTTCTGAAGAAAATATATTCAAAGTTCAAGATGGTTGGTTCATAACTACTTCTGCATGACATCCTAGTGATGGTTGAGCTCAAATGACTGAGTATGGAGAACTTAGAAAAAATGCCTAGAAGCCCATCTTTGCACATTGATAACTTTGTTTTTTCATTTTGGTGAAGGACCTCAGACTTGGTAACTAGCAACTTGGGACCAAGGTGGACAAACCCATGTGGCCAATTCTCCTTGACTTCTCCACATGTGTGAGATATGGCCTCATTAAATTACCCACTTGTACCTTCTACGACTACACCCAAGATGTCAAGATGAATAAAATAAAGAACTAGATGAATAGTAAGACTTCCATACTTGTTCCAAGAACTTTCGACACCTTATAGGGGATTTATAACTCTTGACCATGTTTTAAATGTCAAAAATCACATGAGAACCTGCATGGTCTTTTCTACTTTACAATCTTGGACCCCTTTCTAAGTCTTAGATATACTTCTTCATCAAACCATGCAAAAGCTTCATATGTAGGCCAAAATTGGCCAACATCTTTGGTATCTCATAGGGGTTGCATGCTTGTCTATGCAAAAATAACCCAAACCATGTGCCTATTTTAGTCTATTGGGCATGGATTCTTTACTTGGATCCAACATATTGACCAATCTTGTTCTAACCTCTCTTGAAACAAAAATAAAGAATAAAAGGAATAAAAAGAATAGAGTGCCCAAGGCACTTATTGAAAAGGAAACTAACCTAAAATAGGGATAACAAACAAAATTACTAGAGAGGAATGCATGAAAATTACTCTAACATGTACATGACTGCAATCTACAAGTATTATCCACCCGAGTCAAATGGGAAACTATTTTGTGCACTTTGGATATTTGAAGCATACTTACTTTTTCTTGACATCTCTCTTATACAGCTATGATCAATCAAATGCTCGTGTCTTCTTGGGGAAGTAACTGGTTCCTCTACTACCAATTTTAGGTACATAAATTGTAGACATGAGTCCAAGACCCAATCATACTTCTTCCAAATTTGTGTACTTTACATAAATAGCTTTATTTCTTCCTCATTCTTGAACTATTGATCATGAACATATAGACTAGCTTGATGTGTCTCTTTTGACATATCTATGAGGTTAACCTCTAAGGGAGATGGACCTGATCTTGTGACTTCTTAAGGCCATTTGAGATCCTTCTTAGCTTCCAATAGTAGAGAGATGTTTGAAGTTGGAGAGAAAAGTAGATAAACATGTTTGAAAAGTTTAAACATGTCATCTCTTGAGAGAAAAACTACCTCTTGCTTGATGATAGTACTCTTCTTATCCTACAATGGATCCCATTCAAGTAAAGAAAAACCTGAAGCAAGATATCAAACAAATCATAAGATTTGTTCTCATGAAGTTGTAGTTCAATAGGAGCCTTTTTAAACTGAAGGTTAGAAGCAAGCATATCAATATCTTGACCAAAAACATGAACTACTTCATTTTCAATATCAAATAGATGACTAAGCATGATCTTGATTCCAGCTTGTTCTTCTCTTGCAATCTCTTGTTCCTCATGATAAATGGTAGTTTTTGTGTTATCAAGGAGCTCATGGAGAACATCATCAACTTGTCTAGCTATAACATATTTCTCCTACACATCAACAACTTCTTTATGCACTTATATTTTAGCCTCTACGTCAACTTTATTTTGCACTCATTCCATCTTTGCATCATCATGGAAAACCAAAGCATGTTTGTCCTTGCCAAGAGGTGTCCCAATCATGATTTATTCTTCTTGGTCACTCAAGTCACCTTCACTTTCTAATTCTTTTGATGTATCTTCTTAGATATTAGCTAAAATATCAGTTTCAACTTAGACCTCAAGTGGAGTATCAATAAAGAACTTTTCATCATACACACTTGAAGCATCTTCTTCACATTCTTTAAGAACTTGATTTGTAGTTACAACCTCTTTCTCTACTTCTCATAGAATAGGCTCCTCATGAATAAGGGAGATGGTGGGAGGGTGATGAAATTAATTTTCTTTAGAGCAAGTATGAAGCATGGGAGGTTGATCAGGATCATATTTTGGGATATTCGGGGTAATGGAATCATATAGGGGATCTTGAAGAGGAGGGAAAGAGAAACTTTTGAGAACTTCCACATTTTGCTCCTACCACTTGGCCATTCCTTAATCAAGGTCTGAAACCCTTTTATCCTCATGAATAACTTGAGATTGAGGGGTAAGTGGTGAAGAAAGGGAACTATAAGTAGGTTTAGCCTCTAGAATAGGCTTTTTACTCCAACTAAGCATCTCCATTGGCTCATAGTGAACACGGTCAAGAACTTTATGAGAATAGGGAACATAAGAAGGCTAGTAAGGAATACAAGAGGGTTCTTGAGACAACTGGTCCAACTAAATTTATTGTCTCTCACAAACCCTATATTTTTTTAATACAAAGCTACAAAACTTAAGCCTCTCCTCTAGATCATTAGACACATTTTGAAACCATTCCTTCACTTATTTATAATGGGAATATGAACATATTTTTCTTGCATATGATATAAATTTAAGATCTATTTCATTCATTCTCTCTTGGAGACAAGGTTTCTCATGTACCACATCATATCCATATGGAAAAGGTGAAATTTGGTATTGAAACTGATATGGTTCATAAGGAAGATAAGAGTCATGCTCTTGGTAATAAAGATCATGGGAAACTTGATGCGGCTCATCATAGCTCTAATAAAACTCCTAGTAAGGCTAATTAGGCTCATAACAAGGCTCATATGGATCATGATAAGGCTGGTATGCTCCATCATATGGATGATAATGAGGTATAGCATATGGATTTCCTTCATACATAGCCATGAAAATAACATCAAGATAGTGCCATGAAAATGAACTTACTTAGAAACTTACTTAAAAATAATTATTTGTGCTTGAAATCACCAAATTATTCATGAAGAACACTATTTCAAGTATAATTTCATCAAAACAAGCTCTAATGTGTCCCACTGAGCATGCCAAAATTTTTGGTGTTCTAGATTATACCCTATCTAAGCAAGGGGATTGTTTAGGTCCTTTGCTCAAATCTAGACCAACATGGGACTGATCCTAAGATGTGGGTATCATAATAATGGATTGGACCTCCAGAGAAGGCTGGCTTCCTTCTAGATTTATCAACTAACCTAAAACTAACTAGGAAAAGGGAGAGATAAATGGGTAACAAAGCATGAAAACATGTAAAAGGGGTGATGCACTAGTAATGTGATTGTGCATCCACTCTATCTGAACTTCTAAAAAACACTAATGAGATCAGATATATAAATCCAAAGGGTTTTTTATGCATTATTACTTCAAACAAAGGTTCACCAAATGATCCAAAATTAATGGAAATGATGGAGAGGCCTGATTCAAGGCATTAACCACTCAAATTATCCACTTGCTAGCTCTAATCAAATGACATTTAACAATAAACATGACCTGCAAAATAATATAATCTAGTAGTTAGGTGAGATCAGGATTTGATAAGGGAGAGATTTCTACCACACATGCAATCTGACATTAACACACTTTACCAAAATCATGAAATCTGAAAAAGAGTCCTTCATTTATCTCAAGAGGTTACAAAGATCAAATCTGGGCAAAGTTTAGTCATGCCCAAAAGAGGGTTTATCTAGCTATGATAGAGGGATATCAAGACATTTTCAAGGTTTAGAAGCTTGAATTTTTAAAAAATAATGAGAGAGAGGGAAATTTGCATTGGAAAAGTACCAACTGCTTCTGATGGATTAGCACCAATTTGAGGATGCTGCTGAGTCATGATCTTATCAAAAAGGCACAATTTTAAAGGGCTTTGCAAAAGAATTTAATGTTTTATGACCCTTATACAACCACTAGATCTTCATCTTGGGACTCCATGCCACTTCTACCTACTCTATTGATGAGGACTAATCCCTTATGCCTTGAAATTGATAGAGATGCTTGGTCTATTTTGAGTGGATGGATCTACAGGTTCATCGATGATAGGGCCATATTGATAGATGAGACCCTATGTATTAATAACCCATATCTTCTTCATGATCATGGTCAACTATAAATGGAAAATCAATCCAAGAACATTGGTTTTCTTGTAGTTATTTATATTAAAATATACCCCTAGACCATATGACACCTTTTGGACCCCAATTTTATCTCTACATGATCCAAAAGTTCATATACATGGATCCTTCTTTAGAAATGGTGAACCAGTCACAAAAAGAACCCTACGAGCCACAAAGTTAAACTAGAGTTTCACATTTAGCTCTAATGGTGGTCCCTTATGATCCCCATGATTGAATGTATCATTTGGACCACCTCATGGCATTTCAACGAGCTCTAATATCATCGGGAAGACCCTGTAAAACCCAATTTCCATGATCAAAAATAGATCTTTAAGCTTCATCAAAAACCTTGGGCTCACTTTTATTCCAATTAGTTGTCAAATGTTGACTCAAACCCTTAACTTTTCTAACTCTTATTAGCTCCATTGATCTGCCTATGCATAGATACCCATGAGCCATCGATCTTTTGACAACTAAATGTGCTTATGTCACTTGTCCTTAATTCATTAAATTTTTGGATTTACTGACCAGTTTGACTTCACCCTACTCCATCTGATCAAGATGTATAAGTTCATGCACTTCATCAATCTTCCTAATCCTACTTTCCTATTAGTTCTTGCACTCCGCTAGATCATTTTTATGATTGAGTGTGAGCCCTTGATTTAGCTACCCATCTTTTTGTCAGTGATTTCATTCCATTAGATCGTAGCTTGATTATCTCACACCATTAGATAATGTCCAACTTGTAGATCATTAAATTCTTTAACCTAGGGACCTTTTGACTTGGTTGACTCCAGTTTAAATCGTTAGATCTTGACCAACTTTAAACCTTTTAAGGACCCAAATGGTTACTTGCCTTGATTACAATTGATGTTCACGCTAATGTCATTTAGCATTCATGTGGATGTATTTGGCATTTCAAACACCATCAAATTTAAGCATAGATATATTTTTGCTCAAACTTTATTTTGATTGTCTTATGTTGCAGGTCCAACTTTGAAGGCTTATAACTGGAAGTGAAAAATGTTAGGGTGTGGAGCTAAAAGCTTCACCAATGAGCATACTAAAACAGGTTCGGGTCTACACAGACGCCGGCATCGGTCAGGAGCGACTGACGTCGGTCAGTAGCAGTTGCAGAGGCGCCGACGTCGGCAGTATGGTCGGCCGACGAGGGTCACAGGCAAACAGGCAGGAACCGACGTCGGTTACCTGTGTGTCCAGAAAGCGATTTCCGTGGATAGAAGTGAGTGTTTGCATGATGAGTTTGAGTTGTAGTCTCAAGCTCGCGTCTCTATTATTAGCAATATTATTTTTAGAACCCTTGTTGAAGAGGCTTAACTGTTTGTTGTAAGAGCATGCTCAAGTTTCCTAATTCTATATGTAGGAAAGATCTTCTTAGCTTAGAATAGTAGAAGAGAGTAGAACTGTAAAAGTAGAACATTGTGAATGTTTGAAGGACAGTACTGAGTTGCATCAATCCAGGTTGTTGGATTTGAGTGTACTTGAGAGAGAGCTCTTGAGGAATAGAGATCTAGTGAGAGATCTTGTGTGCATCTGAGAGAGGTGTGGAAGAACGAAGTTTCTTCATTGTATTCCTATTGTAAAGAGTTTTAATACAAGTTTTCAGGGTGTTTTCTTGTATATCTTGTTCTGTGCTATTTATCATTTCAGTTACATATCTATCTGATTTATTTTTGCGTTTATTGCTATCACAATTGTAATCTATTGTTGGTCTGATCCCCCAACAAGTGGTATCAGAGCCTTGGTTACAGGTTCAGAGCTTGATAATTGGTATCAAAGCTCAGGTTCACTAACAGGTGGTTTAGATCTGTGTAGTGTGTTTGGATTACAGGTTGCTCACAGGGGTTTCTGTAGGGATTTCTATTTGAGTGGGAGAAGCAATGGCAGAAGAAAGTAAGTTGAGAATGGAAAAGTTTAATGGCAAGAACTACCAACATTGGAGAATGCAGATAGAGGACTATCTGTATCAGAAGGATCTTTACTTACCGTTAGGTGGGATAGCAAAGAAGCCCAAGGACATGGAGGATGAAGAATGGGAAGTTCTTGATAGAAAGGCTCTGGGGTCTATAAGACTGAGTCTGGCCTCCACTGTGATATCTAATTTGTCACAGGAAAAAACAACGGTAGAGTTGATGACTATGTTAGCAAATATGTATGAAAAACCCTCAGCTTCAAATAAGGTATATCTTATGAAGCAGTTATTTAATTTGCATATGAATGAAGGTGGATCTGTTTCTACTCATCTGAATGATTTCAATGGAATTGTTAATCAGTTAAGTTCTGTCAATATTGTATTTGAAGATGAAATAAAAGCTCTTTTGATATTATGTTCTTTGCCTGAAAGCTGGCATGGCTTAGTAATGGCAGTTTCTAATACTGCATCTGCATCAAATATTTTGAAAGTAGAGGATGTTGTTAGTGTTATCTTGAATGAGGAAATATGCAAGAAAAGCACAGAAGAGACATCTGGGAACGCTTTAAATTTTGAGAGCAGGGGAAGGCAAAAAGAAAAGAGCAAGAGGAGATCAAGATCTAAGTCTAAGGTGAGAGGAAGATCCAAATCCAGGAATGGCAGGAAGCCACAATGCTGGAATTGTGGAAAGATGGGGCACATAAGCAGAGATTGTTGGTCAAAGCCTAAAGAGGACAATCAGCACAAAGGAAAGGAAGAAGCCAAGGTTGCAGGTATTGCACAAGATGCTTTAATTTTCTCTTTGCATAATAACATAGAATCTTGGGTATTAGATTTTGGTGCATCTTTCCATGCTACCCCTAACAGAGAATATTTCAGTGACTATATCCATGGAGATTTTGGAATAGTGTACTTAGGGGATGATGAGCCTTGTAAAATAATTGGCAAAGGTAAAGTGCAGCTGAAGATGCAGAATGGCAACACATGGGTGTTGAGAGATGTGATGCATGTTCTTAGTTTGAAGAGAAATTTGATTTCTGCAGGTAAGCTAGGTGATGAGGTTTGTACAGTAACTCTCACAACAGATTCTTGGAAGGTGACCAAGGGTGCACTAGTTATGGCCAGAGGTAAGAGAGAAGGTACTCTCTATTTGTGTAATTGTGTTATTAACAAATCTCCTTTAGTTTTATCTACTTCAGATGTGGATGCTAAATTGTGGCACTCAAGGCTTGGCCACATGAGTGAGAAGGGGATGTCAATTCTTAAGTCTAAAGGTATGCTTTCAGATTTGAAAAGTATGGATCTAGAATTTTGTGAGCATTGTGTATTTGGAAAACAGAAAAGGGTTAGTTTTCTCAAGACTGGGTCTACTAAGAAAAGGCAGAAGTTGCAACTTGTTCACACAGACGTGTGGGGACCGGCTCAGGTAGCCTCTATTGGCGGATCACGGTACTATGTTACATTCATAGATGACGCCACAAGAAAGGTATGGATCTACTGTATTAAAAAGAAATTTGATGTTTTTGAGACTTTTAAGATTTGGAAAGCTATGGTTGAGAATGAAACAGGCAGAAGATTAAAGTGCTTGAGATCTGATAATGGCGGTGAGTTCTGCAGCCTTAAGTTCAAATTGTATTGTTATACACACGAAATCCGTAGGCAAAGGACGGTTCCAAGGACACCTCAGCAGAATGGTATTGCTGAAAGGATGAATAGAACTATCATGGAGCGTGCAAGATGTATGAGATTACATGTAGGGTTGCCCTTAGAGTTTTGGGCAGAAGCAGTTGACACCGCAATGTACCTGATTAACAGAGGACCCTCTACAACTCTGGATGGTGGAATTCCAAAAGAGGCATGGACAGGTAAAAAGGTAGATCTCTCATATCTCAAAGTTTTTGGTAGTGAAGCCTTTGTGCACATAGATAAGAAAAATAGAAAGAAGCTTGATCCTAAGTCTATGAGGTACACGTTTATTGGCTATGGCTCAGATGATTTTGGTTTTAGATTTTGGAATCTAGGAACTAACAAGGTAATCAGGAGTCGTGATGTTGTTTTCAATGAAAGAGTGATGTACAGTGATTAGATAAGGAAGCTAGATCAATCTGGGCAGAGCAATAGTGAATTATACGAAGTTATGGTCCAAAATGAGCTCGCGGGAAAAAGAAATAGTCACTTACAGGAAAACATAGAGACTGACGTCGGTGGGTTAGGAATCGGCGTCGGCAGTACAGAAACCGATGTCGGTCATACAGAGATCGACGTTGGTAGACCAGGCACCGACGTCGGCCAGGAAGAACCGGCGTCGGCCAGTAACAAGTCTACAGGTGGCCGAGGTCGGTCACTGTCAGAAAATTTGGGTGGGCAGATTGTTGAGAATGAGTCCAAGACACCCATCAGGAGGTCTGAAAGGGTAAGTAAGCCTCCAATTAGATATTCTCCTTCCTTATATTATTTATTGCTAACTGATGGTGGTGAACCAGAGAGTTTTGAAGAAGCATTACAGGTGGAGTCCAGGAGTAAGTGGGAGCGTGGCATGGTTGAGGAGATGGAGTCCTTAAGAGAGAACCAAACATGGGATATGGTTGAATTGCCAGCTGGTAAGAGAACACTGAAGAACAGATGGACCTACAGGTTGAAGGAAAGTGAGAATGGACAGATGCGATACAAGGCCAGATTAGTAGTGAAAGGATTTACACAAAAACCAGGTATTGACTTTGGTGAGATTTTTTCTCCTGTTGTTAAAATGACTTCAATAAGGGTTGTATTGTCTTTGGTTGCTTTTGAGGATTTGCATCTCGAGCAGCTAGATGTTAAGACAGTGTTTCTTCATGGAGATTTGGATGAGGAAATCTATATGGAACAGCCAGAAGGATTTGAGGTCAAGGGTAAGGAGAAGTTTGTGTGCAAGTTGAAGAAAAGCTTGTATGGCCTCAAGCAAGCTCCAAGGCAATGGTACTTGAAATTTGACAGGTTTATGACTGAGCATGGCTACAGTAGGTGTCAATCGGACCATTGTGTATATTTCAAGAGATTTGATAATGGTAGATATATTATTCTATTGTTGTATGTAGATGACATGCTGGTTGCAGGGTCTCACATGCAGGATATCTCTGAGCTTAAGGAGAAGTTAGCTCAAACGTTTGCTATGAAGGATTTGGGAGTAGCAAAGAAGATCCTTGGCATGAGCATTAAGAGAGACAGGAAAAACCACAGGTTTATATTGTCTCAAGAGAATTATGTGAACAAGGTGTTGGAGAGGTTTAATATGCAGGATGCAAAATCGGTAAGTACACCTATGGCTGGACATTTTAAGTTAAGTAAAGAACAATGTCCCAATTCACATGATGAGGTAGAGTACATGAGTAAGGTTCCATATTCTTCCGCAGTAGGAAGTTTGATGTATGCAATGGTGTGTACTAGACCTGATATTGCCCAAGCAGTGGGAGTAGTAAGCAAGTATATGGCCAATCCAGGTAAGGAACATTGGAAAGAGGTTCAATGGATCCTTAGATATCTGAGAGGAACCAGCAGCAAGCATTGGTGCTATGGAGGTTCAGATAGTTCTCTACATGGTTATGTAGATTCAGATATGGCAGGGGATTTGGATGGCAGGAGGAGCACCAGAGGTTATGTATTTACTGTAGGTGGAACAGCGGTTAGTTGGATATCTAAGTTACAGAAGGTTGTTGCCTTGTCAACTACAAAAGCAGAGTATATTTCAGCTACAGAAGCTAGCAAGGAGATGATATGGATGACACGGTTCATGGAAGAGCTTGGAAGGGAGCATGGGAGTTACAGATTGTATAGTGACAGTCAGAGTGCAATCCATTTGGCCAAGAATTCGGCCTTCCATTCAAGAACAAAACATATACAGCTAAGGTACCACTTCATACAGCAGGTATTGGAAGATGATGAGTTGAAGCTGGAGAAAATCCATACAGACAAGAATCCTACTGATATGCTAACAAAGCCGGTTACGAAGGAGAAGTTAAATCTTCATTCAACTTCTATTGGTCTTCATGATTGAGTTGAAGATGGAGGAGCTAGAAGATGTTGCTGTACAGGTACTGGTGTAGCTGGTTTATCTCCAAGTGGGAGATTGTTAGGGTGTGGAGCTAAAAGCTTCACCAAGGAGCATACTAAAATAGGTTCGGGTCTACACAGATGCCAGCATCAGTCAGGAGCGACCGACGTCGGTCAGTAGCAGTTGTAGAGGTGCCGACGTCGGCAGTATGGTCGGCCGACAACGGTCACAGACGAACAGGCAGGAACCGACGTCAGTTACCTGTGTGTCTAGAAAGCGATTTTCGTAGACAGAAGCGAGTGTTTGCATGATGAGTTCGAGTTGTAGTCTCAAGCTCGCGTCTCTATTATTAGCAATATTATTTTTAGAGCCCTTGTTGAAGAGGCTTAACTATTTGTTGTAAGAGCATGCTCAAGTTTCCTAATTCTATATGTAGGAAAGATCTTCTTAGCTTAGAATAGTAGAAGAGAGTAGAACTGTAAAAGTAGAACATTGTGAATGTTTGAAGGACAGTACTGAGTTGCATCAATCCAGGTTGTTGGATTTGAGTGTACTTGAGAGAGAGCTCTTGAGGAATAGAGATCTAGTGAGAGATCTTGTGTGCATCTGAGAGAGGTGTGGAAGAACGAAGTTTCTTCATTGTATTCCTATTGTAAAGAGTTTTAATACAAGTTTTCAGTGTGTTTTCTTGTATATCTTGTTCTGTGCTATTTATCATTTCAGTTACTTATCTATCTGATTTATTTCCGCGTTTATTGCTGTCACAATTGTAATCTATTGTTGGTCTGATCCCCCAACAAAAAAGTCATGGAGGCACCAAATTTTCAAGAGATTTTTTTGTGGTCAAAAGGGACAAACCCATTTGATTCACTAGTATTGGGATCTTTTGAAGCAAATATATTCAAAGTTCAAGATGGTTGGACAATAACTACTTCTGCATGACATCCTGGTGATGACCAAGCTCAAATGAATAAATATGGAAAACTTAGCAAAAATGCGTAGAAGCCCATTTTTACACATGGATAACTCTATTTATGCTTCAGTAGAGGACCTTATACTTAGCGCATAACAACCTGGGACCAAGGTTAACAAACCCATGTGGCTAATTCTTCTTGACTCATCCACATATGTGAGATATGGCCTCAACAAACTTCTCACTTGTACCTTCTGCCACTAGACCCAAGATGGCAAGATGAATACAATGAAGAACCAGATGAACACCAGGACTTCCATACTTGTTTCAAGAACTTTAAACACCTTATAGGGGATCTACAGCTCTAGATCATGTTCTAAATGTCAAAAAAAACATGATAACCTACATGGTCTCTTCTACTTTTCAATATTGGACCCATTTTTGAGTCTTGGATCTACTTCTTCATCTAACCATGCAAAATATTCATATGTTGGCCAAAATTGGCCAACAAGACCAATACTCATTTTTTCCTTTTGAAAATAGGGTTTTGCAGACTAAACATGGATGCACTAGATGTGGAAGCCATTAATGGCTTTCAAGAGAATAGAAAAAAACTCAGAAAAATAAAAGGGAAGAGGTTCCTTTAGCTCTGATACCAAATGAAAGAATCAAACTAGCAGCAAGATCTATAGCTCTAATACTAATGTTAGAAAATAGAGGGATTAAATGCATAAACAAAGCACATAAGAGTAGTAAAATAAAATAACCCAAAAAAATGTAGGACAAAAGAAAGGAACAACTACAACAATTAGAAAATTAAATCTACACAAAAATTGTATATGTATTTATCCACAATAAAATAATAGTTACAGTTGCACACAAAACTTAGACAGTAACTACAACTGCACATAAGATTGTATTTTTAACTAAAAGATGCTTTGTTCTAGAAATTTATGCACATTATGATTATACTCTGACCCCCCTCCTTTCTATTGTACACACACTTACTAAAAAAATGTCTTCTTCCCCACTATGTTGGCCTCAAGATAATAATTAAGAGTTAATGTGTGGTTATAGTTCACACATGCTAGATCAATTAAAAATATTTAAAACATATTCTCTTGGATAATAAAGCAAATCAAAAAAAGGCAAACAAAATATTTTGATAATTAATACCCAACTATGCATAATTAATGTAAATATACTACTCACATTCATGCATATTTCTATGTTAAATAAAAAATTGTGTGTGTGTGTGTGTGTGTGTGTGTGTGTGTGTGTGTGTGTGTGTGTGTGTGTGTGTAAGCTACTCACATTCATGTATTTTTTTGCATTAAATAAAAAATATAGAAAAATACATGAATGTGAGTAGCGTGTGTGTGTGTGTGTGTGTGTGTGTGTGTGTGTGTGTGTGTGTGTGTGTGTGTGTGTGTGTGTGTGTGTGTGTGTGTGTGTGTGTGTGTGTGTGTATGTATGTATGTAAATATGCTACTCACATTCATGTATTTTTCATAGTATATATACATACTCTACTCATGTATATATATGTAAATATGCTACTCATATAAAAAATAGAGTATATATATATATATATACACACACACACACACACACACACACACACACACACGCTACTCATATTCATGTTCACTTTATATCCTCATTTCCATGTACATTTTGTATCCACCTACAAGTGGCTCCCAATAGAACCTAAAGGTGTTGAATTATATTGTTTGGATATGTTTTGGAACCTTCATGAAGTTTGTGGAGTTATATAATGTCATGAAAACCATGGTGAAGATATGAAGTATCAAGTAGACTTGAAGATTCATATGCATTGATGAAGAGTTGAGTTTAAGGAAAAGTTCCCTAGAAACACAAAAATAGAGCCCTAGCCACTTTTGGAATTACCAAATGATGATGTGATATAGAGTCTTGATGAGGTTAAATGCATCCATCTTGTAGCCTTCATGAAGGGGTAGAATATTGCAAAAGAGAGTGTGTTTTACTAGAGCAACTTGATGAAAAGAGGCTTCCAAACCATGCATTTTTCCACTATAGAAGGGTAATGTTTACTAGAGTATTTCAAGTTTCAAATGACCTTATTGTCCAAAGAAACATGAAAGATTATATATATGCATGATAGGTGATCCTATGAAGGTAAGGGACACACTAATGATTCAAGGGACTTGGAGGAGAGTTGAATTGCAAGGTAATTTCTTATATATTCATTACAGGGGTATCTTACCCAAGAAAAGCTTACCTACAACCTAATTATAGGTGCTCACAAAGTCCATGTTGTGAACCTATAGGTGAAAGCCTAAAAACATGAGAAATTATGTCATTGGAGATGATTCTAAGATTTCAAATGGTCATAAGGTGTGAAACACAATTTTTTAAAGGATTAAAGACACCTATAGGACCCTTGCTTGCTCTAAATTGATCAACTACAGTTGACTGTAGTTTGATAGTGAGTTGAAACATAGTGATTTGGAAGTTGATATTTCATGGGCATGACTTGGATAGGTCTATATTAATGTCAAATAGAATTAGAATACCTCAATAAGATGTAGAACATTTTATACAAGAGTCCATGATGTAAAGTTCACCTATAGGTATCTCTTTCAAAGCAAGAATGTACAGTCACAATTGACTGTCAACTAGGTTTATCAAGAGAGAGTATGCAATGAAGGGTTCACGAAAAACTTGGATGATAATGATCATGTCTGGAATACCCCCATAGTGATAATGACCATTCCATGACACTCTCATAGCATAGAAACAAGGAAATGAGAGATTCTAATATGATAACCTACAGTCACATGTATAAAGCCTACACAATCAACATTATCCATAACTTTGTCTTAGGTTTTAAGACATTTGGAGGGTCTATTGATGAAACCAAGCTATGAAAATTTGCACAGACCATCCCAAAAACTTTTATAATCCTCTCATATGTCCACCTTTACTGAGTCAATAGGGGAAGTTCCCTTTGTTCTGTCTCAGACAAAGGGCACTCCCAAAAGGCTAAACCTTGCAGGTGAGTCATGAAAGTGATAAGAGGGTGAGATAGAGGTTAATGATACCTTTAAAAAATATTATGAGAGGTTTTTTACACATGTAAAAATATGAAAAATCATTCATGAGTGCTAGAATCTCAACAGGGTGGTCTAAACTAACATGGATGCAATAAAAGCCTACTAGGCCTAATCTAGGCCTATTGCCTAAAAGGGGTTCAACTTTAGTTTTAGTCCTAGGAGATCATTCCAAAGCATTAAATTTTTTTTTTGGGAGTCTTAAGGTGTGTTTGAACCTTTTAAATTTAGAGGAAACCATAAGTAAGCCACATTTTGGCTTAAGCAAACTCAGGCGTTGAACAAAATGGAGAAAGGAGATTGAGAAGGTAAGTTTGAGAGATCACACCCACATGGAGGATTATAGTGAGAATATGAGGAATTTGGAGATTTTTAATGAGGTATTTAAAAAAAAATATATGTATTTTTTTCTCAAGTTGAACATCAGAACTTTATGAACAAACCTTAAGGGTCAAAACCACCTAAAACCCTCTCAAACCCTTGCTAAGGACCTGATTAGAAAAATGGAGGAGAAGCATTTATTATGGATATAATGATAATGAAAGTTATTTTATATTTTATAGGACTCTCCAAGGCTCCTTCCCATCAACCTAATTGGTACCCTACTTGTACGGACATGGTGGAAAATAAATTTTATTGACTATTTTTGGTGTCTTATAGGTATAAAATGGTTTAAAGAGATGTAATTAATTTTTTGAGATATATTGGGACTTATCCTAACTCTTAATATCCATTTCACACTTTATGAGAGATAACAACTATCTCTATAAGTGCCTTCATCTCAGCCAATACAAACTGGCATAGTGAATAAGTGAGAAGGTGAACACTCGTAGTGGGAAGCATTTTATGGTCCACCTAAGGTATCTAATGGAATTTGGACTCTTTAAGAGTTTCATAAACCCATATTTATGGATTGGATTATAGAATTTAAGACAACATTGGTGCCAGGTGTGAGGGGTGAGTGAAAGAGGAGTGATTGTGACTGTAGGTAGCAATAACTCATGTCAAAAAGAATATTGATAATTAGGCACACATCCAATGTATTTTTAATCATGTTTTTAAACCATCCATATTATTTCAATCATCTCTCTATCCCTAGTCTATATTGGAATGTTTCAAGAGGGCCAAATGATGAATGTAGTTTCTAGGCAAGCAAATGAAGAGTCTTATGCCATATTTTAGGAGTTTCATGCTTTTTAGGGACATTTATCCTATGAGACCTTCCATGGTATATTTAATTAATCATTATCCTACATATTTAACTCCTTTTATCATATTTACACATGTTCTAGTGTCTCTTGGACTTCATTCTCTTATCCTCTCTCTCTCTAATTCTATAAGTAATAACCATTTTGGCTCTTGTAGACTAATTCCACTCCATGTATGGTGAAGCCATACTAGATTTATGTTGTAATTTTCCTTTTAAAAATAAATTCAAATCTAGTTTTGATTTCATGAACATTTTTCTAAGTGTGCAAAGTGATGTATGGTGATGTTAAGTGATACTCTTTTATCCTTGCTTCTCCTTATCTTCTCATGTCTATGCAAGAGTTCCTATTCTAACAGGTCATATCAAGTGTATCTAGTGTGATAGGCTCCTTTAAAGTGTAAATTTTACTTATATTGTGAAATCTACCCTTTGGTTCACTTACCTTGTGTTACCTCATGCATATCACCTCTATATTGAAACATTTATGTTAGAACCTCTTAAGACTTTGAAGGTGGTTTATAGGTCTTGTTTCTTAGTGAAATAAGTATGATGGTATTTTGTAAATACTTATAGTGTATCACCACCTTATATTAGTTTCATTTCATGCAAACTTATATCTATTTTCCCATAAGCAATCAGTTAAGTAGGTGTTAATCACTTCAAGGTAAATTCAGGGAGCCAGCCCTCAAACCTAGAGGTTTATTTCTACTATAGGTAAATCCACATACCTAGAAGTATTCCCATGTTTCTCAAATGTGGAGGAGGCTTGAACACCCTCCTCTAAGGTTAAAGATTTGGTGACAATATTTTTGGCATGCCTAGTGGGACAAAACATCCTCAATATAACTTGTAAAGGTAAATATTGGTCTCGATAACATCATCTACAAATTAGTGTGATACTCAGCATTTGGTGACTCCATTCTAGGTAAAATTTGGTTTTAGAACATTTTTTTGCTATAAATTTTCTCTCATACTTCATGGTACTTACTAATTTATCATCTAGTAGATTTTTTAATCCCATCAATCCACCTATTTAACCTAAACTTCCTCTTGAAGTTCAATACCCTTAGCCTAATCTTCCCTTTAAATACCAATAAGATTTTTCTATCCAATAAAATGCATAACTTGAAGAAATCCAATCCATCATGAATAGGCCACATTCTTTCCCTACCTTTAATACTAATAATCCAATTCATCTTGATGCATATGATGCCATTCCCCCTAATGCTACAAAGAATGTGCCCATATTCAATGGTGAAAGTCATGTCACACCTATTGAACATATTAGGTATATCTCTAATTTTTTAGTTTCCATAATGTCACTAAAGATAATATTTCCATTAGACTCCTTGTCATGTCCCTTAGAAGGAAAACACTTGATTGGTATAGGATTTTTCCTGATGGATGCATCACATCATGGGATGAATTTAGAATGTTTCTAACTTCAAGGATTGAAGATGAAAGTGACCATACCTCTCTAATACATCAGCTCAATGTGATCAAAAGATCCCCCAAGGAAATAATGCATGACTTCAATGAGAGGTTTCAAAATACTTGGTATAGATTACTTCCTCCCTTGAGACCACCTAATATCTTTGTGTTCCCTACATACTTGAGAGCCATTGGTATTGATATTGTTATCATGATTTAATCTATGGGTGGTTTCACTCTTCTTGAAGTATATGAACTTAAAATTAGAGTTGAGAATGGCCTCATTCAAGCTATAAAGTTGCCTCCTAAGGTGTCTATGACTCTATTTCCTAATCTTCCAACTACAAATCCAAACATTTCCCCAGTTCCTAATGCAAATGTCAAGCCTAGGACTACTCCTAAGAAGGTAGATGATGCCATGGATCCATATGCAAAAATTAAAATGCTAAGAGCTCAGCTTAGGCAAGCCAATATACCACAAGGTCCTAGCCAAAATCCCTATCCCTATAAATAGAAATATGGCCAAGAATGTGGAAAAGGAAGAGGTCAAGGGCAGCCTAACTTTAACATGTCTACCAATGTGTACAATCCCAATTCCACTAGAAATGCAAGAGAAATGGCACATGTGCATAACAACTTGGTGCAAGGATAAGATTGGAAATAATGCCAATTTATGGATGAAAATTAGGGTGGAGATCAAGATATAGTTACTCAAGGAGTAATCATTCCTCTCCTATCAATTTAAGATGAAGTCATAAAACAATTAATTGAATATTGACAGCCTCAAGGAGAAAGCTTCACCAATTTTCTAGTTGATAACACTTTTGTGATCAATAAAGGAATTTATGTTGAAAACAACACTAGATAAAAGAGGAAGGCCTTAAGAGGTGATGGTAATTTTCCTAAAATTTCATCTAACCTTCCTCCAAAGTACCAATTCATGGTTGTAAGCATGACATCCCCAAACACTCTTGCACCATCTCAAAATCAAAATGTGGTAAGCTCTACTCAAGGTGATTCAATTATTTAAGCTTAAAAAACTTATTTGCCTCAAATAACTCAATATAATTTTATTAATAATTCCCTTAACATAATGTATTCTTTAAATAATGCCAAGGCATATATTTCCCTTTGGAATGTCCTTCATATGCCTAGCTAAAAAGAACTCTTACAAAAGCAACTATCCACTATCCCGACTAGTCCTTCACCTTCAAGTCAAATTCATGGTCATGTATCTATTAAAAAGTCCCTAAAAACATTTTTGAATCATCTAATAAATCTGAGAATCCTCCACCTTTCTACCTCACTCTCATAGTGGGGGACAAACTAGTAAATAATTGCATAGTAGATAGTGGTGCTTCTACATCAGCCATGCCCAAAGTTGTAGCTGATAAGTTGGGCCTAAAATATGAACCGCATATAAAATAAGTGATTTAATTATATTTTACACATATTAAGACAATATTTTTGATCAAAAATTTGAAATTATTCCTCCATGATTGCCCTAGTTTCCATATCCTCCAACACATTGTTGTTGTAGACCTTCTTGCTCATTTTACAATCTATCTTTCAAGACACTTTATAGCCAAGATAGGTGGATATATCTCAACTTATTGGTCTTTATTTACCTTTAAGATAAGGTATGGAACCAAGGTGACCATAATAAATCAGCCTCTTGATAGGTTTCACATTGATCCCTATGTTAAAGCAAACTCCAACTTGAATTGTGTGATCAATGAAAAGGAGGAGTCTAATGTGGATAATGGTGCTTCTAAACTTGAGGGCATAGATAACTTGTTTCTAGATTAATATGGTGATAATGATTATAAACATGATCCTTATGTATACTTTAAGAAAACTTATCTTGGTACCTACATCATCCATGAAGATCCATTTGAAGGAGTTGAGGTATGTGTTGAGCATCCTTTCTCACAAGTTGTTGAGAGTAACTATTTGATTAATGTATATGATGATGATGGATTGAATAATATAATTGATCACCATGGTGGGAATAATGGTTTATTTATACCTTTTATTGATTAATCTAACCTTGATTATAAAACTCATGAGGAAGAGGAGGATGACTTATGGCTAAGGTTCAATGTCATATGTTAAGAATTTGATCAATTAAGTAACACTCATTCCCCTCCCAAGAAGTGTATATCTAATGATTTTTTTAATGATCCTAAAAATCATGGTGTTAAGTTTTATTTTTATAAAGTAAAACAAAGGTTCATCAAGAATGAAAGTAAGAGTCTTATTATTGTTCAAAATCTTGTAGTCCTAGAAGTACCTAGTTGAGTCAAGGCAGAAACTTTTGTGCTTCAAGAATATTTAAGAGATCCATCTAATATTGGGCCATATTTAAAAGTGTTGGATCATAAATAAGTGGATATTTATGCTCCCAAATTTCAAGTACGTGTTGTCCTAGAAAAGGATAAAGATGAGGTAGTTATCATCACTCCTATTCTACAGTTTGAGGAAGGCCTATCAGATATGATAGTGATCAAGAAGAATATAGCTCTAATCAAGGCTATTATAGAGCAAGAAATAAAATTCATGAAGGCTAAAAATATTCCACTTTCACAACTAATAATAGCTAAAGGTTATAGGCTTCATGATCATTGACATATGCAAGTGGTTGATGATGAGCATGCTTCACATGCTAGATTGCCTTCATGGAGTAACAAAAATGCAAGAAGAGCCATCTTTGACCCTATTTGAAGTTTAGTATGGTGTTCTTCACCTCAAGAGTGAGGTTTTTTAAATATTAGAGTAGGTGGGTGTGTCTTTCATTTAGTTTTTTTGTGTAGAAATAAGTGTTCTTGAGAACACATGTTTGTTTTTCTATGGTATGTCTTGTTTTGTGTGTCTTTCCTTTGTGTTTGGTGTGGTTTCAAGGGAAAATTATGTGTCAAAATGGTTTATAGGTGACTCCATGTCCCAATGGATAGGATTAGTCTACTATTCTTGTCATAACAAACATACCACCCTTGGGAAATCACCAAGAATGTTGACTATTTTGACCACAAGTCAAAACAAGTTAACCCCCTTGTAGTCCAAAACATGATATAGGGGTCTATTATCATGTTGTAGGGTGTTTTGTGGTATATTTGATGTCATTTAATATGTTTCTAGACTTGGTAATAATCTAATTTAGTCCTTGGGTCATTTTATATCACTTATTGAGTGTTTGAATTTTTTACTAGAGGAACTTGATGAAAAGAGGCTTCCAAACAATGAATTTGTCCTCTGTAGAAGGGTAGTGTTTGCTATAGTATTTAAAGTTTCAAGTGACCTTATTGTCCAAAGAAACATGGAGTATATATATGCATGATAGGTGATATTATGAAGGTAAGGGACACACTAATGATTCAAGGGACTTGGAGGAGAGCTAAATTGCAAGGTAATGGCCCATATATTCATCTATAGGTGTACCTTACCCTAGAAAAACTTACCTACAGCCTGACTATAAGTGCTCACAAAGTCCATGTTATGAACCTATATGTGAAAGCCTACAAACATGAGAAATTATGTCATTTGATATGATTCCAAGATTCCAAATGGTCATAAGGTTTAAAAAATAGGTTTCCAAAGGATGAAACACACCTACAAGGCCCTTGCTTGCCCCAAATTGGTCAACTATAGTTGACTGTATTTTGATAGTGAGTTGAAACATAGTGATTTGGTAGTTGATATTTCAAGGGAATGACTTGGATAGGTCTATATAAATTTAAAATGGAATTGGAAGACCTCAATCAGATGTAAGACATTGTATTCAAGGGTCCAAGATGCAAATTTCACATACATGCACCTCTTTAAAAGCAAAAAAGTACAATCATAGTTTTTTGTCAAGACAGACTATGCAATGAAGGGTTTGGGAAAAACTTGGATGATAATGATCATGTTTTGAATACCCCCTCAATTACAATGACCATTCCATTACACTCTCATAGAATGGAAATAGGGAAAGGAAAGATTCTTATATGACAACCTACAATCACATGTATAAAGTCTACACAGTCAACATTATCCACAAGCTTATCTTAGGTTTTAAGACATTTAGAGGGTCTATTGATGAAATGAATCTCTAAAAATTTTAATATAAAATCCCCAAAACTTGGAAAATTCTCTTATATGTTCACCTTTGTTGCGGTAACAAGGGAAGTGCCCTATGTTCTATCTTAGATAGAGGGCATTCCCACAAGGCTAAACCATATAAGTGTGTCATGAAAGTAATGAGAGTGTGAGCTAGACGTTTATGAGACCTTGAAGAAAGATTATGATAATTTTTTTACACATGTACCAACATGAAAAACCATGCAAAAGTGTTAGAAGCTCAATAGGGTGGTCCAAACCCACATGGATGTAGTCAAAGCCCACTAGGCCTAATGCCTAAAAGAGGTTAAAATTCATTTATAGTTTTAGGAGAGCATTCCAAATGATTTAAACACTTACATGGGGATTCATAAAGTGTGTTTAAACTTTTAGAATGTAGAAGAAACCTTAGGGAATCCACATTTTAGCACAAGCCAACTCAGGCCTGCATAAAATGGAGAAAGGATCTCGAGAGGGAAAGTTTATGAGCTCACATCCATATGGAGTCTTAGCATGGGAGTTTGAGGAGTTGGGACATGTTTAATGAGGTATTGAAAAAAATACTTTATGGAATTTATTCTCAAGTTGAACGTCATAAATTTATGAATAAACCTTAACGGTCAAAATTACCTAAAACCCTCTCAAACTTGATTTGGAAAATGAGGATGAGAAGCATCCATGAGGGATATAATGAGCATGAAAGTGATTTTATATTTCAAAGGACTCTCCAAGGCTCCTTCCCATCAACCTTAGTGGTACCCTTCTTGTACAAACAGGGTGGAAAATGGATTTTATTAACTATTTTTGGTGTCTTGAGAGTACAAAAGGGTTTAAAGAGATGAAATTAATTTTGGGAGAGATATTGGGACTTATCCTAACTCCTAATATCCATTTCATGATTTAGGAGAGCTCACAACTATCTCTAAAAGTGCCTTCACCTCAGCCAATCCAAACTAGCATAGTGAACAAGTGAGAAGGTGAAAACTCATAGTGGGAAGCCTTTTAAGGTCCACCTTAGGTATATAAGGGCATGTATACTCTTGAAAATTGTCATAAACCCCTCTTTATGGATTTAATTGGAAAACTGAAGACAACCTTGGTGCCAAGTGTGAGGGGTGAGTGAAAGAGGAGTGATTTTGACTTCAAGTAGTGATAACTCATGTCCAGAATAATCTTGATGATTAGAGACACCTCCAATGTATGTTGGATCATGTTTGTAACAATTCCCTCTCATTGAAATCATCTCATCTATCCCTAGTCTATTGTGGATCATTTCAAGAGGGCTAAATGATGAAAGCAATTTCTAACCAAGTAAATGAAGAGTTTGATGCCATATTTTAGGAGTTCCATGTTTTTTAAGGACATTTTTCCTATGATACCTTACATGGTCTCTCTCATAATTCATCCCCTATATATTTAACTCCTTTTCTCAACTTAAAACATGTTCTAGTGACTTTTTGACTCCATTTTCTTCTCCTCTCTCTCCAATTCTATAAGTAGTAGTTATTTTGGCTCTTGTAAACTAATTCTACTCCATGTATGGTGAAGCCCTACTAGATTGATGTTGTAATTTCATGAACATTTGTGTAAGTTTTCAAAGTGATGTATGGTGATGTTAAGTGATAATATTATATCCTTGCTTCTCCTTATCCTCTCATGTTTATGAAATATTTCCTATTCTAATAGTTCATATAGAGTGTATATAGTGTGTTAAGATCATTTCAAGTGTACAATATTCCTTATAGTGTGTAATTTTCCATTTGGTTCACTTACCTTGTGTTGCCTCATGTATATCACCTCTATATTGAAACACTTATGTTAGAATATCTTAGGACTTTGAAGCTAATTTGTAGGTCTAAATTATTAGTGAAAGAAGTATGATGGTCTTGTGGAAATCATTCTGGTATATCACCCCCTTAGAGTAGTTTCATTTCATGCAAACTTCTATCTCTTTTCCCACAAGTAATTAGTTAAGTAGGTGATAAGCACTTCAAGGCAAATTTAGGGAGCTAACCCTTAAACCTAGAGTTTTATTTCTACTATAGGTAAACCCACATACCTATAAGTATTCCTATGTTGCCCAAATATAGAGGAGGATTGAACACCCTCCTCTAGGATGCAATATTTGGTGAAAACATGCATTACAAAAAGTCTTTTTTTCTCAAATGATGAAAATACATAAGTTTAGATCCATTACATCAAACATTGATGGCCAAAACAAATTTATTTTCCAAAATCTATAAAATTCATACCATGTTGTTTGTGTGAACTCAAATATGAAATATAATAATTCTACATAGTTTAATCTATAAATAAAATACTCTCATCTAATGATAATACTAACTAGCATGTAATCAAGACAACTGTAGTAAGTAAGAAAACTTATAAATACTTCTTAGTTAAAATTTTCATATAACACTAAACATAAAAAGAAAAATAATAAAATAAGCATTCAAGATGTGTGAAAGACTTGATGATTATAAAAATGATGACTTATGGGCATGCTCTAGTAAACTCTTGTGAAAATATAAGGTGTTAGTTAATGTTATAAAATAATTAATTTAACCTTTTTAGAAAGAGAACACATAGTTCTCACCTAATTAAAGAGATGTAGTGAGGAGTATAAAAGGTTATTGACACTATGAACTATTATTTACTATACTTGTACCCTTATGAAGGTAGATTTAAGCCTTCACAGTCTGAAGTAACATGGAGATAATCCTAGGCTATGGGTGGCCTAATAGATGGATTTAATCTCTAGATTTTAAGGCCTAACTCCCCTTGATGTATTGGTTAGGATATCTACTCTGTACTACCATATTATAAGGGAAAAGAGAAGAAGGTAAATTGAAAGGAAAACCTATCTAATTGAGGTCATACACCAAAATGTATCCTTCACTTATCTAATATGCACTAAGAATGTTTAATAAGAACATGTACCTGATTATACTTCTCAAATTGAGAGTCTCTAAACATCAACATTTCACATAGAGGCTTAGCTTGATGCATGATATAAGGTAGATGATCAGTAGGTATCTCAAAGACACTAAGGAAATATTACACTTGCCAAACATATAATATGATCTTATCACATTATGCACCCTGTAAGGATGAACTAACACATGCAAATAGGTAAAGGGGAAAGGACAAAATTAAAGTAAGAATACACTATCACTGTCATTCATCAGCTAACCATGATCATACACTAGTCACAAGCTTTGGGGAGGCATGAATTCAATCTTATTAATTTAAAAAATGAAACTACAAGTGTTTTTATGAGCATGGAATTGCCACAAATTATTTTAAGGATTAATTTCAATGCCCAAAATAAGCTTACATATAGAGAAAGTGTGTGTGTGTGTGTGTGTGAGAGAGAGAGAGAGGTAAGGTAGCCCCAAAATTTTCTTATTCAAACCCAATGTAGAATTCCTTAATTATATATTTTATCCTTCTCAAAAAAGTTTCATAGAGTTTTTGGTGATACATGTCTTGAAGTTTGAATGATTCATTATCATTTATTCCTGGTCTTTGACCCATACAACATCCTAGATCTTTGCTTGCAAACCCTACACTCTTGGTGAAGAAGTTACCTCCTATAAAATAGGCCTTAAAGGCTTAGTCAATTATTCATTACTCTATTAATTGAAACCTTATCTAATGATTTATGAGGTATTTCAATATTTCTTGGGATGTTAGAATGTCTTTGATGATTTTTTGACTTTGTCCTTTGACTAGGTGTTAGAGGCAAAGAAGGTCCTCTTAGGAGTCCTAGAGACCTTTTCCACCTTTGAAACCTTATTAAAACCACTTCATGACTTATTCAAACTTGAGTATGAATATGAGGGATAAATAAACATTAATAAATCCCTTTTAATAACTTGTATGCATCCATTTAGTGTTTAGATCACCTATCTCTTATGCAAAAGTGGCATAAGAGAGAAAAAAATGGTTTATTCAATGAACCAACCAAATTACACCATTGATGGATTATAAAAATGACAAAAAACCTTAAATAAGTCATTTATATCCATCAAGTAGTCCATAATGTGTAATTTTGCTCCTAAATCATGTTTTTTCACTCATTCCTTGTATCCCTAAAAATCTGTGAAGCTCCTTGTCCAGAAGATTGTACAGATCAACTTAGAAACTTGGGAAACTTTTTTAGTACCATCTAACCCCTTAAAACTCCATAAAATATTTCATAATCCAAATTCAATTGAAATTACTTCTTTTATGTGATTTCTCTCTCCAATCAGGCCTAATTAGGCCTCTTAGGCAGAGAAAGAGAAATTTAGCCCAAATGACCACCCACACATGTGAAAATAGACAAAAGTCTTTGATTCACTTTACCTGGTATAATACCCTTATCCATACAAAATTTCATCTTTTGTAATGTTGTGCATATGGTCAAACCATGAAATGTTCATTTGCAAGCCTAGACACCTTTATGAGCTTGAGGGGTAGTTTGAGAGATTTTTTAAGAAATTTGAAGGTTTTTGTGATTTAATTTAACCTTATAATACATTTATTAATCTTACACAACTCATTCCTTTATATTGAAGTCATTTTATGGCACTCTCAATCCTTCACCATGGATTTTGGGCTTGTAAAACTAAGTTTTCTCACCTTGTTAAGCTAGTGACCAACTTGCAAAATCTATGTAACTATTTGAGGGACATATAAAACCTTTTTAATGATAAATAAAACTATAATAATTCCATATAAATATCCTAAAATTGTTTATATGTCCCTCCATAGTCTAATCCCTCATAAACAATCTAAAAAGTATCATTTTTACATTGTACCATACAGTAGTATACCTACACCTATGAAAAATACCTATAAATGGATTTCAAGAGAGTTTATAATATTATTAGGATAATTTATAATTCAAAATATTTCATTTTAGGCATTAATAAGCATATCTCTCCAATCAGGTCCATTGAAAGGTTTTAGGACGGTTTATGTTCTTAACAATGGTTCATAAAGGATAGGGGTCATTTAAAATAAAAATACAATAAATTATGGTAGGGTAACCCCTCTAACATCTCCTATTTTCATGATTTCCCATGCAAATTCTCATGAAAGTTCTAATCAAACCAAGATATCTCTCCAAGCTCCTTCTTAATTAAAATAGGGTTATGTGTATTCTAACCAATTGTTCATGAATTTGTGAAGCTTAAGGATATAACTAATGGAATTAATTCATGTGTGTTAGTATGACTATGTGTGTTAAGTCGAGGAAGGTCATCTTGGGTCTTGAATCCTCTAAACACACTTTCACACCAAATAAATATTTAAAAAAAAAATTAATGGTTCATGAAAATGACTTAAAATTAGCCTCATAATAATGACCTCTCAAGTAGGTCAAAGAACTTAAACTTTCACTATGGAGGGTTTTAGTTCCAAATGAACCTGTTGACCCTAGAGGTCTTTGAACTAAGTCTTTCTCCCTTTGAGATTGATAAAAAAAATTATGAGGTCATAATAATGTCATCAAAACTATTTTTCAATTTCCATTGTGCCAACTTTAGTGAAATACATGGTTTTATCACTTAGTTTGTGAGTACACTTGTAGGTCATTAAAGATTGTGTTAGAAAACTGTATTCTACCTTTTAGATCATGATTTTCATGGGCATTTAAATGTAAATATATTCCATTCACACTCTTTAAGTTCATTCTACTCCATTTTATACACTTATTTACTTTACCTTAATGACCCCTATATACAACATTGAATTTCACTCTTGTTTTTTAGATTGTCTATTGGTTCTAAAAGGACTGTAGGCATCTATTTTGTGTTTCCTTGGATTATAAATAGAGGGATGAGATGTTGTAAGACCTTAAAAAGGTGTGTGACATGGATTAGTACCTATTATCACCTTTAAAAGTAAACCAAACTCATCACATCCCATTTATCACACTCAAACTTCTCATGCACTCAGTATGAAGGCATGCTGATTGTGTTCTTAACCTTCTTGGTTGTAGGTTCCTTTCAAGTCTTGACTGTAGGTATAGGATATATTCATGATTTATAATATTATTCATGACAAATTTTAGATTTATAAACTCATATATATTTACTATCTTATCATTTAAATCCCAATCTCATCATGGCACTCTTTCATCCTCCTTTATTGTCCTTTGAAACTCAGTTTGTCTCCCCTTAGCTAGTTATAGGTCTATACCCTACTCCTTGTACAAATTGAGGGGAAAAAATAGATGAATTAATACTTTAAAATTTAAATTACATAGTTCTTAAAGCTAATAAAATATTTTTAAGAGACACTAAACTCTCCAGAACTCCCTTCACACAGGACTTTTCAAGAATTTAGCATGCGGTGATTATGTCCTTACCTTGTTTAAATATAGCTATATTTTAAGGCTTGAATGTATGTAAGACTAGGCCTATAATTTAACACATTAAATATCATATGTAAATATTCCTTATGATATTATGTCAAATTCATACTTCAAAACATAATTGATGTCAAAACTTTCAACCTTATCATAACATTTTCCTGAAGTAGCCTAGGAGAGTGGATGACTATTGTAGATTAACATTTTGCTTAGTGTACAGACTATATGATTTGTAAAATTCATGGTGATCACCTTATGATACTTTTATTCCATAATATCACCATGTATATCATTTAAAACACAAATCTTGACAACCATCTACCTTCATCAGTCAACACGATGTTTTCTTGAAAAATATAGTTTTAAAATAGAGGACTATTGTAGGTGGAGATTTAGAGCTTGTATGGATAGAGGAATAACATTATGAAATTCTTGGTAATGTGATAATCATGATTCCCAAACCATTAAATTAATTTTATCACCTTTAATCAAATTTAAGAACATCAAAATAACTTGATATATACTGAGATCAACACTTGACATTACCTTAATATTACTAACTTACCTTAAACTTTGATAAACAAAGTTATAAAGAGGATTTATTGCATGGTTTTGATGGGACTTGGTAACATTTATCTCATTAACACTTATTAAAACTCTTATAACACCTTCATAATACATTTTTAAGTTACATAGTCCTTTAGAAGGTCTCACAAGTTGGTAATACAACTATACACAGTTTTGATTGTGTTCTTTAGGCATTTGAGTCCTAAAATGTAATTATTGATCCCAAGAATGTATTTAATCATCTTAAATACCATATGAACATTATAAAACAATATTATTCTCTCAAAACAAACATCTATTTCTTTTGTACTCCTTATAGTTCCTACAATCTACCATGATGTCCTTCTAACCTGATCATTAGGCCTGTAAGAGAGATTTTGAGCTTTGAGAGTGTATGGTCTTAAGACCTTATATGGAATATATCTAATGGTAAGGTCAGAATTTATTTTATATTTTAAACACACTCAAGATCAAATCCATAATATCATGTTGACCTCACTAAGATGATCCCATACATTAGAAGTTCATCAACCCTGTAACTATAACTTGTGGAATGACCAATCACACTCAAACTACCTCAAGGAAGACCTTATTCAAGGTGAAGGTAATAAAAAAAATTATTGGATAAATGATGTGTATTTTACCTAAAAAATGATCTTGAAAACTTTTGAAAATCAATACACTTAGCTTACATATAAATCATGCTTTAAAACTGCCAAATCTCAAGTTCAAGATATGCAATTGGTTTCTAGTCAAAATACTCATTATCAAGGAAAAGTAGTTAATTATTACATTATGAAAATTTTCCTATTTGACCCTAAAATCATTCCCCTAAAACCATTTTTCTCCATTGAGCTCTAAAGTGGAGAAACGAAGATAAACCTATACCTTGTCTAGATGACTAAGACATAGTGACCCTCTTACACTTTTAGCGATTATTCATAAATATAGGGGGATAAATATGAAAAAAAATGCCAATAAATTGAAAATAATTAGGTTCTCTATCATTTCCTAATATATTTGGACATGACTCTCTCTCTCTCTCTCTCTCTCTCTCTCTCTCTCTCTCTCTCTCTCTCTCTCTCTCTCTCTCTCTCTCTCTCTCTCTCTCTCTCTCTCTCTCTCTCTCTCTCTCTCTCTCTCTCTCTCTCTATTTTTCCTATACTGAGCAAAAATCGATGGCCTTCTTACAGCTGCCAAAGAGATCAATATGGGATAAAAGTCAATTTTCTTCATTATAGCATCTAAAAATCCTTAAAAATCATTTCTTTAATTTTTCATGGATAAATAAAGTCCTAAATATGCCTAAATATTGACTTTTCCTTGAATAACTATACATATAGCCTCAAAATAGACCTTTTTAACACTAAAACTGCCAAAATCATTTGTTAAGCTTGTTGAAACTACTAAAAATGTATCCATTATACCTTTTAATTCCTAAAAAATTACCCCATGTCCTTAATCTAATATCATATTGTATTTCACATGTAAAACCTACTCTATAATCCACAAAATAACCCAAAATGAAATCAACTTGGTCATGAAATTAGTCAAACATGTCACCAACCAATATGATAAATTACACATCATGAGATGACTTTGATACAAGCCATAACTCCTCTTAGGATGTTCTGGACTCTTTTCACCTCTTGAAATAACCTGAAACTGGTCAAAAGGTGTTTAGACAAGCACATGGGCATGATGATCAAAACCTTAAACTCATCAAATCTAGCTTAAAATATATTAATCAAGGTTTTATATGACCACTTTAGAGACATTAAAAGACCAACATACCAATTAATAGGTCAAATAACATGACAAGAAAATTTTGAAGTGGTAGGGGTGACATTTTGAACTGTGAGGTAAAAATTGTTAACATTTTGGTGACTCAACTGGGAAGTATGCCTACTATACTTGAGAACCAAACCATTGACATCTATTTTAGACTCATAAGACCACTCTTACATTATGAAAATTATAGTAACAAATCTAATCTATGACTACAAGACTCTTGATTTGAAATAAGACAACATTTCTCCTCCAAAACAAGGAAAGAAAACACTTGAAATAAGGGAAACTAACTAATAAAACACATGTGCTAACAAATAACTTATTAGAAACAAAAAAATAATAATGTGTTAGGGCATCACTTGGAGGAAAGCTAAAGTAACTACAACTAACCTGCAAATAATCCTCCTCCAGGTTCAAAAGGAAAGTTTTTTGGATCACTTACTTCATGAGGTATGCAATGGTGTGTGAAATCAAATTTGATTGACTTATTACTTGGTTGATCCTTATTTTTGAATGCCAATACATTTGACATACCTTGTAACAGGTCTACATCAGTAAATAGATCTCCAATGAACACATACTAGTCTTGGACTTCATCATCTACCTTCTATAGTTACTCTTATGTGGAAATAGTCTCTAAGATGGCCAGATATTATTTTGTAAGACCAGCTACATCATGAACTTCATATGACTGATTGAAGTATCCTACCTAAACCTTAGTATCCTCTTAAAGACACTTAACTTGTCTATCATTATCTCTAAAAGTGAGAGCTTGTTGTTCCTTGAGAAATTACAACCAAAATAGATCTTCATTGTCTTCCAAGAGTACATCAAGGTCTGTAAATGAGGTGAGAGGATGATAACCTATGTTGAGTATCTCAAACAAATCACCATCTAGTGAGGTTATCTCTTGAAAAGGCAAATTTTCAAGATTGTCACTCTGTAACTTGTTGATTGGTTTACCAGAACTACCTCCTATTGCCTTACTCAACTCATAAGCACCTAGGAGAAGTGAGTATCTATTAGAGTAGGTTTTTATTTTTCCCTATTTATTAATTAGGGAAATTGTATTTCTTGTGCATACATGGAGTTTTCCTACATTTGTGGGATAGGCTAGCTTATGTGGAGGTGTGTGTCGTAGATGTGTCATAAGTGTCATAAGAATGTCATAAGTAACTCCCTTGATGGGAGTTACTTATCTATTCTTAACACTTTGTCACCACCTTTCATGGAGGAGTTACAGTCTATTCTTGGGGTGCCTTGTCCACCTTTTGTGGAGGAGTTACTTACGTACTCTCCTATATGTATTACTCACTTTGGCTATCTCATGTTAATCAGATTTTGGTTTTATCCATTTTGTCTTGTGCAATTTATCTTCTTGTGTAATTTTCAAATTGCTTTAGCATCTATGTGGTGTGCATTTACTTCATCTCATGTGATCACATCTCCATTGCACTCGCATTGTTCGGATTCTGGCAACAACTCTGATATGGTATCAAAGCAAACCTGGTAATCGTGTGTCTGGTTATGCTTTTAGTTTATTTTGAAATCAAGAGTGGAGTTCTCTTTATTTTTTTATTTCTAGATCTGATCTAAAAAAAATAAAAAAAAACTTTCAATATCATTTTTGGTATCATTGCTTGCATCTTGGGATCCTTGGCCTTTGGGTGTCTTGGCTGTCTTCACTTCAGGTGCTGGTTTTGTTTCTGTTCTTAGGCACCATTGTTGTGTGAAGTAGCAGAGGGAGGAGCAACATTCAGTCCACACCAAGCTTCTGCAAGTCTGTGCCTATTTGCGCCTAGCTTCTGCAAGTCTGTGCCTAGCTTCTGGTCAGCAGCACCACACCTTCAACACTCAACACCTTCAGTTCTACCATGCCTTCAACAAGGCACCTTCAGTTCTACCATGCCACAGTCCTTTCTCCAACAAGGTGCCATCAACTGTATGGTTTCTAGCAGGTCTGCATTTTTTTATCTTTTTTGCAAGTTAAATTTTGGACTATGCCTTTTTGGCGCCCCTTCCTTACTTGGCATCCCATGTGGCGCCCCTTGGACACTTAGAAATCCTTCATTCTATCTATGCCTGATTTGTTTTCAGTTTAAATTTGACTTGTAAAAAAAATCAGTCAATTTCACTAAATATTTAGTTTTTTAGACAGTTTGCAATATTGGGGGTTTTCATTTAAAACTTGTATCTTCAACCTATGAAGACGAAGGGTGAGGCCCGGGTTAGTGAGAGGCCAATTCCCCCTCACACAAACCTCTTTTATATTCTTCATTCCATTTTGAATCCAATGAGTGGTTGGAAGGCCATTTTCTCTCTCATAACAGGCATTTTTTTAATGTTTTAGTGCTTTTTTTGCAAAAACACTAGTTTACGGGAAAATTGAACCTTTAAGATCTTGCAAACGGTAGCTCAGATTTGGGTGCCATTTTTTTCAAAAGTGTTTGTAATTCAATTCTCCATAGTGTAGTCTTGTTATTTTTCAAAAATTCACTAGTTTATAAAGTGCCTAAAATTTGGGTCTCTCGGGATGCATTTTCGGCTGAGTCTGACGTCCTGTTTGCTTTAGTCTTGCATTGATTGCTCTAAGATGCATTCTCAGCTGAGTCCAACATCTTTTTAGTGTGCACTTGCATATTTTTGGGGGCTCAATATTTTTTTTTTTTTTTGGGGGGGTGGTGTGATTGTTTTTCACAACTTGTAAATCTTTGCTTTCATTCTCCTTTTTGCATAATTTCACAACTTGCAATCAACACAACTTCACCTAAATTCAGCTAAAAATGGATTATTTTCAACTTAAACCCCTAACACCCTTTAACTATCATGAATTAAAAGTTAAAATGTCAATCATTCTTAGAAGCAAAGGGTTGTATAGGATCACCATGGATACTGAAGTAGAACCCAACACTGATGCTGAAAAGGTCAAGTGGTACAACTATAGTGATGAAGCCTATGGATTACTGAGCTTTTCTGTGTCTCTAGAGCTTCTCTTCCATTTATAATCTTCCAAGACTCCCAATGACATATGGGACACCTTAGAAAACTTATTTGGGAAGCTTGATGAGATGAGAGCTCATGATCTCAAAAATGAACTCATAAGTCTAAGTCCTAGCAACTTTGACACCTTACAGGACTTCTTCACTAAGTTTAAGGCCCTTAGATTTCAATTGAAAGAATTTGGGATAGAGAAGAAAGATGATCAACTCATACTTTCTATTCTCACAAAGTTAGGTCCAAGCTATTCAGTCTTTGTCTCCACTTTCTATGCCACAAAAAGTGCCCTTGGCACTACATGGAAAATGCCTTCTTTGGATTCATTCATTGCCGACTTGACTAGGGAGCAAGATAAGATAATTCAAATGGGCACAATGAATTCTACTCAACCCCAAGCTTTGATAGCTGGAAATGGTAAGGATAAAACTTCAACAAAGGAGAAGAAGAAAAAGAACAAGGACCAGGAGAAGAAGAAAGAAAACACCAATCCTGCCAAAAACAACACTAAGTCTTCATCCTCCAATGCTAAACCTAAGAAGGAGAAGGTTAAGTGTGTCTATTGTAAAAAGATAGGGCATGATGAACACAAATGCATGAAGAAACAAATAAATCACCTAACTCATCTTCTAGAGAAGAACAACATAGGTGTTCATGAGTCCATCAAGCAGAATTCATCTACCCAAGATTCTAACAAGGCAAAAGGAAAGGGTGAGGAGAAAGAAAAGGGCAAGGCCTTTGTAGCTACAACATCTTCTACATCTTCATGGGTCATTGATTCAGGTGCTTCCCACCACATGGGCTCTTCACTAGTTGAGTTATCATCTTTATAGCCTTGTAGCATGACTTCAATTAGTTTGGGTGATGACACTTTAGTTTCTATTGCAGGGAGAGGGTCAGTCAAAATAGAAGGAGGATCATTCAATAATATTTTAAGTGTTCCTTCTATTTCAACCAATCTCCTATTAGTATACCAAATCACTCACATTGGCTAGGGCATGAGAGTTGAGTTTTCACTAGATTCAGTGGCTATCAGGGAGTTGCATAGTGATACTACAGTGGCAGTGGGTAGGGCAGATCACCAAGCAAGTTTATATACATTCTCACATTTTGCATTAGATTCTTCTCCAACAGCATTTCTAACTCATTTAGATGGAGTTAAAAAATTATATCATGAGCGGTTTGGCCACCTTAACTACCGCTACCTTGAGCAACTTTGCAAACATGACATGGTCATTAGCTTGCCTCGTGTCCAATTCTCAAAAGGACTTTGTGAGGGGTGCTCCCTTGGGAAGCATCCTGAAGAAAAATTTGACAAAGGCAAAGCTTGGAGGGCTTCACAACCTTTGGATTTAGTCCACAGTGATGTATCAGGACCCTTTCCCAAACCATCTTTCACAAGGGCCAAGTACATCCTTACTTTCATTGATGATTTCTCTAGGTACACTTGGATATATTTTCTCAAACAAAAGTCTGAAGTGTTTGAAAATTTTCTAGACTTCAAGGCTCTTGTTGAGAAATAGAGTGAGAAATCCATCAAGGTTCTTCAAACTGATAATGGAGGGGAGTATGACAACCTCAATTTTGAGTAGTTTTGCACCACAGAGGGGATTGATTTTGAAATGCACAGTCACTTACAATCCTTCATAAAATGGGGTTGCAGAATGTAAGAATAGGTTCTTGAAAGATATGGGTAGTTGTATGATTCACTCCAAATCCTTAGCACCACAGTACTGGGTCAAAGCCATCAATTGTGCTTACTACATTCAAAATAGGGTTCTTCACAAAGCTTTGAAAGGGATAACATCCTTTGAAGCTTGGAATAAAAGGAAACCAGATGTTGAACACCTCAGGGTTTTCAGATCCCCAGCCATGGCCCGCATTTTGAAGAAGAAATGCAAAGCTATGGAATGTCAGTCCAAGCCTTGCATCTTTGTAGGATATCTGGATGGTATTAAGGGGTATCTCCTTCTAGATCCAGTCACTCATGAGTTGTTCATCGAGAGAAGTATCCACTTTTAGGAGAGTCATAGAGACTCAACACTTGACCCTTCTTCTCGCTCATCGGATCTACTTCTTCATGATGATTCCTCATTAGATTCAAATCAGCCACAATAGGTTCTTGAGCCAGAGACATCTTCTTCTTCTTCAAGTTCAGACAGCAAGGATAGTGATGCAGAGTCATCCACCTCTAGTCAGTTAGAGGATGAGGAGTTAGCACCTGACTCACCCACTTTTGGGCCACTTTGGGCCTGACAAACACTTGAGAGTGCTAGCACTTGGACAGGAGATCCCACAGATGATAGATGTACTAGGGGGATTTTTAGAGAGATCCACATGCCTTCTTTGCTTTAGTTTCAGATCCACACACTTTTCAAGAGGCATCTGGGATACCTGAATGGGATAGTGCTATGGAGGAAGAATATTCTTCCTTAATCAAAAATCACACTTGGGATTTGACTTCACTTCCTAAGGGAAGAAAGATGGTTTGATGTAGGTGGATATATCAGACCAAGTTTGCAGCAAATGGGTCGATTGATAAGTACAAAGTGCAATTGGTAGCCAAGGGTTTCTCACAAGTGGCAGGCATTGACTACTTAGAGACCTTTACACCCATTGCAAAGATGACTTCTATCCGACTCACCTTGGCTATTACCACAGCACATGGTTGGGATGTGCATCAGATGGATGTGAAGAGTGCCTTTCTTCATGAAGACCTAGAGGAGGAGATCTACATGGAGTAGCCACCAGGATTTGTTCAGGATTCTTCCTTAGTATGCACACTTAGGAAATCTATTTATGGCCTCAAACATGCCCCTCAGGCTTGGTATGCCAAGATGGATTCCTTGCTTCTCACAGTAGGCCTCACTAGGTGCCATTCTGATCCCAATGTCTACTTCTTATGGCAAGATGATTCACTTTTGATTTTGGTTCTATATGTTGATGACCTTTTGATCACCAGGAGTTCTTCATCAGCTATTATAGCGGTGAAGGCATCTCTTCAAGATAGATTTGACATGACAGACTTGGGTTTTTGCACTACTTCCTTGGCATCGAGATCTCACAGTCAGATTCAGGGATTTTCTTGCATAGCCTAAGTATGCTCTTGACTTATTGGCTCAATTTCACATGGCTAATTGCAAGCCATCTCTGACTCCCTTTCTATCAGGAGTCAAGCTTGAGGCTGATTGTTCTTTACCATTGGTTAATGCCACTCGGTATCGATAACTTATTGGTAGTCTCATCTACTTGACTCACACCAGGCCTGACATATCATATACAGTGGGATTTGTCTCCAGATTCATGTAGGAACCTCATGAGCGGCATTGGAAAGCAGCTAAGAGGATCTTGCATTACATACAGGATTCACATAGATATGGGATTCATTATAGATTTGGCATAGAGGTTGACTTGGTTGGATATACTGATTCAGACTAGGTTGGTGATTCATAGACTCACAAGTCCACTTCTAGTTACAATTTCTCTCTAGGTTCAGGTCCTATCAGTTGGTCTAGCAAGAAGAAGAATGCTATTGCTATATCATCCACAGAGGTAGAGTATAGGGGAGCTATTGATGCAGCTATTGAGGCTATTTGGCTTCAAGGGATTCTTTCTAAGTTTGGCATTCTTATCAGGTAGCCACCATCATTTATTGTGACAACCAGAGTACCATTCAAATTTGCAAGAATCTAGTTCAGCACCAACTGACCAAGCACATAGAGATTCACATGCACTTCATTCGGGAGTTTATTCATAGTTAGGTCATTGACTTGATATTTTGCTAGTCTTCGGAGCAGGTTGCAGACATCTTCACCAAACCTTTCACTGAGAGCAAGTTCATTCATTTATGAGCTCTTCTTGGGATGCGGTCTACATCTGTAGCAGCATCATCTTTAGGGGGGGCTTCTAGCCTCTTCTTTCTTTTATGTCTCTCTTTTGTGGGGGATTTTTTTCCTACGGGTTTTCTCCTTTTCTCTATCTTATGAGATATTACATTTGTACATGGGTACCTCATCAGGCTTAGTTTTCAAGACCCATTTTATATTTCCACACTGCCCACCTAAGCTACGCTTATGGGGGTTTATTAGTGTAGTTTTTTATTTTTCCCTATTTATTAATTAGAGAAATTGTATTTCTTGTGCATACATGGAGTTTTCCTACATTTGTTGGATAGGTTAGCTTATGTGGAGGTGTGTGTCATAGATGTGTCATAGGTGTCATAAGAATGTCATAAGTAACTCCCTTGATGGGAGTTACTTCTCTATTCTTATCACCTTGTCACCACCTTTCATGGAGGAATTACAGTCTATTCTTGGGGTGCCTTGTCCACCTTTTGTGGAGGAGTTACTTTCGTACTCTCCTATATGTATTCCTCACTTTGGCCATCTCATGTTAATTAGATTTTGATTTTCTTCATTTTGTCTTGTACAATTTATCTTCTTGTGTAATTTTCAAATTGCTTTAGCATCTATGTGGTGTGCACTTGCTTCATCTCATGTGATCACGTCTCCATTGCACTCACATTATCAAGATTCTAGTAACAACTCCGATAGTATCCTGAATATAAAGCTTCAAACAAGTCTTCACTATGCTCTTGGCTAATATAAGGGAGATAAAAGTAAGGATTTACCTTCTCTTCTTCAAGCTCAATCACATCAAAATTAGTCTCTTGAAACAAGTCAACATCTCCTTCATCTTCTGCTACAACTTATTCATCTAGTTTGAAATATAAAATGCCTTTGCTCTCACTAAGGGGAGTACCAATAAAAATTTATTCCTCTTCATTCACACTTAAATCATCACTCTCCTTGAAAACCACTTGCAGTTGTAACTTCTTAATTTATCCTCCATAGAATAGGCTCCTTTTTAAGAAGGGAGATGGTGGGAGCACAATGAATAAGCCCATGAGTTTCTTGGGGATCAAGGGAGTAACTTTGAAATTTGAGGTCTTTGAAATGGAATGTTCTTGGAGGAATGCTTGGAGAGAGAGTAAGCTGAGTTGTCCTATGAGTGCTTCATCCTTCTCAACAACCATTTCAACCTTCTTATAGTCTTTTTGAGGTTTCATCTCAGCTACAACTTCTTTTTCATCCTTCTCAACTAAGACTTATTTCTTGTCTTGAGAGCCTTATTAGAGGTTCATCCAAGATGGAATAACCTTAGGTTATCAAGGAAGGGGAAATCATAATTGAATAGACACAAGGTCTTCTTTAGGATCTAACTAAATAACACTCACCTCCTCCTGTTTCTCCTAAGACTTAACTAACTGGTTTCAAGGTAGGACCTTGAAATTAGTAGGTTCATTTGGAGGTTGATTTAGTTCCCTTTGAGGATCCATTTGAGAATGTTTAATGACTTCCTGAGGACAAGGATTATAAGAGGGATGATATGGTAAACACAAGGGTTCTTAAAAAGTGATGGGAGGAGATTCATCCACAAGACTTCGCATGGCATAATCAGGAGTAATATCCCAAGAAGACCTCTAAGATGGAATAATCTTGTTTTCCTGAGGATGGGTAGGTGTCGATGGAAGGAAACTTGGAATACAAGAAGTTTGACCAGGGATAAGAAGAGATGGTTGAATTTGTTTGGGTTGGATATGTTGATTCTCCTACCTCACTAACCTGTCTACCCACTATTGGATCATGGTTCTCATTTCATGCAACTCATAAGTCATGACATACTAATTTTATTCTCCAACTAATTCCTACCTACTTTTCAACATCTGCACTGACTTACTCATCTTATCTATAAGGTGAAGAGGTATCACATCCATCTCTCTATCCCATGCTCTCATCACCCTTTCTAACTTTAGCATATTTGTTTTGAATGCCAACAAGAATATGGTAGGGGAATCATGATTTTGAGTTGGAAATGGAGTAGGAGGAGGTGAGTATGACTGTTGCAAGTCTTGATAAGGCTAATGAGGCACATAGTCAGGGTCCTAGTGAGGCTGATAAGGCTCACTACAAAGCTGATATGAATCGTCATACTCTTGACTAGATTGATCATATCACTAATAATGCTCTTTATAAGGGTGATTAGGCTCATAACAAGGTTCATATAGATCATGATAAGTCTCATATGGATCATGACCAGGATGGTATAACTCATTATAAGGCTGATATGGAATTATAACATAGGAATTTTCTTTATACATAGCCACAACAATTCGTCAAGATAGTAAATTCAAAACATAACTTACTTGAAACAATGCCTGTGTTACTAGAACCAGTTGATAGAACTTGAATATGTCATTGATTTTTTGAATGCCTTCAAAGGCTGATCAGTAAAATAACAACACCAAAAATCCTTCCACTTCTTTGGAATTGGGTCCCACTAGGCATGCCAAAAACTATTATCTACTAGACTTGCACCCTTGTGAGGGTAGTTTCAAGCCTTGACAGTCTGAAGTAATATGGAAATAATCCTAGGTTTGGGTGACCTAATAGATTGATTGAATCTCAATATTTTAAGGCCTGGCTCCCCTTGATGTATTAGTTAGAATCTCTACTCTATACTACCAGCTTATAAGGGAAAAGAGAAGAAGGTAAACTAAAAGGATAACCTATCTAACTAAGATACACACCAAAATATGTCATCCACTTGTATAATATTCACTAAGAAGGATAAATAAGAACATGGAAATGATTGTACTTCTCAAATGAGAGTCTCCAAACATCAACATTTCACATAGAGGCTTGGATTGATGCATGATTTAAGGCAATTGATCAGTAGGTCTCTCAAAGACACTAAGGAAAGCTTACACTTGCCATACATACAAGATTATTTAAGCACATTATGTAACCTTTAAGGATGAACTAACACTTTCAAATAGGTAAAGAAAAAAAGACAAAAGGAAAGCAAGAATACACTATCACTGTCATTCATCAAGTAACCATGATCATACACTAGTCAAAAGCTTTGAGGAGGAATGAATTCAGTCTTATTCATTTTAAAAAGGCAAGTACAAGTGTTTTTCTTAGCATGGCCTTGCCAAAAATTAGGTTAAGTATTACTTTCAATGTTAAAAATAAGCTTACATATATATATATATATATATATATATATATATATATATATATATATATATATATATATATATATATATATATATATAGAGAGAGAGAGAGAGAGAGAGAGAGGCAAGGCAACCCCCAAAAAAAATTCTTCAAGCCCAACATAACATTATTTGATTATCTCTTTTCTCATTCTCATAAAAGTGGTGTATAGGTTGAGGTGAGACATTTATTGAAGGTTTAAGGAGTCATTAATATTTAGTCTTGGTCTTTGACCCATACAACATGCTAGATCTTTGCTTACACACCGTACATTCTTAGTGAAGAAGTCACCTCCTTGAAAATAGGCCTTAAATGCTTAGTCATTCTTAATTAATCTCTTCATTGAAACCTTATCCAATAATTTATGAGGTCTTTCCATTTTTATTGGTGCGTTAGAATATCTTTGATGATTGCTTGACTTCATTTTTTTATTACGCATTGGAGGAAAAGAAGGTCCTTTTAGGAGTTATAGGGACATTAAACACCTTTGAAACCTTATTCCAACCACTTCATGACTTATTCAAAATTTATTAGGTGTAGTAAGGATAAATAAAAATTAATAAATCCCTTTGAATACCTTTTATGCATCCATTTAGTGCTTTGATCATTTAACTCTTCCTTATACAAAAGTGGCAAAGGAGAGAGAAAATTAGTTTTTTCAGTGAACTAGACAAACCTCTACCATGGATGGATTATAAACATGAAATTAGACCTAAAAAAAGTCATTTGGATCCATAAAGTAGTTCAGAAGATGCATTTTTGATCCTAAAACATGCTTTTTCACTCATTCCTTGTAACCCTAAAACTCTGTAAAGCTCCTTGTCTAGAACATTTAAAAAATTAAATTGGAAACCTAGGAGCATTTTTGAGTACCCTATATCTCCTTACAACTCCATATAAAATTTCATGATCCAAATCCAAGTGGAAGTACTTATTTTCTATGATTTCTCTCTCTAATTAGGCCTCTTAGGCCTAGAAAGACAAATTTGGCCCAAATGACCACCCACACATGTGAAAATGGCCAAAAATATTTGATTCAATTTACCTAGCCTAATAACCTTCTCCATGACAAATTTCATGTTCTGAAACATTGTGCATATGGTCAAATCATGAAATGGTCATTTGAAATGGTCATTTGTAAGCCTAGATGCCTTTGTGAGTTTGAGGGGTAGTTTGAGAGATTTTTTAAGAAAGTTGCAGGTATTTATGCTTGAATATTAATTTATAAAACCTGTAAGACCCTTAAAAAACTCAATACTTATAATTAAAGTCCTTTATCACTCTCAATCATTCACCATAGCTTTGGGGCTTACAAAACTAAGTTTTCTCACCTTGTTGAGCTAGTGGCCAACTTGTAGGATCTATGTAACTCTTTGAGGGACCCATATAACATTTTAAATGATAATTAAATCTCTATTAATTCCATATAAAAAATTTCAAATGGTTTGTATGTCACTCCATATGTTATCTACTAGACTTGCACCCTTGTGATGGTAGTTTCAAGCCTTCATAGTTTAAAGTAACATGGAGACAATCCTAGACTGTAGGTGGCCTAATATATGGATTGAATCTCTATGTTTTAAGGGATATCTCCCCTTGATGTATCAATTAGTATATCTAATCTGCACTATCAACTTTTAAGGTAAAAGAGAAGAAGCTAAACTGAAATTAAAACCTATCTAACTGAGGTGATACACCAAAACATGTCCTCCACTTATCTAATATGCACTAGAAAGGATGAATAATAACATGTACCTGATTGTACTTCTCAAATGAGAGTATCCAAACATCAACATTTCACATAGAATCTTGGCTTGATGTATTATCTAAGATAGTTGATCAGTAGGTCTCTCAAAGATACTAAGGAAAGCTTACACTTGCCATACATACAAGATGATTTAATCACATTATGCAATCTATAAGGATGAAATAACACTCTAAAATAGGTAAAGAGGATAGGAAAAAATGAAGTAAGCATACACTATCACTATCATGCATCAACTAAACATGATCGTACCCTAGTCACAAACTTTGAGGAGGCACGAATTAAGTCTTATTCATTCAAAAGAGGCAAGTACAAGATTTTTTCTAAGCATGACCTTGATACAACTTAGGTTAAGGATTCCTTTCAATTCCAAAAATAGGATTATATATATAAATCCCTTTGAAGAACTTTGATGCATCCATTTAGTGCTTTGATCATTTAACTCTTATTGAAAATTGGTGTAGGAGAGAGAAATTTGGTTTTTTCATTGAACTATGAAAACCTTAACTATGGATGGCTTCTTAACATGACAATATACATGAAAGAAGGCATCTGGAGGAATCAAGTAGTCCAGAAGATGCAATTTTGCTCATAAAGCATGTTTTTTCACTCATTCCTTATAGCCCTAAAAATATATAAAGCTCCTTATCCAAAATAGTGTGATAAACTTGGAAACTTGGGCACATTTTTTATTACCCTAATCCCCTTACAAATCCATACAAAATTTCATGATCTAACTCTAAGTGGAAGTACTCCTTTTCAGTGATTTCTCTATCCAATTAGGCCTAATTATGCCTCCTAGGCCTAAAAAAAGAAATTTGGCCCAAATGACCACCCACACACAAAAGTTTTTGATTGAATTTACTTGGCCTAATACCCTTATCCAATCCAAATTTCATGTTCTTTAATGTTGTTCATATGGTCAAACCATAACATGGTCATTTGCAAGCCTAGATGCCTTTGTGAGCTTGAGGGGTAGTTTGAGAGATTTCTCAAGAAAGTTGTAGGTTTTTATGCTTGAATGTGACCTGATAAGACCTTTAAGACCCTTACACAACTCACTCCTTGATATTTAAGTCCTTTATGTCACTCTCAATCCTTCGCCATGGCTTTCGGGCTTGCAAAACTGAGTTTTCTCACCTTGTTGAGCTAGTGGCCAACTTACAGGAGATGTGTAACTATTTAAGGTACTTGTAGAACTTCTTGAATGATCATGAAACATATATTAATTCCCTATAAATATCCTCAAATGGTTTGGATGTAACTTCATAGTTTACTCCCTCACAAACAAGCTAAAAACTGCCCTTTTTCCTAAGAACAAGCTAAAACAAATAGACTTGATGTTTTCACAATTTACTAAAGTTTGAATTTAGAATATTGTGTAAATTTTTTCTATTAGATGTTTTTAAATCGACATCCCTAATTTATCGTAAAAAAAAATCTTGATAATAAATCACAAATTAAAATTAAAAAAAAAGAAAATTCTCATACAATATTCCAAAAAAATATTCTTTTAAAATTATATTATTTATATTTAATATTTCATCCTACATATTTTACTTGTAAGTAAATAAATAAATTTAGTTTTAAAATAAGCATGATTTCATTGTTCAAGATCCTCCATATTTTATTTCTAAATAAAATAATAAAATTATTTATTTACTTTTTATATTAAACATGGTCTACTTTGTCAACAAATTCGAGAAGAAAAACACATACAAAATATAGTTTGTTTGCAAGAGTTAAATTTGACACGTTCGACTCGACCTTCTATTTTATTTTTTTAATAATGGGTACATTATAAAAAATAAACTTATAAAACCCTGAGTGGCTTAAGCAATTTTGCTAGAAGTGGATTGAGAAGGGAGAGAGATTCAAATGCTTTAGTATCTCTTTTGCTTTTGACAATTCTTTTTAGAATTGCAGTAATATGTTATACATAGAGTGAAAAAAATTGCATACTAAATATTTAAATTATTCTTCAATCAATAAATTTCAAGAAGCCTTAAAAAATATTCCTAAGGCATTACATTTAGATAAGAATTTGTTATGATAAAATTAGTTGGAAAAATATTGGATTTCATACACTGTTGATCATCATTGCCCCAGTAAAAACTTAAGGTTATTTCATTGCCAAAAGTATTTAGAAATATTTTGATGTTATTAAAACCTTTCTAAATTGTATTGGTGATGGAGGCACTACATTTAGATAGGTACCCCCTATGATAAGGCTAGTTCGAAAAACATTGGGTTTCATACTCTATTGATCACCACTGCCCTAGTGAAAATTTAAGGTTATTTCACTGCCAAGAGTATTTGGAAATATATTGAAGTTATTAAATCTTTTCTAAAATGTATTGGCGATGGTTTTCATAATAGTCTTTATTTCAATGATCATAATATTTGTTAGTCCCCCATCATGACCAATACAAGTCTTCCTATGCAGAAAATTCCAAGTATAAAAGTTATGTATTTATTCAAAAAATGAATTCATACTATTAAGAATTTTGATTTCATCACATGACTGGAATCCATGGCATTTACTAAAAGACAAATATTACTTGTTCAATTTAAACTTACCTTCTATTTTGTGTACATCCAAGAATTAATACATAATGTCATTTTATATATATTAGATGAGTCTGCAACCTCCATATCTATGGTGGAAGGACTAGAGATGAACTATGATGTTAAGTTTAAAAATTACTCTCCAAGTCTCATCTATCAAATCATGAGTATGTTCTCATTAATTTTTGACAAGTTAAATAGGCATTAGAATTTAAATTTTTAATGTAGATTTAATAGAATTTACAATTCTAAGCTCGACCCCAAGGTTTCTCACTTTATTTGATGTTTAGTTTATCAAGGCCTTCTTCTTGAGAGCATCTTTTACACATTGGGATTGATCAACCTAAGTGTCCATTTTTTTCAAGTACCGAGTCCTTCAAATACCTCTTCTAAACTTGCCCAAAATCTCAATCTGTTTAGCCTTAGATTCATAATGTTTTCCAACCTTTCTAGCTAGATAAATTCTCTTGTGATATGGTTTTTTGGTGAAAATGCTCAATGGTTAGTTTATTTTACTTCTCTTTGAAACTTCTTCAAATCTATAATTTTATTTGAGAAATGGAAGTCTAGAAATATAGCTATGTTTAATAATGAAACCATCTTCTTAGTTCTTTGTTAATGACAAGATAATTTTTGTCTCTTCAACTTTTATGTAGATTCAAGATCAAGTCGAGAAGGTGTTGCTTGAATTTCCACACTTGTAGAAATCACTTAACCACTTGGAGAGTTGTCCTTGCAATATGATTTGCACCTCGTTGAACCATCCACCTCATGGCTCTCCTTACTCCCTGTGATTCTCCACTCCTCAATAAGGGGAAGAAGGGTGAGTGGTGCGTGGGGGTGAGTTGGAATCCATCGCCACCTCGTAGGATGTTTCATGTTGGTCTATTGTGGTGGAGCTCACCTATTCAAGGAGGTGGCCTCATTAGTAGATTTGTTTAGTTGCCCTCTGGTTTCAACATTATTATTTTCTTGGCCCACTTATATACCACTTAGGATGGTTGGGTGGCACTAGATCCTTCTTCAGCTAAGCCTTCCATAAGAGCACCTAGCATTTCAAGAATGATCTGACTATCCTATGCTTAAAGAAATGTATTTTATTTTTATACTTGATTTTTATTACTCTAGATTTCCATACTTTACCAACTTTTTAATATAAAAATCATATTTTTTCTCCGACACAGAATATAAAACCTAATTTCCAATTAATCACTTTATTATTATAATCATATTGATACATTCCAATAATAAAAATAAACTTATATTATATATATTCTTATTATTTTTAATTCATATAAAAATGTTGATACTTATATTATATATATTCTTATTATTATTAATTCATGTAAAAATGTTAAAATCATGTAATATTAAAAATTATGTTCTCAATTAATCACTTTGCTACCTATTAAAAAAATATTTTTAAATTATAATATTACAATTTTCAAATCATATTACAATTTTCAAATTTTATTATTATACTTATAAATTTAATTTATTATGTATTTGGTCCATAAATATGTGACGTCATTTATCATTCATAATTTTTTTCAACGTACATCCTTTTCTAAATAGGACATTTTTATATACTATAAAATTCATACCAGCTACCTCATTTAAATATGCACCAAATAAAAAGTAATGAAATCCTTTGAATCTTTTGTTTTCAAAGTCTACACCGATCCGAAACAATGAAATAAAAAGTAATGCATATAATGGATTGGAAAACTTTTTCTAAATTCAATGTCATTAAAGTAAGTGGGGATACATTTCCTATGATCTCACATATAAATAAAATATAACTAATAATTGTGTCCAAAATTGTAATAATTAAAATCACAATAATTAAGGTTGTAATAATTATGTTGATTAGTCTTAAGGTTTAGTTTGAGTGGATAGGATCAACAATTTTTGTATTCAAGTTTTAAGTTCATTTTTTGTTGAGCATCTGTAACGCATCAAGATTTGGGAGCTGATACGAAGTTCAAGAAACTAAGAACAAGTCAATTTTCGTTAATAGAAGGTCTTCTTCGAATTCTCTAATATAAAAAAATATAAAATAAAATTAAAAAATAATTATGTTGATAGAAAATAAAGATGTTATGCATTAATTCTCTGCAAACTTTTTATATATATTAATGAGATTTGTAACTGTTGAAAGTAATTATTTGAAGATACATAGTAACTAGACATGTGTTCAATTGATGTTCAATTAGTTACCATTAATTACTTAGTTTTTATGATGAACTTTGTTAATAATTTTTTTAAGATAATTTTTTTGTTTCCATTGCTTTTAATCCTGCGAAATAAACTGTAACATATACTTTAATGAAAAACATCTTATAACAAAAATTTTGGTTTTATTTTTTAAGCATTGGTCTCTTGCTCAAATTCACATATACTTTGATGAAAAACATCTTATAACAAAAATTTTGGTTTTATTCTTTAAGCATTGGTCTCTTGCTCAAATTGAATTCTAGTTCTTAGACCATTTGTTTTTTATGTTTAAATTCAAACGGGCTATTAAAATAATTCATATTATTAAACTTTAGACCTTACCTTTAGAATATTCAAGTTCAAATTATTATTTTATTGGTCTTGATATGATTTAATTTACAATTTAATCAAACTAGTTATTTTCATGAAATTTTGATTGTGCTTTTAAATCATAAACTTTTCCCTATCCAGGTTAAATTGAAGAAGTAGCCATTGTAAATAAATAATTGTATGTGAGCTTAGACTTAATTGACAATTTAATCGCATTTGATTTATGACTATTATCTTTCAACATTGCATCCTAGTCATTTTTCAACAACTAGCTCTAAGATTTTACATGCATTACCAAGGTTTTATTTATGCCTAAATAGATTCTGAGTTTATTTGACTAACCATGCTAGTGAAATTAAATGTAGCATATTTTTCTCTTTAATAATAGAATGTAGGACTTATTCATTTTAGGCTAAATTATCAATTAAAATTTTTGAGGACTTGTGTGATTTCCAAGTTATCCACATGTCAACAAATTGGGCATTGGGTACTCAGTGGGTTCTAAAATAGAGTTCAAAGTCCTTCACGAGCCCAACCTTCTGAGATTGTGACACGTGATCGCATATTATGCATTCAGAGAAAGGGAAGGGAGTAAACACAATTCAAAGTTTGTTGATTTCTCTATTTTTGTAATTTGTTCATGTGGAGGTTTTTCTTATACCTTTATATGCATGGCTAAGACATGAGACTTGGAAACTATTTAGAACATTGCATAGAATAGTGAGTAGTTTTTAGTTTTCTGAGCCTAAGCTTTTGAGATTGGGACATGCATGGTCACTTCTCAGGAATTTAGAGTTTAGGAGGGCCTTAAAAAGTTTTAACATTCAATATCTTATCGAATTTGGCAATTGTGACATGTGGTCACATCTCAGCCTTTTGAAACTTAAGGAGGACAATACATAGAAAAACATAGTTGAAGACCCTCGAGTGTTCTTAGCCATTTGCATGGCAAGTGTTTGGGCATTTGGATCTAGGGATAACAAAACATAGGGTTGATACTAGAAGTTTTCTCAAAGTCCCAAGATTGTGCCAAGTGGCATGATCTCATGGATTAGGCCTGTAAAATATTATAAATTAGCATTATGAAGCCTAAGATATCCTCAAATTTGATAATGCAATAGGTGTCACAATCATTGAACTTGGAGAGATGTAGGGTGTAAAGCCCATATATTGTGACATGTGGTGTGATATCGCTAAGTTAGGTTGATGAAAGGAGGGGGACAATTAAAAATAACTCTAAATCTCAGTACATCAAGTCCTCAAGATCATGCCACATGGCATGATCTCGATGACTTGGGGCCCCGAGAAGTATAAATAAAATAAACAAAGTGCCCCACAGCCTAAACTCCTAAGATGTTGACAAGTGGCAACATCTCATCAAGTTAGGCACGTGGGAGGAAATTTGACAAGTTGAGATACCTCGATAGCCAAAGAGTCATGATTTTGCCATTTGGTGCCATCATGGAAGCTAGTATCTCTAAGGAATTTTCAAATCAATGAAAGAGACTGATGGCTTGGGGAACTAAGATGATGTCATGTAGTGTCATCTCATGAGCCAAGAATGAAGACATTAAACCACTTGTCAGAATCATGAGAAGACAATGTTTTTATTTTAATAGGCATCTGATATGTTACCAAAAGCACGTATAATGTTATACACAAGATTGTGACATGACCATCCCTGAGTCACCACATGGCACAATCACCATGTGACATAATGTATACACTCTAGAGGGTTTTTGTTGATAGTGGTTCATATGTTCCAATCCCTCAAGATGTTACCACACAACACATTCTTGAGGCTTGAAGGATGTTGATATAGCACATTCTTAGTGATCTGAGAGTGTGCCATGAGGTGCAATCTCACTAAGTTGGGCTAATGAAAGGTAGGGGAAATTCAAAATAAATATAAGTCCTTGTATGCCAAGTCCTAAATATCATGCCATGTGCCATTATCATGACAACTCAGGGAACCAAGAAGCTAAAATAAAAATGCAAATTGTCCCACAGCCCCAGCCTCTAATATGTTTCCAAGTGCTAGCATCCTGGCTACTTGAGCCTACAGGAGGAAAATTGATAAGTCAAGATCCCTCGATAGCTCAGAGAGATAAGATGATACCACATGGTGCCTTTTCATGATGATTCATTAACTAATGTAAATTTAGACAATTGTACTAATTACATAACAAATTGATAGGATTATCATAATAACTATACCTTTTTCATTAATGTTTATACTAGTTCATTGGGTTTTATTTTATTGATTAGGAGAAATATTGTGTGATTTGTTATCTTGGTACACCAAGGTGGATTCCTTCCTAATTTATTTAGGTTTTACCAGGTGTCATTTAGACCCCAATGTATATGTCTTACAATAGGATGATTCTTTATTGATATTGGCCCCTTATGTTGATGATCTTTTGATCACTAGGAGTTATGCATTGTCTATTGCAGTGGTGAAGATAGATCTACATGATAGATTTGACGTGACTAACTTGGGTCTTTTGTATTACTTTCTCAGCATCAAGATTTCATAGTTTGATTCAGGTATTTCACTTACACAACCCAGCTATGCTCTTGATCTTTTAGCTCGGTTTCAAATGGCTGATTGTAAGCCATATCCAACTCTGTTTCTATCAAGAGTCAATCTTGACACTGATTGTTATACACCTTTGGTCTTGTGTCAATAGCTTATTGACAATCTCATTTATCTGACTCATACAAGGCCCAATATTTCATATGCAATAGTCATTATTTCATGATTCATGTAGGATTGCCATGAGCTATACTAGAAATCAGCTAAGTAGATACTCCACTACATTCAAGGCTCTTATAGATTCAAGATTCAGTACAAATTTGGCACAAATGTTGACTTGATTGGTTTTTTAGATTCATATTTGGCTGGTGATACTCAAAATCATAATTCCATTTTAGATTACAATTTTTCTTTGGGTTCTGGTCTTATCAGTTGGTTTACCAAAAAGTAAAATGTTATATCTATATCATCCACAAAGGCTGAGTACAAGGGAGTTGTTAACGTAGTTACTAAGACTATTTAACTTCAGGGGATTCTATCCAATTTTTGCATTCCTTTCAGGCAGCCCACCATCATCTATTATGACAACAAGAATACTATACAAATATGCAGGAATCTGGTTCTAAACTAGCAAACCTAACACATTGAGATTCACATGCATCTTATTTGAGAGCTTATTTATGGCTAGGTCATCGACTTGGATTTTTCTAGTCTTCAGAGCAGGTTACAAATATATTTACCAAACCTTTCACTGAGAGCGAGTCCATTCATCTACAAGCTTTACATGGGGTGCAATCTACATTAGCAACAACATCATCTTTTTTTGGGGGGGGAGAGGGACGGAGGAAGGGCGCTGGGGTTGGGAGGGCTTCTAGCCTCTTCACTTCTGTATGTCTCTATTTTGGAGGGAGTTTTCTATTTCTATTGGGGAATATTATTTCAAATTCTTAAGGATATTTGAACTAACCCACATGAATGGTATTCAAAATAGAAATATTAGATATATTGATATAAATGCGAGGAAAATAAATATTCAATTAATAAGTGATTGCACATAATTTTGATGATGATGCCAAGGAGTTCTCTATTTTTCTCCCAACAAATTTTAGGTCAATTTTATTTTTGCAACATCTTTTATAACAACCTAATAAGTAATATAAAATCCTATATTACATTTTCCATTTCATTTATTTAAGTCATATTATTTATTTATACTTTATTATAATTTGATGGACACACATACCCTGTTCCAAAATACATTTGTTGGAAATGTGTTAGCTGTACAATAGCTAATGCAAAATGTTGAGTCCTTCCTTCAAACGACCTTTGTATAGAACATAGTTTCGACAAGCATAGAAGTGGAGAAGACATATTGTGTCTCTGTAACTGAAGGGAAAGCTCAATGCAATTGCTTTGACCGTGTGCTCATTCCCAATGTCTCTAAAATTAATTATACACTTTATATTATATGTTCTTTATATTTTGTCGTAATTGCATTTTTATATCAATTTCAGGGTTTGCTAGAAGATTTTTCACTATAATCTACTCCCCATAAATGCATCTAACGTTGATTCCTTCCAAATTAAGTCATTTGCTTTGCTCTTTCTTTTTCTTTTTTTAAATAAATGTTATATATTTTAATAACTTCACTGATGACACATAAAAACAGGCTGCTAAATATGTTGGGAGTAACGGGTTGTTCTACTATATTGCAAATTATAATTAAAACATTACTTAATATTATGAACCTTTAAAATTTATTATTAAAAAATTATTGGAAAGTATTCTTATTGACGAGGCTTGTTTTGAAGGGTTGAAAATACATTAAAAATTCTAAGGCAAGCACATTCCAAATGAATTGAATGGATTAGAATTAAGATTTCATTGTTATTGATAAAAAAATAACCCTAGCCATCTATTTGCATGGCTGTGAATTTTGTAGACTCATTTGATCCAAATAAAAGAAAATATGCAATGTATGATAGGTTAGCTAAATTCAATAAAAGAAATACCTTCAACATAAATATTAAAATTCACAAATAATCAAAATAAATTTATAAGATTGAAAAAGTATAATAAAAAATATATAAAAAATCAAATGTAAGAATAACTCTTACAAATCCAAAAACTAAAAAATAACATGCAACTAAAAAAATGTCAGAAAATGTGGGGGTGCACTCATATCTCTTTATTCTCATTCCGTCCCTCACATTTAAAATACGGAACTTATAATCCTGACATAGGAATGCAAAACAGAAGGGCTACTCATTATTCCAAAATGATAGAGAAACGTAGAAGATAGACAATAAATGCATGTACTTACTTTAGCAGAGATTCATTTTGAAATTCGTTGCAGCTGTACACTGTCAGAACATCCCAATCGTGCAAATACCGATAAGCATCGTTATACAAGAATTTATGAAATTATAAATTTCTAAATGGCAAAAACAAAACGATAATGTTATGATAGGCGAAACAACCATCATTTAGAGAACAGTTTAAAAAGAATAGAAAATTATATCTAACATTTGTAAATCACCAACATAGCAACTATATATTGTCTGAGTGTATTAACATTTGTAGATAACGCAGACCAATCCAACGACACAACAACAATCGGAACCTTCAATGTTTAAGTCCAAAACTAAATGAACACACTTGTAATTAATAATGATAAATATCACATCTGGAGACATATCTTTAAATATATGCAGAAAGCTACTGACCTAATTAGTGATGGGTGGCAGCTGAACTGCTAAACAGATGAAATGCCAGCTGTGAGACAGACCAAGACATTTTGATAGCCAATATTAAACCCCTGCTATTCTGACACCATGCCAATTATTCAAAATAATAAGTATTTATTTATTATATGGTTTAAATATATAAAAATTAAACAATTATATTTTTAAAATTTAAAAAATCAATGGTCAAGATTTAAGATACTTCAGTCCCATTAGTGACTATAATCGCGAAGATGTTGCATAGTAAGTTGGTTCAATTCAATTAAATAAAGAAAAACTTAATGTAATTAAACCATTTTAATGTTATTTATATTTTAAATTTATTAGTTATATTTTTTAAAGATAAAAGATCATTTATTTTAAATATGAAATAATAAATGAAAATATAACTATTTTATAAATTATAAAAACATAAATATTTTATTTTATTAAATTATTTTCAATAATTAAAATTACAAAATTATTGATTGTTATTTATCATAAATTTATATAACATTAGATATACAACTTTGGAATGTAAGTTATAAACTTTTACAAATTATTAAATAATATTATTAATTTTATAATAATAAATATTATATTTTAAATAATTTTAGTGACAAGAGTATAAGACATACCAAGTGAATTTATTACTATTATTACGACTACTACTACTACAACTATTAATCAAATTTTTACATTGTAACCTAAATCTTAACAAAACTAATATACATATTGATATAATTTAAAATTTAAAAATGTATAAATAATGATATAATAACAAATTTTAATGTTACAACATGAATTAATAGCTTTGGAATCTTTGAAATGAGTAAAGAAATGTTTTTTTATCATACAAATAATATGTAATCGCTTACTTTCTCTAAAGGAAAGAGATTTCCATACACTTCAAAAAGAAAATAGAAAAACACACTTTAAAAATACTTCAAGAACTGCGTTTTTAAAAGAAAAAAAAAATACATATTTATGTATCTTCATTAAAAGAAAATGATTTCCATACACTTCAAAAAGAAAGTAAAAAAAAACTCTTTAAAAACACTTCAAGAACTACGTTTTTAAAAGAACAAAAAAATACATACCTATGTATTCAATGAAGATATGTGTTATTATATGTTTTTGTTTTATCGATTAATTTTGATGTACGGTATTTGTTAGTCATAAAAATACATTGTTCCAGAAAGTTTCTTTTTTATGTTTTTTGATTATTAGTTTAGTTTAGACTTTTATTAATATATTTTTCATGTGTTTAAGTTTTATTTTTTCATAGTTTTTCTTTAGTTTTTTTAATATTTTTTTTAATTTTTTTAGGTTTTTTATATTGATGGTTGATGTTTATAAGAGTTTTAGGTGTACCAAAATTAAATTTTATAATTTTTTATAAAGATTATAAAAAGTTAATATAATATTGATACATGAATTTACATATATATATTAATTTAATATATATTAAATATAAATTTAATATTTATATATAGTTTTTTTAAATATAGATTTAGTTAGCATAAAAAGATTAGTCTTAATTTAATATTTGATAGCATTATTTGTCATTTTATCATGATCAAATATCATTAGTTAATATTTTTTTTTTGACTAAATTAAGCCTCCATTGGGTGCAATCAAATAGACATTTACATTTAATTGGGGCTTAATCTATTCATATTTACTCAAATAATAATATTTGATCATAAAATAATAACAAATGGTGCTTAAACATGCCCAATTTTCTACAAATCTATGTTCATGTATTTGAAAACATTGAATCAAGGCCTCATTCAATCATTTTTATACAAATAAAAATATTTGATCACAAAATAATAGCAAATGGTGTTCACGTGACTAATTTTCACTAAACCCAAATAGACCTATTTGATTGTATCCAATCTAGTTGAAGCTCTAATAATCTCTAAGTCAAATTTTCTGAATTAATCAATTTTGATCCCAAAATAATGACAAATATTACACATATATGGCCAATTTTTCTCCAATCTACTTAAATATATCTAATTGTACCTAATTAAGGTGCAATCTGATAAATTTTTCCCAAACAACAACATTCAATCATAAAATAATGATAAATGGTGCTTGTATATGCCTAATTTAACTCAAATATACATAAGTATATCCAATCATACCCATGTAAGGCCTAATATAGATAAATTCACTCAAATAATTACATTCAATCATAATATCACAATAAATTATGTTCATGCATTCCCAAAATTCCTCAAATCTACCTTCATGTATCTAATCGCACTTAATTATATCCTAATTTAATCAAATTATCTGAAATAATGAAAATAACTAATATAATAATGATAAATTATGTGAAAATAGCCCTAGTTTTCTCAAGTCCACCTACAACTATCCACTTACATCTAATTGAGGCCCAATCTAGTCAATTTTTATCGAATAACGACATTCTATCATGAAATTATAAAACTAATGCTCTAACATGTCTTAATTCCCCAATTATACCTTAATTTATTTGACCACAAATAGTCAAGACTGAATTTGTTAAATTTTATTCAAATAACAATATTGTATTCACTAAATAATGATAAATAACACTCATGTATGCATAATTTCTTATTAATCTACCAACATTTATCTTCTCCAAGCTAATATGTCCAAATTTAGTCAATTTTTCTCCATCCTAATATGTCCAGATTTAGTCAATTTTTCTCCAACCTAATATGTCCAGATTTAGTCATTTTTTCACAAATAAAAACATTTGATGATGAAATAATTACAAATGGTGCTTGTATATTCCAAATTTCCTCAAATCTTACATATTTCTTATCACACCTAATCTGGTCAAATTTACTCATTTAACACCATTTGATTGTAAAATAATGATTTGATAAAACAAGCTTGTTAGGAAGTTGATAAATAACATTAATTTTGAGCTTTCCATCAATTTTAATTATAGTATATGTTGATTTACCTTTATAAGATGGTTTTATTAAAAAAATTATTGCATAAGTTGAAGTAGATGTAGGTGTATATTTGAGCTTGTTCAAAGAAAGAAGTTTGACTTCTCTTTCTCTTAATGTATGACAAATGTAGAATGATCTAAATTTCTAAAAAATGATTGATTCATGCAAAGATACAAGTAAAATTTGTTTTAAGATATATTTTAATTTATTATATTCCAAGGTATTCATTTTGGAAAGCATAGCCTTATAACAAAGTATAGAATCATTGATAAGCCCATTATTTCCTTGTTAAGCTTAGAAATTTGTGCATAAGAAAGCTTTTCATCAAAGTTAATAGAAAAATTCTTAAGACACTGATTTGGTAGTTGACTAAACGCTTTAATTGATTGAATAAAAAAATTCATAAAACTAAAATAAGGCATAATATCTAATGTTTCCTAGAAACAAATTAGTTAAAATATTGTCATTGGAGGCATAATGTAAACATGTGACATGAGAAGATCGAATATGTTTCTTTGGATCTCCTTTACCCTCATATAATGTAATTTTAGGAGCTACAAATCATGTAGGTAAAGGATATGATGCAATGTCAAGTGATAATGGATTATTAAAAAAATCATCTAAATTTAGTGATTGGCTAGATTTTGGTATACCTTGATCTAACTGCAACACCTTTGCATGAAAAATGGAAATAATTTGCACTAGGGATTGTGTAGTAGGCAAGGTAATTGACGTAAGATGTGTAGCTATAAAATCTCTTGTATGATTTACTTGGATAGGCATAGGCATATAAATCTATTGTAAACCTTGTGTTTCCCCCAAAACCAAAGGTTTGGATGTAATAACAATATCAATATTAGAAGTAGAAACATTTGTGGTAGGGTTTACAATGTGAAATATTTGTTCTTGTTGTGCATTTAAAGTACACATTTTCATTTTTTGTGCATTTTTAGAGTCTAAAAGGACTTGTGCTATTTTAGGTATACATTTTGTCATTTGATGAATTCCTTTTTGAAAATTGAATAAATATTTCACTTGTGCATGATCTACTCCATTGATTTCACTGAGATGAATCCTATTTGAGCCTTCATAATTCTCTTGTGCATTATGATCATCTTGATTAGCTTTTTCATTGTGATTATATTCTTGAAAATATTAATGAGTAATTTGTTCAACAAACTAAAGTGAACCATTTTTTATATTAGATGAATCCATTTTAACAATAGCTAGAGGTATTTGAATGTGTTCAATGTGGGCCCCACTTAACCTATCACTACACTTTAGAGGAATAATGGAGGTAGATTTTATAGATGGCATATAAAAATAACATTGAAAAAATGTTATAAACAATTAAAAAAAATTAGAAACCAAAGAAAAAAAATTATGTATGAAGATTAGTATATTCCCCTAAAATATAGGGTCAAAAGAAAGTGTTTTCAGTGTCAAATATAAGATTTGAGTTCAAAATATAGTGATTTTAGTGTAAATGATTAAGTCTAAGGTTAAAAGTGAATTATTTTAGTGTGAGATGTTAGATCTAAGGTTGGAAGAAATTTCTTTTAGTGTCATATATTAGGAATTTATCTAAACCCTAGGATGGTTTTTTTGACACATTTTTTGAATTAAAAAGTGGGTTCACCAATATGTTTTATCAAAATTTTGAATTAATAAATGTATTAGCCCTAATTTAGCTAAATTGAATATAATGATAAAAAAATGTTTTAAATCAACTTGTGACAAGTAGAATGAAATAAAAATACTAAAGTTGATAAAGAATGGTCAAATGAAATTAGACTAACTATGAACAAAAATAAAGACTTAGTTATTTATTGTTTATATGATGACTGTGAAATTGACCAGTGATTGAAAAACATCAATAAACTAATTTTATAAGTGCCACAAGAATTATGACTAAGACTGATGAAGGATAGGACCATCCAAAGTGGGGTAAGATCGACTGACACTATTGTCCTCTACTAGTCAATTATGTCCTCTTCTAAAAAACATGGAAATCATGGCACAATCATATGTAGTTACTTAAAACATGCATGTACATGCACAAATTTCACCTTTAGATGTATGAAAAAGACATGGAAATGACTTCTTCAATTTTGAAACCCTAATAGGGATTATCATAATTGAAAAGCTAAAAATACAAAAGTGGGGAGTGTAATGAGATGATCTAACCCCAATCATTCCCATGATGACTGATCGTTACATACATATCCAATAATCTAAAGAGTAAAAACAAGCCCACATAATTCTCCCACTTTAGTGCTTTATGTAATTCTTATCATGTCAATACATGATTGTATCTAGAGATGGCCTAAATACTTAATAATTTTTAGCTTTACTTTGATAAAATAAGCTCTTGAATTCACTAAGGATTACTTCAAATGATCATACTCAATTATATAAAGAATAAGGAAGCTTTTAATTGATGTTTAATAGTGTACATATGCCTCAATATTGAAATTTTCAAGTGATTAAATCGGTGACTTAGACGTTCCTTTATAGAAATTCAAAATCAAAAAACCTCATGATACATATCTTTAAAATATGGACCAACTTGCGAGGGAGGGTATAATATTTAAAAGTGATCATTATAAGAGTTAAGGATAGGATTGACCCATAAAGGAAAAAATCAATTTCTACTATTTTACTCTACTAATCGATCTTGTCTTTAAGAAAAACATGTAAATGTTGGGATCTGGGGTGTTTGCATAGATGCAAGAACTAGAGGCATTTTTAATAATTTTAAATTTTTTTGTAGACATAAGATAGTACTTTAAAATGAGATACATCCATATAGGTGCTTAGGATAGATTGAGGTGGTGAAATAAGTTCAGATTAAGTGCTCAAGTTAATTAAAGTGAAATTGACCTTAAACTAACACTATCAACTATTCATAACCAAATTTGAGTGACTAAAATTTTAAGTCAAAACCAATAGAGATGCCAATTTAGTGCATTAAAAATTGAAAAGTGATTGTTATAAGGGTTAAGGATAGTATCGACCCATGAGGGAAAAAATCAACTTCTACAATTTTACTCTACTAATTGATCTTGTACTAAAGGAAAATGGGTAATTTTTTGGATCTAGGGTGTCCATATAGATGCTTAGAGGCATTTTTATCAATTTTACACATTTTTATAGGTGTAAGATAAAAATTTAAAAAGAGATAAGTCCATATAGGTGCTTAGAATAGATTGAGGTGCAACATAGGTTTAGATTAAGTGCTCAAGTAAATTAAAGTGAAAGTGTCCTAAAACTAACATTATCAAATGTTTATGACCAAATTTGAGTGACTAAAATTTTAAGTCAAGACTGAGAGAGATGCCCATTTGGTGCATGAAAACTATAATTCATATTTTATATAAGGTTGATTACAATTTATACATCTTAAATATTCAATATTCAAATTTTAACTAAATTTTATTTATAATACTTAGTTTTCATCTTTTTTATAACTTTATTCATTCATTATTTTCATCTAAATAGTTATACAATATTTTAACTATAATTAAATACCACATTATTATTTTTATGTAATATAGTGTGAATTTATAATGAAAATTTATATCTATGGAGATTAGTAAATTACCCTAAAATATAAGGTCAAAAGAAAGTGTTTTGAATGTCAGATATTAGACATGAGTTCAAAATAAAGTGCTTTCAGTGTCAGCAATTAAATCCAAGGTTAAAAGTGAATTATTTTAGTGTCAAATATTAGATCCAAGATTGAAAGAACTTTATTTTAGTATCTGATATTAGGAATTTATATAAAACCTAGGAAAATTTTATTTAATCATTGCTCAAATAAAAAGTGGATTCACAAGTATGCTTGTTAGTATTTGGAATTAATAAGTGCATTAATCCAAATTCATATAAATTGAATGAAATGATAGAAAATATTTTAAAACAACTTGCAACAAGTAAAATGAAAGAAAAATACTAGAATTGGTAAATCACAATTGAATGAAAAAATATTAATGATGAATAAAAAATAATTAGTTGTTTACTATCTGTATGATAACTCTATGAACTAATAAGTGATTGAAATGGATCAATAGATTGATTTCGCAAGTTCCATAGGAACTACAATGGAGACTAGTGTTGGACAGGATCATCCAAAATGGGACCTAATTGAATGGAACTATTGTCATTTGCTTTTTGATTATGTCCTCTACCACAAAAATTTAAATTAAGGCATGATCTTTTGTGGTTGCTTAAAACACACGTTTATGCATATATATGACCCTCAGATATGAGTGAAAATCTTGAAAATTGATTTATTCAAATTTAAAACCCTAATAAGGCTTAAAATAGCTAAAAATATAAAAAGAGAGAGTGTAATGCATAGATTTGACCCTAATCAAGCCCATGTAGTTTTTTCACTTATAGCACTTTGTGCAATTATGCTCATTTCTCAACATGAATGATTTTAGAGATGGATTTAATACTTGATAGTGTTTAGCAAGACTTGTACACAATAAGCTCTTGACTTGGCTAAGGACTGATTAAAATGATTGGAATAAAATTTTGAAAGAATATCAAAGTTTTTTCTCAGTGTGCACTAGTGTAAGTATGCCTCAATATTGAAATTACCAAGTGATTGAATAGTTGATTTAGATGTGCCTTTATAATAGTCCAAAGGGGTAAAACCTCATGCTACATATCTTAACAATATGGATCAACCTATAAGGGAGGGTCTAAATTTGAAAAGTGACCATAACAAGGGTTTAGGACATGATTAACTTGTAAGGGACAAAATTGACTGATGTTATTTCCTATTAGTCTATCTTGTCTTGAACGGAAACATGTAAATTTTAGGATATGGAATGTCCATACAAATTATTATAGGGTTTTTCATTAATTTTAAACATTTTTGTAGACATAAGATAGAAATTTAAAAAGGGATAGGTATATATAGGTGTGTAGGATAGAGCGAGGTAGCAAAATAAGTCTAGATTAAGTGCTCAAGTCAATTAAATTTAAAGTGGACTAAAAATGACATTATCAAACATTTATGACAAAATTTGATTGACTACAATTTTAAGAAAAGACCGATAAAGATGCCAATTTGGTGCATGAAAAATATAATTCATATTTTATATAAGGTTGATAGCAATTTATACATCTTAAACATCTAATACTTCAATACTAACTAAAGGTATATTACAATACTTAATTTTCATCATTTATATATCTTTGGTCATTCATTATTCACATCTAAATAGTTAGACAATATTTTAACTATTATTAAATATCACATTTTTTAACATATTATAGTGTGAATTTATAATGTTTTAATGGAAAACCCCCAAGGGTTAGCTTGAATGGTTGGGAGCAATGACTTAGGACACCCAAATATTAGGTTCAAACCTTTATTTACCCATGGTCTGTGGAGTGAGGCATTTGCACACCACTTACACTCTAAAGTGGCCATGGGGACACCTTGAGGTAGGGGTCAAACTTATTCACATGTTCCATGTAGATCATAACAGGGTGATTTGGTTGTGGATCATTCAACAAACATTATGGACCTAGTCCCACTTCCAATAAGATTTAGAAGTAGATTAAATTTTATCCCTATAGGTGAAGCTTGAATGGTTGGAAGTAATGACTTAAGTCACCCAAGTCTTAGGTTTAATCTTTGATTTACCCATGGACACCACCTACACTCTGAAGTGGCCATGGGGAGACCTTGAGGTAGGGTTCAAACTTATTCATATGTTTCATGAAAATCGCAATGGGTCAATTCAGCTATGGATTGTTTAGTAGACATTACAGACCCAAGCCCACCCCCATTAGGTTTCACATGTAGATTAAAATTTTGGCCTTTAAGGGTTAACTTGAGTGGTTAGCAGAAATGAATTAAGTCACCTAGGTCACAAGTTTAATACTTGATTTACTCATGGTGTGTGGAGTGGGGAATTTTCAAACCACTTACACTCTGAAGTGGCCATGGGGACACCTTGAGATAGGGGTCAAACTTCTTCATGTGTTCCATGTAGATCATAACATGGTGATTTGGTTGTAGATCATTTGATAGATATTACAGACCTAGACCCAACCCTAATAATCTTTAGTTTTAAATTAAATTAGCCCTAAGGGTTAGCTTGAGTGGTTGGGATCAATGACTTAGGTAACCCAAGTCCTATGTTAAATCCTTGATTTACTTATGGTCTATACAATGGGGCATTTACACACCACCTACACTCTAAAGTGGTTATGGGGACACCTTCAAGTAGGCATCAAACTTTTTCATGTGTTACACATAGATCATAATGGGGTGGTTTGGATGAGGATTATTTGATGGACATTGTAGACTGGAGCCCACCCCATTAAGATTCAGATGTAGATGAAATTTTTAAGCCCCCAAAGGTTAGCTTGAGTGGGTGGCACAAATGACTTAAGTCACCTAGGTCTCACATTCAATCCTTGATTTACTCATGGTGTGTGGAGTGGGGAATTTGCACACCACCTACACTCTTAAGTGGCCATGGGGCCACCTTCATTTATGGGTCAGTATTTTCATGTGTTCCACATGGATCAAAATGGGGTGATTCATCTTCAGATCATTTGGAAGACATTACAAACTTAGAACCACCCCCATTAATATTTAGATGTAGATTAAATTTTAATTTCCCCTAAAGGTTAGCTTGAGTGGTTGGGAGCAATGAATTAGGTCACCCATGTCTTAGGTTCAATCCTTTATTTACCTGTGGTGTGTCGTGTGGGTTTTTTGCATACCACCTACACTCTAAAGTGGCCATAGGGACACCTTGAGGTAGGGCTTGACTTATTCATGTGTTCCACATAGATCAAAGAGGGGTGATTTAGTTGCAGATCATTATAGACCCAAGCACACCCCCATTAAGCTTGGATATAGATTAAATTATTGGCCCCCAAGGGTTAGTTTGAGTGGTTAGGATAAATGACTTAGGTCACTTAGGTTTTAGGTTCAATCCTTTATTTTATCATGGTGTGTGGAGTGGGGCATTTGCACACCACCTATTCTATGAAGTGGCCATGGAAACACCTTGAGGTATGGGGGTCAAATTTCTTCATGTGTTCCACCAATATCATAGTGGGGTGATTTAGTTGTAGATTATTTGAAGGACATTACTGACCCATGCCCACCCCCATTAAGCTTTAGATGTAGATTAATTTTTATTTTTATTCTAGAGAGACTGAAAAAATGTTTATCATCACTTTAATTGCCTCCCATTTTAAGGTTTTAAACCCATATGTTCACATAGAAAGGTCTATGAAAGGTTTTGAGTAGATGAATATGGTGTAGGGAGTGTTTGCAATTATGATACAAGATCAAGTGACATAGGTGAAGAATATTTTAGCACCAGTGGATGCATACAAGTTTTGTTTAGACTTCTAAATTAATTGAGAAGGAGATAGGGCTATCTTTTGGTAGATCTGTATAGGTGGAAGGAGTTATTCTCTATAATAAATTATTAGGCTCTAGCTCAGTGCTTTATGGAATCTTACTAGAGCTAGGGTCAATTCTACCTCTCTCTCAAGCCCTCCAAAACATATGTCCATTATTTTCCATCTACCTCTAGGTTATTTCAATTGAAATATTTTGAAAGAGGAGGCCCTATAGATTGTAAAAAAGGTTTTGGCCATTCATGGTTCCCAAGAGGACAACGCTGATATTCAGAAGGATATGCAAGCATTGGCTAGAGAAAATTTGGACAAGGTTGTGGTGGTTATGAATAATGAGGAACATATTAGTAATGCCTCAGGAAAATCATTTATGGAAGTGGTTTCTTGAATTTCATCTAAGGGTAAAATAAAGCCTCCCCTCCAAGCAAAGAATTTCAATCCTTTTATCGAGTTTGTCCTAGAAGAGGATGAGGAAGTGCTCAAGAATGAGGATTGGTTCTCCTCAAGAGTGCCTATCTATAGATTCAATAGACATTGGCCCAAAATTTCAACCTTACATGATTGGGTTTCATTAAGTTGGTAACTGTTCATGGAAGATAACATGGAGATTTATCCATGTGCAAAATGTTTCTTCATTTTTATCTTTGATGGTTTAAATGATTGTGCCAAAATCTTACAGGATGAGTCTTGGTGTTGGGATAACCACCTTCTCTTTCTTAATTCCTGGTTTGTAGATTTTAACCCACTTGATCCAGGCAACCATTTGAGGTGACCATTCGGTGGCAGTTAGGTGGCAGTCGACTCCTCGACTTTTGTATTGTTTTCATTTTGTTTTGTCCTCAGTGGCAGTTAGGTGGCAGTTAACTCCTCGACTGTTGTATTGTTTTCATTTTGTTTTGGTCCTCGAGCGTTGTATTATTTTAATGCTGCAAGTGATTATATCCTTGAGCGTTGTATTGTTCAGTCATCACTGTTAATTCCTCGAGCCACACAATCTCCTGAGGTGGCCTTCAAAAATATGTATAAATATATTGTAACCCAAAAGGGGAGGACAGACATCTCTTTGCAGAGATAAGCACATGTTTTTGTATTGCAGTTGTTAAGTAATACGACATCTCTTCTCAGAGAATCCATTGTTATTGTGTTATTTATGTGCTATTGAAATATTCATCAACCAAAACTTCTGAGTTTTGGATCAGTGGTATCAAAGCGGTTTGTCTTGAGAAGTGTATGTTCCTAAGGATGAGATCAGGATACAGGAAACTTGGGTGGGAAGTGACAGAGCTTCCAGATGCTGGCCTTGTGTGCCACAAACAACCTCAAATGGCAGACGACATCAAGACATCTTATCCTTTCAAGGAAATGGTGAATGAAGCCCTCCAGTAGCAACAAGTGCAGATGCTCCAATAATTTGCTCAAATTCTTCAAACACTTTCGATGGGAAATTTTGGCTCTACGGCTACACAGCTGGGCTCCTCATCAAGGGAGCTTCCTTTCAGTGCCCCAACACCCTTCAAGGTTCAGGTAAATTTTGATATTCCCACATTTGAAGGCAAAATCAATGCTGATGCGGTGGAAAATTGGTTGGACCAATTGTCATCCTACTTCTCGGTAAATAAGTTCACCGATGGAGAAAATATCACTTTTGCTCTTTTGAAATCATCATTGCCTGTGAAAAACTGGCGGGAAGTGTACAAAAAGAGGTTAAATTTGGATATCATTGGCCTTAGGGTGGAACCCACCTGGGATGATTTTATGGAAGCAGTAAAAGAAGAATATTATCCCCTCAGCATGTATGATGATCTGTACATACAGTGGCAACAACTTCACCAAGGCAAGGACCAATATGTGTAAGATTACACAGACGCTTTCCATTCTTTATCTGCAAGACTGGGCATTGAAGACAGTGAGAAACATAAAACTCTCAAATATCATGGTGGACTACAATGGTACATCTGGGGGGAAATGGAACTCTTCAATTTGGAAACCCTCGATGAGGCATATAAATTTGCAGTGAAGATTGAACAGAAGCATGGCAGGAAGAATACAAAGAATCAACCTTCAAAAGGGAAAAGTGACAAGGAAGGTCAAACACGAGGCCAAAATTGGAAGCAGAAGGAGTTTCAGGATAAGAAATCCCATAAGGGGAAGGCTAGAAAATGGTGTGATTACCACAAAATTGGAACTCACTCCAAAGAAGAATGTCGAGCCATCAAGTCGCTGCTCTCTAAGTCACAATACTCGACATCTACTACTCTGCCTCATACACAACCTACAGTCGAAGAGGACGAAGAAGAAATTATAGATGTTGAGCCTGACACCATCATTGCTTCGTCACAAACCCATGAGGAAAGACCAGATGACAAAGAAAGATTGTTTCACTCTAAATTATGGGTAAAAGGTAAGCCTCTGCATTTCATTCTTGATAGTGGGAGTCAAAAAAATTTAATCTCAGCTAAAGTTGTGAGAAGTCTAAGTCTATCCATGAAGCCTCATCCAAAGCCATATATTATTGGGTGGTTAAGCCCAGGGAGAGACCTTCACATCACCCATCAATGTCTTCTTTCATATGTTATAAAACCATTCCAGGATGAAGTCTTGTGTGATGTGGTCAATCTAGACATTTGTGATGTCCTCCTTGGTCAACCATTCATGTACGAGCGACATGGCATCTGAATCCCGAACCTAAAGGATCACCCTCACTCTTGAAACACAGTGTTATAGGGTACTAGAGGTACCACCTCCCACATTTGTTTCCCTTATCAGTGCTAAGCAATGCAAGAGATTGGTGGAGAAGACAAAGCAATTTATTCTCATGATGGTCAAACCACACAGATTTAAGGGGGCCGATGTTGCGGTTCTAACTACACAATCAACACAACAACAAGAGCAAATAGGACAAATCACAAGTGAATATGCTGACTTATTCAAGTCACCCACAAGAGTTCCACTACATTGCCAGGTAAAACATTCTATCGATTTAATCCCAAGATCACCTTTGCCTAACAGTCTTGTGTATCATAGATCAGTTTTGGAGAACGATGAGATAAAAAGATAGATTCAAGAATTGATCGAAAGGGGTCACATCAAGCCAAGCTCTTCACCTTGTGGTAGCCCAATTGTCTTGGCACCGAAGAAAGATGGAACATGGAGGCTTTGCATTGACTACCGAGCCCTAAATAAAATCTCTGTGAGGAATCGCTACCCTCTCCCCATAATCGATAACCTATTGGACCAGCTCCATGGTGCGAAGTTCTTCACCAAAATTGATCTCAAATTTGGTTATCACCAAATTCCCATCGATCCCACTGATGTCTAGAAAACTGCATTCAAAGCTAAGGAGGGGCTCTTTGAATGGTTGGTTATGCCTTTTGGCCTAACTAACACACCTGCAACCTTCATGAGGATGATGGATGACATCCTACGACCCTTCACCAACTCATTCATGGTGGTCTACTTAGATGACATTTTCATCTATAGCAAAACATGGGAAGAACATTTGCAACATGTCTGTAAGGTGCTTCAAACTCTTTGGGAGCACAAGTTGTATGCAAATCTTGATAAATGCACATTCAGAATGGCAACAATTCAGTACCTCGAGTACCTTGTGAATGAGGAAGGGGTCCATGTCGATCCATAAAAGATTTGGGTTATTTGAGAATGGCCCACACCAAGGACCCTCACAGAGCTTCGCAACTTTTTGGGCCTTGCAAATTTCTACTGCAGGTTTATTCTTGGATTTTCACATGTTGCTTGGTCACTAACCCAAGTGACTAAAGGAGGAGCTAAAGCTACATTTCAATGGTGTGAAATACAACAAAGGGCATTTGAGAATTTGAAGAACAGACTCTGCTCAACCCCTATTCTTACCTTGCCAAATTTGCATCAACCATTTGAGTTGATGATAGATGCATCTGAATATGCCATGGGAGTTGTCATCATGCAACATGGCCATCCTATTGCATACCACAGTGAAACTTTCACTGATACAATCAGGAAATATCCAACATATGATAAGGAACTCTATGCCATTGTACAAGCCTGCAAACACTAGAAACACTACATTTGGGGAAAGAGACAGTCATCCACACTGACCACAGACCATTGGAATTCATCTAGATGCAAAGCAAACTACAAAATGAGAGGCACCAAAAGTGGGCCACGTGTCTTCAATAATTCCACCTGATAATCAAACACAAAAAGGGGAGCTCAAATACAGTCACAGATTGCCTAAGACGCCCACCAATTACTGCACTCACAACAGTGCTTGACCTGTGCAGATACGAGACTGCCACTTGGGGTACTCTGTATGAAGTAGATCCTATCTTTGCTGACACATATCAAGTGCTCCAAAAATGTGAACATGTTTCTAACTTCTATTTGCAAAATAATGTCCTCTACCATATGGGGCACATCTGTGTTCTTGTTGTAGAGCAGTAAAAGATGATATAGGAATCACACTTCAGTAGGATAGCTAGCCACTTTGGTATCAAAAAAACATTGGCGGTTCTTCAAAACCACTTCTACTGGCCTCATATGTGCAAATATGTGGAAAGATATCTCAAATATTGCACCCCGTGTGCAATCGCCAAGCCAACCAATAAGAAGCAAGGATTGTACACACCATTGCCAGAACCAACTAGGCCTTGGGAATCCATCTCAATGGATTTCCTCTCAGGTTTGCCCACTTCCAAACATGGCAAGGACTATATTTTTGTGGTAGTTGATCGCTTTTCAAAAATGGCTATTATGCTTGCTTGTAAGAAAAATATGTCTACTGAGGAAACTGCTCAACTATATTTTAGCCATGTATGGCTCCATTTTGGTCTCCCCAAGTCCATTGTTTCAGATCAAGATAGCAGGTTCCTGAGCATCTTCTGGTCCACTCTATGGAAAATGATGGATACTAAGCTGATGAAGTCCACAGCCTTCCATCCACAGACTGATGGTCAGACTAAGATGGTAAATCACTTGATTGTTCACATGATTCAGATGTATCACTCCAAACATCCATGCACATGGGATGAGGGACTTTCATTCATCCAACACAGATACAATCAGGCACTGCACAACTCGACCAAGCACAGTCCCTTCCAAGTATGTTTTGGGTTCCAACCCATGGCACCAATTTATGTAGCTATACCATTCTCCACCATGGAATACACAGCTCATGGAAGCTCTGAGGCAGCAAAAGTGACCAAGTTTATTGAACACATGTAGCATATCTAGGAACAAGTTCACGACATCCTAGAGAAGATGAATCAGAAGTATAAGCTACACCATGACAAACATAGGATTGCACACCATTTTGTTGTGGGTGACAAGGTTTGGTTACGGCTTCAGAAGGAATGGCTTACAGGCCCACACAGAAAGATTCAACCTTTGTGATATGGTCCATACACCATCACCAAAAAAGTTGCAAAAAATGCTTTTGAGTTGAACCTACCTGCCTACCTTGGTCTGCATCCAATATTCAATGTGGAGCTCTTCAAACCATATCACCCACCTCTATTGGACACTTCAGTTGTATCAAAACAACTAGACATTAATGAGCTTGATCCACAAAGTCTTTCTCTAGTAGAAGAGGATCAGATTGTGGATACTTGGATGAAGACAACAAGAGGATGCTCTATTCCGTTGTATCGAGTGGTCAGGAGAGGCCAGCTTAGCCACCAAGGTGAGTGGCTCATAGCGAATCACATCTAGACATAGCTACCCCACCTGATGAGGAATCTTGATGCAATGGAGACCATTGCTTTTCAAGGAGGAAGGAATGATCCAGGCAACCATTTGAGGTGATCATTCAGTGGTAGTCAACTCCTTGACTTTTGTATTGTTTTCATTTCATTTTGTCCTCGGTGGCAGTTAGGTGGCAGTCAACTCCTCGACTATTGTATTGTTTTCATTTTGTTTTGGTCCTCGAGCGATCATATCCTCAAGCATTGTATTATTTCAATGCTACAAGTGATTATATCCTCGAGCGTTGTATTTTTTAATGCTGCAAGCGATTATATCCTCAAGCATTGTATTGTTCAGTCATCACTATTAATTCCTCGAGCCACGCAATCTCTCGAGGTGGTTTTCAAAAATATGTATAAATATATTGTAACCCAAAAGGGGAGGACAGACATCTCTTTGTAGAGATAAGCGCATGTTTTTGTATTGCAGTTGTTAAGTAATATGACATCTCTTCTCAGAGAATCCATTGTTATTGTGTTATTTCTATGCTATTGAAATATTCGCCAACCAGAACTTTTGAGTTTTGGATCACCACTGGGGGACAACCTAACCACCATGACTATGTGGATCCTTCTACCATATTTGGCTCTATAATTTTGGTCAACCGATTACCTCACAAGTATTGGGAATACTTTGGGTGAGTTAGTGATAATTGATGCTTCAAACTTTGGTTTTCATTGCACCACCTATGTTCTACTCTTGGTAATTAAGGATATCTCACAAAAACTCCCTGTAAATATAAATTAAGAAATAAGAGACTATTACTAGACATAGTCACTAGATTATGAAGGCATCCATTTTAGATGTCATAAATGCTTCAAAATTAGACACTTGGTGGTAGATTATCCCAGATCCAAACTCAAGTTTGTTGCTTCTTCGTGGAAATATGCACTTTTATCACATCTTACAGTTATTTCAGACTAGAAACAGTGTGATAAACAAGATAAAATTACCAGTGTTATTCCCTCTCAAATGGATCCTAATTCACATGCTAATAAAGACAAGGGTGTTGGAGCCATAAATCTTGTCCTAGTAGAAGAAGGGCCTATGAGTAATGTGTTAGCAATTCTTTCTAAGGAATGGATGATAGTTAAGAAAAAATAGAAAGGCCAAATATCCCCTATTCCCTCCCCTCGTGTCATGTGGTCAATCAAACTAAAAGGTAAAGGCATTCCCCAAGAGGAAGTGGGCACCAAAGCCTAGGCATTTTTCTATGAATTTAAGCCCTATTGGATATGATTTTTTTGTTTTAGACTTAGGCTTAGATTTTCTTTGTTGCTCTTTTTTATCTCTTCGACGAGTTTTTTGACTTTTTGGGTCTACCTTTGTTGGAGGATTTCTCAATTTATTTGTAACCTTGATTTTTCTTATTTTAATAAAATAGGTGAATGACCTACCAACCCTCAATCATCTATCCAAAAAATATATATTTTTATAAATAATAAATCTTAAAAATGTACATCAATTTTAAAATAATTAAAAATATTTATTAATAAAGCATTATCTTTTTTGAATTTCCATCAAACCACTTTACATTAACAACCAACTTGTATTAGATATGTCCTCTCCATCATTACATTTCATTGCTAAATTTGATAAATTATTCTAAATTTCACTTAATTTTTAATATAAAATCTTTTTTTAAGTATAAAATATGTTCTCTTCATTATTACATTTCATTGCTAAATTATATCTTAAAAGAGGAATATGATATCAAACTTTACTAAACTATATTAGAGTAACAACAAAATCATCTGAAAAGGGAAAAAATAAATAAATAAATAATCTATGTTAATATAGACCATTATATCATAGAAATTTAATTTTGAAATTAAAAATTTTATCATGTTATCATAAAGCCCCACATTAATACATTACAAGAATAGTCATTTAAAATTTAATATATGAAAACAATGAGAGAACACAACCATCTATACAATTCACAACCATCTATACAATGTTTTAGACTATACAATAAGCAAAATAAACATTACCGCTTATTTAACTAACCATTCTCCCATCAAAAACTTAGCAGAGTACCCATCACCATGCCTTCATTCATGGTTGCAATAATACTTCCATCAACCTGCTGCAGTTAAAAACATTGAAATACAATATAGCAGTTTCATGAATTCTAAGATATGTGTATCTTCTTAAATAAATGTGATATCTTAAAATCATGAATACAAGTATATTTCGAGACTAATAGTAATGTCATATCCAGTACGATGTTGAAATCACCACAATGGTAGGTAGAAACACAACACCAAACTATAAATTTGGTGATGACATGTATCATACCGACCGTTCTAAATCTGCCAAAGCTTTTATGATTTGTTCTTTTATACAAACTGTCATGTATGTTAAGGTATAAATCAAAGAGACCAGTGAGAAATAGATTTATCGCTTCATATTTTTTCTTGGAGATTAACTGAGGACGGAGACCTTTGTACAAATTTAACTAATTTAAAAATAACTGGTGCTTCCGTTAAAGGGCAAAATCTGATGGCGCATGAAATATTTATACCTTTTTATGGTTATAAAATATAATTATTTATTTTAAGAGACTATTTGATGTAAAATAACATTTTAAACATCATTATTATCATTTCTCCTTAATTAAATATTTTTAAAATATAAAATTATTTAAACTTTTGATATAAATAATTGAACAATTTTTTATTTTTATTTTAAAAATATTTTTAATTATTTATTTAAACTGTTAATTATAAATTTTATTAAATGATAAGTACTAAAATCATATTATAATATTTATTTTAATTATATTTTTATTTAAAAATATAGACATATTTCAATAGGATATTATGTTTAGAAGTGTAAATATTTATTGGTAACATGTCAATTTTTAATAAAGATTCTTTCAACATAAAAGTTGAAATAGTGTAGAATAGTCCAAATAGTTGAAAATGAATGTACACCAGACATCTTAGAGATTTTCAAAGGGACAAAATTGATTGTTACTAATTGATCTATAAAGGACAAAATTGATTGTTACTAATTGATTTATAAAGGATAAAATTGATTGTTACTAATTGATTTATAAAGGACAAAATTGATTATTACTAATTGATTTATAAAGGACAAAATTGATTGCTACTAATCAATCTTATCATAAAGGAAAACATGTAATACAAATGTTTAGAGGAGGTTTTAGCAATTTTAAATATCTATATAAGTGTAAGATAACAATTTAAAAAGAGATAGGTTAATATAGATGCTTGTGATAAGAGTGAGGTGACAAACTAAGTTTGAATTTAGTAGCCAAGTCAATTAAAATGAAAGTGAGTTAAAACTGGCATTATCAAGTGTTCATAACCAAATTTGAGTGACTAAATTTTTAAATCAAGACTAAAAGAGATACCAATTTATACATGAAAATTAAAATTTATATTTTATATTAAATTAACTACAATTTATACATCTTAAATATTTAGTACTCAAATTCTAACTTAATTATATCTATAATACTTAGTTTTCATTAGTTATATAACTTAAATTCATTCATGATCTACATTTATATAATTATATAATATTTTAACAATTATTAAATATCATACTATTTTTTTACATAATAAAATATGAATTTATAATATTTTATAGAAAATAAATGTAAAAAATATACATCACTTTTAAAATAATGTTAACCAATATTAATGGAGCATTATCTCTTTTTAAGTTCCATCAAACCACTTTATATTATCAACCAACTTATATTAAATATGTCCTTTTCATTATTACATTTCATTGTTAAATTGGATAAATTATTCTACATTTTACTTAATTTTTAATATAAAAATCTCTTTTTAATTTTAAAATATATTCTCTCCATTATTATATTTTATTATTAAATTATTCTACATTCCACTTTATTTTCATTAGAGATCTCTCTTTTTTAAAAGGGGAACATGATATGATATCAAACTCTACTATAATATATTAAAGTAACAACAAAACTACCAACAAAACTATTAAGAAGAAGAAAATAAATATTAATACAGGTCATCATGTCAAAAAAGTTTAATTTTAGAATTGAAATTTTTATCATGTTATTTTAAGCTCCCACATTGATACATGACAAAAACTATCCTCTTAATCTTATTATGTGAAAATAATGATAGAACACAACATCTATATAGCAAAATTTCACTAACTAACCATTCTCCTATCAAAAACTTAGCAGATTACCTCCATCACCATGCCTTCGTCCATTGTTGCAATAATACTTCCATCAACTTCCTTCAGTTAAAAACATTGAAATGCAATATAACAGTCTCATGAATTCTAAGATATATGTATCTCTTTAAATTAATGTGATACCTTAAAGACAATGATTGAGTTCGAGGGTGGTCATGGGACTAAACATATTTAGTTTGTACATTCTAGTGACCTACAATCAATATGTTTTATTCATATTTTTATGGGTATTTAGGTTAGTTAATAAAACAACACAACTTATATTATGTGCCCAAAATTACTTATAAATAAGTCTCATTAAATTATATCTCTTGTTTCTTTTATAAATATCATTTTAATTAACAAAAATATTTGATCTAAAAAATTATTTAAACTCACACAATAATTTTACAACTTTCTACATTATATTTTTTAAAAATTAACAAACCAAACAAAATTTTAAAAGCAAAGATTTTATATTTTTTAAGTTACAAAATAAAATTAATTATTTTAAAAGATTATATTATATGTAAAATGAAATTTTAAATATTATTATTATATATTACAATAAATACTTTTTATTTATATATATATATATATTTTAATTTATTTATTTAAATTATCAATTATAAATTTTATTAAATAATAAATATATTGTAATATTTATTTTAATTATATTTCTAATTATTTATTTTATTTCAATGTATAAACATATTTTAACAAAATATTATATTTAAAAATATAAAAAATTATTGATAATATGTTAATTCCCATAAGAATCCTTCAACACAAGTTGAAATGGTATAGAATAGTCCAAACAGTTGACAATGATTGTACACCATTCGATACCCTACGGATTTTCTCCAAGTTAAGTTATACAAAATCTTAAACACATATCCTTTTTAATAAATTCTGGTTACTGTTACGTAACAAGTGCAAAAGATTAAATGAACTACCGCATCTCTACTTACCAGTTATGCCGCGACAATTCAAACCAGGGAACAACCAAGTCCAAAAAAATACACGGAGTAGTTTAAAACTTTATATATTTGCTTATTTCATTGTCAGGAAGTCTTTCAAGCATGGCTGACTCTCTCAACTCCGCATTATTATATGAAGACGTGTCTGCTATTGACACTTATGTTATTACTACATGTGAGCAGTTCAGAAAGGAGAGTTGGATTGAATCCAAGAAATTGTGGGCAATTGCAGGGCCTGCAATTTTTACAACACTATGCAACTATTCAATTTTAGCCCTTACACAGGTATTTGCAGGACACTTGGGTACTGTGGAGCTGGCTGCTGTGGCCATACAGAGTTCTGTGATTGGAGGACTAACATTTGGGATTATGGTGAGTGAAAAAAAGAATACCCATTTGTTTTGTAAACTTCTTTTTATTTTTATTTTTTTTGGTGGGTTAAAATGTAGCGTTCTCTGTTTGGTAATCTCAAAAAGTGAAGAAAATCATATATTTGCAATTTTGCTTTAAAGATCCTTAACGGGCTTGCATAATTTAGTTCAAAGGCTGCCAACTTAGTAACATTGTCTGCATTCTCACCAGACTCAACTTACTGGTTACACTAACTCCACTACTTGCATCATCACCTAGGCTAGGAGTGAAACCCAGACCACCCAATGGCCAGTTAGCCACATAACAAATTTACTTGCCTGACTTGTTTAACTGGTTTCTCCGCAGTTGGGAATGGGAAGTGCTCTAGAGACCCTCTGTGGTCAGGCCTTCGGAGCAGGAAAACTTCAAATGCTCGGAGTGTATATGCAACGTTCATGGATAATATTGCTGGTTTCAGCATTGCTTTTGAGTCTTGTTTACATCTTTGCCACACCAATTCTTAAGGTGCTGGGGCAGGATGATGATGTAGCTGATTTAGCCGGAGTATTTGCAATTTGGATGCTACCACAGGTGTTTGCTTTTGCACTAAATTTTCCAATTCAGAAGTTTCTTCAGTCACAGAGCAAAGTTATGGTCATGCTTTGGATTTCCTTGGTTACATTGATAATCCATATTTTTCTGAGTTGGTTATTTATCTTCGAATTGGGTTTGGGGTTAGTTGGAGCAGCTATTACGCAGAATCTATCCTGGTGGATTATCGATATTGGTCAGTTTTTGTATATAGTTTACTTTTGCCAAGATGCTTGGACAGGATTCTCGTGGCTTGCTTTTCGTGATTTATGGGCGTTTGTTCGACTTTCATTGGCTTCGGCTGTTATGTTATGGTTAGTAAGAGGATCATACTTAAAAAGTGTTTGTTTTGTATTCTTAACTCACTTTTTTTTTTAATGAAAACCATAAATTAGGGGTGGAGAATGAACAAAACCTCTGGGGAATCGAGTCTCTGTAAATCCTTTCATTTCATTTGTGGTGATTGGCATTTTCAGTTTGGAGTTCTGGTATATGATGTCATTGATTATCATGACGGGTCATCTAAAAAATGCAACAATTGAAGTTGATGCAATATCTATCTGGTAAGAAGCCCATCTTATCCATTCTACTTCAAAATCCCTTGAAATTCTCGTTAACAAAATGTGGCTTTCATAAAAAACTTTTGGATAAACTCGTGTAGATGTATGTATAAGACCTTACATCACCTAGGTCGATGGGCATGTATAGGAATTGCATCCTTTAATCCAGGTGTATATGGGTGTTCAATCCTGTCATTTATTACAATTATTTCAGTCAAATGTAACCCCTTAAACAGTTTTCTATCTGTTCCTTCTGCAGTATGAATTTGAATGGATGGGAAGCCATGATCTTCATCGGTTTCAATGCTGCCATTAGGTATGAAATTTTAGGTTACTATATTAAAAATTTTATTGTGTTTATCTTTTTTTTTTTTAAGTTTTAAATTGAAATTTATGAGTTCAATATAATTGATCTTAATTAATACTTATAAATTGGTGGAGTTCACACTTCCAATCAATCACATAAATTTATCAAAAAAATATTAAATATTAAAAAAAATGATTGGTTATATATCTAAAATCAACCAATTTCTGAAAGCTATTAAACTTATCCATCCAATACTAAACTTAATACAAAACATGGTTAATATAGACACATACTAATTTAACAATTAACAATTAAAAGGTTTCTTTACTTTTTTGAGTGTTGGCTGTTTTATATATTTGCAACCAGTGCTTACTCTGCATTCAACTTGTGCAGTGTGAGAGTATCGAATGAACTGGGAGCTGGTCGCCCAAGAGCTGCAAAATTCTCTGTCCTTATAGTGGTTCTAACATCACTATCAATCGGCCTTATATGTATGGCTATCATTCTTGCTACCAAAGATGACTTTGCAGTACTATTCACAGATAGTAAAGTGGTCATGGAAAGGGTGTCCAACATGGCAATGTTACTTGGAGTGACAATGCTTTTAAATAGTGTACAACCAGTTCTATCAGGTAGAGTGTAAATGCTATTTCAGAAATCAAGGCTTACTTGACAGTAATACTGGCAATCGAGTGATTTGTAGTGGAAAATATCTTTGATTGTGGGTTCATAATGTTGTCTCATAATTTTTGAAGTTGCTGTTTTCTTATGCAAACAACTCAGGGGTGGCCGTGGGTGGAGGTTGGCAAGCATTGATAGCCTATGTAAACATAGGGTGCTACTATGTTATTGGAGTACCCCTTGGTCTTCTTATGGGATATAAGTTCGACCTTGGAGCAAAGGTAAACTTGGTCTTCTCTGTTGTTGATGCAAAATTCTCAATTATTTTTCATTGTGTGCCCACTGCTTATTTCCAATAAGCTCAAAGTTCTCTTAAATTTGATCTTAATTTGCCTAATTAACAGGGCATTTGGATTGGTATGATTTCTGGAACAGCTCTCCAGACTGCCATTCTAACGCTAATCACATTATTCACTAATTGGGATCAAGAGGTAAAACGTCATAGTTCTTAAATGTTTCATGTTTTCATTATGTACAAATTTCATGTCGCATGCTTCTGGGATTGACATGTGAGAGTTTGAATTTCATATATCTTTAGTGGGCATTGGAAAAAGAAACGTTGCAATTATCTTTTTCTTTTGATCAATAAAATTTGCAAAGTTTTTCCCAAAGCTTACTTTTTCAAAAAACAAAAAAAAATCTTTTTAAATTATAATGCAGGCTGCTCAAGCCGAAGATCGCCTCAAGGCTTGGGGAGGTTCAGTCGAGTCACCTGATAATAATGGATCAATATAGGTAAGTTGGAAGCGACCATGCCAAAATATCTCCAATTTGAGTTTAACCAACTCGGGGTTGGTGATAAGTTGGCTACTTCATATATACATCATAATGTAATATTGTCATATGCCTAGTTAATAACATTCTGTCCATCTGATAATTCATTTTTTCCTCTTTCGTGTACTTAAAAGAGTGGACCTTACAAGACAACTTAACCTTTCTCAAACTCCCTCAATCATTGGAATATATGTGCAACAAGTATTAGGTAATTTATTGTGAACTCGCAATGATAAAAATGTCCCGTCATAATGAGATTATGACCAACGAGCAAGATTGTTGTTGATAATTTGTTAACCCAAATGAATAGTTGTGTATGACCATGTGAGTTATTCTCCTCTTAAAAAAATAAATTTTTTATTTTGACTTGGTTAAAAATAAGATTTTTTTGTCTGATGTTAGAATTTTTTATTTGAATATAATGAGCCTTCTCGTATACTGCAACAATACCAAAAATGTAATAATAATAAAGAAACAGATCAGCGTATTACCAACTTTGGACTTGTGCAACATACTATGAAACTTCATAATTTAAATGAAATTAAAGAAAATTTCTACAATTCATCTAGATTAAATTGAAAGCTTCTAAATAAAACTATGTCGAAGATGGAGAGATATAACACATAGTGGAATGTAATAGAGTTATAATGTTTTAAAAAAAATTATTAGTGTATGAAATGTTGGAGTTCAAGTTTTTTATGTGTGTATTTATGTGAATTATTATAATCCCTTTTTAAAACTTATTTGTATTAAAGTTGTGAGTAAAATAAAGTTATGGTTTGTTTTTCCTTGTGCATGTGTAACTTTTAATTGATCTCAAGATCTTGTAATTTGGTATGAATACATCTGACTTATATCAATATTTGATTTGATTTTGATGACATTAGTTAGCTCATGCCCAAAGAAGAAAATCCAATTTACTTTTAGAAACTAGTTTGAAAGAGATAGAAAAGTGGTGGGAAAAAAAAATTAAGTGGATTGGTGAACCATATTATGCAATAAGGGCTAACATCTTCAGGGAATAGGATGTGGAGTTTTAGTTTACATTCCATATCTTAATTTGACTTTGGATCTTAAGGAGGGTAGAAGCCACTAAGTGTTACAGATTTTGATTGAAAATATTGATTAATTGGATCCTTGAGAAGTTACATGAGTTGGAAGGAATCGATAAGCCTTGAACTAGGGCCATTGATTATTGGATCAAAAAAACTTTGGAACCATTCATTGTAACTTGATTTATTTAACCTCGGGTCAAATTTGATGCCATGAAAGCATAATTCTTTCAAGAAAAAAGAGAAATATTTATAAGAAAGTTATTGTTAATTTGTATACTCTTTGTGAATAAAGGGCTCTCCCTAGACTATGTTGAGTTTATCTAAGTGGTTAAGCACCTAGGGAATTGCATGTGAAAAGGGATGGAAATCCTCGGAGAGAAGAAAATTATAAAAATTAGTTATGATAGGAGGAATAAATAATTAGAGAAGATGAGGAGATATAAAGAAATAAGAAAGAGGAGAAAAACATGAAGATTGGGTTAAAAACTAAAATAAGTTAGTCAAAAGAGGGATAAATGAAAACCATTCAATATATATATATATATATATATATATATATATATATATATATATATATATAAGAAAAATAAAAAAATAGTGAGAGAGGAAGAAGTAAGAGAGGAATTACCCCTTGGAAGTTATCTACTAGAGAGCATAAGAAGAGGAAATGAATTAGGAGATGAGTTTAAAAAAAGGTAAACTTAGGGAATGAAAAACATATGAGGGATTTGAGAAAATACATTACAAAGATGGTTGAGATTTTAAAAAGAGATGAGGTGGTGAGATCTAAGCGGCACAACGACATGGATAACTAGATTGTGTATTATTTGAAAATAATTGATTTTTGGTTAGGCTTTTCTACTTAGAAGTCCTGCATATATTGTGCATATACAACAAATAGAATGACACTCTATGTCAGCATACCATTTAAATGTAAGCACTAAAGAACTCATTTGAATTACATAGAGAGATAATAAAGCACTCGTTACTTAGGTAAGTAGAGATTACACATGCATATACTTAGAGAATTAGACCCACACATGCACACTATATGTCAGTCTTTCAAAAACATCAATAATTAACTACTCGGTAACCATATAAAATGGTGGCTTAGTTTGGTTTTCTCTCACTACTACACATGGTGAAATTAGTGCTGCCATTTGGGTCAAGGTAGTGTTCCCCTAGTATTTTTTTTAATGTGTTGTAATCATTGGCGATACAAAATTGGTGCTAACTAGATGCTAAACAGAAATTATATAAGTGTCATGTTAGCTATTACTATTTAATTAATTCAATTTTAGGGCTTTTCCATATACCTTTTGCACATAAGACCTCTCAAATCCATTTTTTTCATGTGGAGGAGTGGTGGAAATGATGTAAATTTGGTGAAGAATAATAGTTTGCAAATTCATTTCAAAGATAAGTAGGTGAGGTGGGTTGAGTTTGGTTGAAGATAGGGTAAGTTACTATATTTCATCCATTAGTTTTTTTTATAACACATGAATATGTATTTTAAACATTAAAAATCATTTTGATATAAACTCCATATTGTTTTTTTTTTTAAATTGCATGTCATCACATCAATAGGCATTTTACAATGGTAGTGATGGGTGATATCTAATGGTGAGAACGCGTTCAAAATTATTTTTGACCTTAAATTTAATATCCATTTGACCATCATAGGGAAATTTTAACCTTAAATTTAACATTCATTTGATTGTCAAGGTTTTTTATTTTTTCTTGGAAAATTCAACTAAAAATTCATAATATATTGGTTATGCATTGGAGTGTAGATCCCATTTTTTAATGAGAAATGTTTTTTCTAGGGTGAAATAGTGGTGTAGCTAGATTGATGTCATTCTTTTAAAATCAATGGTAAATTGATAAGGAAGTTAAAGGAAATGTTAATCAATGTGGTATATACAATAAATAAACATTGATATTGATATCTCTAAACATATTCAAATAGATGTGTTTAAGATAATTTTACTAGTAGATATAGTGTCATCTTCAAGTAGCTACCATAATGTATCCCTTATACATAACATTTCTTCAGGACCTATACAAAGCTATTTATTTAGCAAGGGTTTGTCTCCTTTAAATAAACCATTAAAATTACGTGTATTCATGCATCAAATCAGTGAGTAAGTAAAATAAATATTAGTATGATATTTTAAAATTTAAAAATATTTATTTGATTTTTTATATTCCATGAATATTTAGAAATGTTTTTCTTCAATTTGATGTGGTGTGGGAGATGAATTTGACAAAAAATTCTAAGCAGCAGTACTTATTTTTAGGTAAATGAAAATTTTATATGTTGTATATAAATCAAATCATGTTGATGTTGATGTGTATTTATATTGTATTTTTTTTTTTAACATGTAGGTATTTGATAATGCTATTAAACATTGATGGTGACGTTTAACTGCCTCAAAGAAAAATAGAGAAAGACTAAGTTCACATTGTTTCATATTGATGATTAAATGCATCATGGTAACATCACAAGGGCACATAGATAACATATTAAATAAATTTTAGAGCCTTAAGGGTTCAAGTGTTAAAGGAAATAATAAATTATTCATGAAATTTTCTGTGAAGATGTTCGAGAAGATTGTGTTGGGCTTAAAATTATGGTGGACCATTTATTTTCTATTTTTATGATGTTTATCATTATAATGATTATGTGGATGATCAAGTTGATGATTATTATCAATAATATCATAATATTGGCTATAATCCCAAGGATATTGAATAAGAGGTTATTAATCTTTTGAAACTCCTTTATTTACAATGAGACATATAAAAAAATCAATGTTGGGTGTTATATTTCCATTAATGAATTCAAAAGCAATGTTTGGATGGTCAAGGATCATAATGAATGCTTTTTTTTGGATGGTCAAGCATCATAATGAATGCTTTTTTTATATTAAAATAAAAATTCTCTCTCTCTCTCTCTCTCTCTCTCTCTCTCTCTCTCTCTCTCTCTCTCTCTCTCTCTCTCTCTCTCTCTCTCTCTCTCTCTCTCTCTCTCTCTCTCTCTCTCTCTCTCTCTCTCTCTCTCTCTCTCTCTCTCTCTCTCTCTCTATATATATATATATATATATATTCCATTTTATTAATATTATGTTACTCTAATGATAGATATATTATTTAAATGTGACCTCCTAAAAACTAGTTTGTTGCCTGAAAAATAATACTTTCATCCTCATTTTGAGAAACACAAAAAAAATCATCAAATTTAGGATTTTCTATGTCAACTATGACACATGCACAAATGAATTAATTATATATAAGAAGGAATATGACCATATCATTAGTTATCCCAGATATGGGACACTATGATATTGAAATGGAGATAGAGGTGCTACCATTCTAAATAAGTTATTATAACATTTTACATTACAATTCACTTATAATATTAGTGGTATGTCATTATAACAATATAAGCAGTGATGTCTTTTTACATGTTCGTTTATATTCAAATGTCATGAATTACACAAAGATTTTTTCCCCAAAAAATGTAAAGATATGGCATAAAGTGTAAGGTTTGATTTGGAAATGGATGGTTTTATTCCTTTTTCTAACTTATCAACTAGTTACTGCATTTGGCTAGTAGTGTTGATAAATTATAATACATCTAATGGAATCATTATTGGTCTCTAGTAAACATCAAATTAAAAATATTAATTTTTACCTTGAGCCTCTAATTTTCAAGTTATGGAAATTTTGGTATAACATTATGATGTATAACCTTTCAAAACCTTGGTCAAAGTTAGTTCACCTATTATGGTACTATGCTTGACTATTCATGATTTTCCTTGGATGGTTATTTGTTTAGGTGTTTATTATAAGTTAAACTTCAAAATAATAAGTTCATATTTATATTTTTTCACACTATAAAATAAATGTTTAATAAATTAGTTCTATATATTGGCCTTTAAACAAAGTGAAAGTGTACATGTCCAAGGTGTGTTGACCAACTATGTGGAAGATCATTTAAAGATATCAAAAAAATTATTAATGAGGATCATCAGAGATTCTTTTTGGGAAATTTTGATACTAGATAACCTCCAAAGATTATATCATCTAGGGAGTGTGTAAAATTATTCACATAATTGTGTCAAACATGAAATTTTTAAATTCCAAAATGTTGGTGGATAGATTGGTTATGGCTATCAAAAATTAATCAAAAGGTTGAAATACTAACAAAAATGAAAAATCTATTTTCTATAGTATACCATATTGAAATATATTATTAGTTGGACATATTTTGGATCTAATGCATATATTTAATAATGTGGTAGTTTCTATATGGAATCACATCTCTATAAATGCGAAAGAGACAACAAGTTCTAGAACAGATCTTAAAGCCATCAGAACAAAAAAAAGACTATAAAAGAGAAGAAGGTAATTCATGGGTATTAAGTATCTAGACCAAGAATATTTTATGAATAAAAAATGTGATAGATTCATAGATAAAATTGATATGGGTTATATATGAAGCATACATTTATCATTGATGGACACATAATGAAATATCCTAAACCCACTTGAATCCCAAATTTTCATGATTTCCTACTTAGTGATGACTTGGGAATTTTGTCAAACACTTTACCTACAATGTTTCACAATATCTTATAGACCAACTTAGTTTTTCGATCTTGATGATACTTAATCATTTCATTAAACAGTTTGTGTGCACTTTGCTATTATATGTAAACAAATATGAAAATGTAATACCACTATTAATATAGAAGATCAAAGGTATATATAACATCCATAATAATTCCTAACCTCAATTATGGATGCTTGATAAGGCATGAGACACTGAGGTGGTTACATAATAACAATTCAAAAATCTTTTCTAGATATCTCTTACAGGCAGATGTTATTAATATATATGTGCATATTTTCCTAAAATCTATTTCCAACATTTAACATAGACCTATGATTGTAGTTTGTCCCTTGCAGCCTGTTGTAACAAAGGAAATTTTGGCACCAATTAAAATTGTTTTAGATATCTTAGATGGATTGATTCACTTTCTTTTGGATGTTGTACCTTCTCCTAGAACCCCCATGACTTGTTGATCTCAACCTCTATCCTTTGTTGAAGCCAACGCTAACCCATATTATTATTGCATTGTATAAGGAGGGTTCATTTAGGGTCTACACACCTCCATAGTTTCCTTCCAATCCCATAGACTTCCCCATGCCAAAATCTGACCCATCTAACCAAAAACGTAGTAGCTAGTTTATATTTCTTCCTTCTTATGAACCTTGTTTCAATATAATGCAATCTTCCATCAATCCTTTACTTCCCACACACTTCAATAATATAGTACTTCTACTAGGGATTTAAGGACGTGAATTCCTCTCACTAAAATAGTTCTTCCAATTATGGAGCATGTTGCCATTGCACTGAAACCAAGGATCCCAAAGAATTTACTCTTTGAGCAAAAGCATGAACACACAGGTCCATTTCTTCCAGATCAAAGTGAATGTATCATAATAATCCATTTTCCTTATTTTTCATTCATGTACACCAAATCACCCTAAAAATACATTCACCCTTTTTTAAAACAAAAATATGAATAATAAGTAATAAATACTTATTAAAAAGGGTCTAGTGTCCATATTAAGTGTTCATAAGAGTCTCTATATTCCCTTTATTACTCTCACTCCCCATTTCCCAAGGAAATAAAGGAAGGGGTGAACTAGGCCAATTAGGTCTCTGAGTCATGGGGAGAGGACATTACAGTCCTCCCTTCCCAAGATTGTTTGTCCTCAAGAAACTATAAATTAGGATGCTATAAAATATATTCACGTTCCCACATGGCATCCCCTAATGGCAAATCCTTCCACCACACTAGATATTCTATGATGGCCCGATTCTAGAGTTTCTTTTCTTGCACCTCAATAATTGATTATGTAATTAGAATTAACTTACCCTCTTTGTCCAATGGTTGAAACTCAGTAGATGGCTCAATATGTTGTCTAAATGCCTTTTTGAGGCAAGACACATGGAAAACATTATGTATCCTATTATGCTCTGGTAATTCCAACTCATATACAACTTACCCAATCCACCTTAGAATCCTATAGGGCCCATAGAATCGTGACTTCAATTTTTCTACCCCACTCTTATTCAAATAAGATTGCCTATAAGGATGGAAGTGACTGAACACTAAATCTCCAATATAGAAGGACCTCTCCACCCTGTGTTTATCTATGTACATATTATGTTTGTTTTTTTGCCTATTGAATATTCCTCTTAAGAGTTTTCATGAGGTATTGGTTTACTTGAATCTAGTCATGAGCTTGGGAGATTCACTATATGATATCACCAAGTCAACAAATGAGGAAGCATCATACTCATATAATTCTTAGAATGGTGTCATGTCAATACTCATATGAGAGGTTGTATTGTAGCAGTGTTTGTGCAAGTACAACCACTTCACCCATGCCTTTTGGTGCTTTGTCACATAACTTTGCAAGTAACATTCTACCCATTTATTCATGATCTCAGTCTAACCATCGGTCTGTGGTTCATAACTAGTACTAGGTTTTAACTTTATGTTGGCTAACTTGAATAAATCCTTCCATAAAACACTCATCAATCTACTATCCTAATCACTAACTATTCTTTTAGGTAATCCATGCAACTAAAAAAAACTCCTCAAAGAATAGGGATGCTACATGTGGATCACTATTCTCAAATAATATCACAAAGTGAGTATACTTGGTCAACCTGTTGACCACCACATAGATGTAATTTTTACTTTGAACCTTGGGTAAGCCCGTAATGAATTCCATCGATATACTTTCCCATTTTTTGTCTCGAATGGGTAATGGTTGAAGTAGTACTATAGGGAATAAATGTTCAATTTTCTCTACTAACAAACCACACACTCCCTAATATAGTTAAGTACATCATCCTTCAACCCCTTTCATGCAAATCTTTCCCATATATACTTATAGGTCTTAAAATATCTTGGATGTCTTATCAATGGTGTGTCATGTATGATACTTGAGATTTTCTTCTTAATTTTTGATTCAAGAACAAGGTACATTATGTCCTTGTAGTATATCACATCATCAACAACCTTATACCTATCATCTTGTATCAATCCATCTATGACCTCATAAGCAAATTGGTTCTTGAAATACTCAACTAATATGTGATCCTTCCAATCATATAATTTTTTTGATAAGGAGCGAAGGGAAGGATACCTAGATAAAGCATCATCTACCACATTATTCCTTCCCTTCACATACTCTATATCAAAATCATAAGATTGTATCTTGCTTACCCATTTTTGTTGTCGATCATTAAGCTCTTTCTTCTCCATGAAATACCTCAAGCTATTATGATTCATCTGAATCACAAAATTGTTGCCTACTAAATATTATTAGATTTTGTCCAAGGCATGCAAAATAACCAGCATCTCCTTATCATAAGTAGAGTACTCATTGTCTACTATGCTCAACGTTTGACTCTCATAGGAAATGGGATGCCTATTCTACATAAGTATTGCACCAACACCCATTCCTGAAGCATCACATTTAAGGATAAATGGCTATGAAAAGTATAGTAATGCTAACATGGGACATATACTCATCACCTTCTTATGGTGATCAAATACTACTGTAAAGAATCTAACCAAACAAATGGTCCTTTTTTGGTCAAGTCTATTAATTGTGTTGTCAATTGAGAGTACCCTTTCATGAACCTTTTTAGTTAGCAAATCTTAGGAAGCCTCTTAGATGAGTTAGAGTCCTTGGTGGTGGCCAATCAATAATTACTTGTATTTTTATTTGATCCAATTTGACTCCTCTCGCTCTGATTACATATTCTAAGTATAAGACTTATCTCATCCCAAACGCACATTAAAATCCTTTGTATAAAGTTATTGTGCTCCTGTGATAGATAAAACTTCACCCAAATGTCTAAAATAATCCTCCCATGTTTTATTGTATACCAATATATCACCAAAGAAGATTAAGACAACTTTTTGCAAGTGGTAGTTGAAAACATGGTTCATAAAGGATTAGAATGTAGTTGGAATGTTAGTCAACCCAAATGGCATCACCAAGAACTCATAGTATCCATAATGGAACCTAAAAGTTTTCTTATGTATGTTATGTTCTCGTACACTAATCTAATGGTACCCTGAAAGGAGATCAATATTGGAGAAGTACTCTACCCCATGCAGCTCATCAAGTAGCTCATCAATCCTAGGGATGGGATATCAGTTCTTTATAGTTTTATTATTAAGTTCCCTTTAGTCAATGCACATCCTAAAAGTCCCATCTTTCTTTTTAACCAAAACCACTGAGGAAGCAAATGGGGTAGAACTAGATCTGATGTGTCCCATTTCAAGCAGTTCTTTTATATTTTTCTTAATATCTTCCTTAAAATATCTAGGGTGATGATAACGAGTAATAATAACTAGGTTTTTTCCCTCCTCAATCTCTATGACATGCTCAAACCCCTTATTAGGTGGTCTCCCTAGAGGTATCTCACCAAAAACCCCACCATGTTTATCCAACAAATATTGTATGTCAATGTGGTAATTATGTTTACCACCTCCTACATCCTTTGTTGAAATTAAGAAATAAACTTCCCAATCCACATCACCATGCCTAAAATTTATCTCCATCTTCTTGGTCATAACCACCCTCATATCTCCATTGGACATTCCTTGCATAACCACCTACTTCCCATTCTCTCTAAATTTCAACTCCATAGTTTGTAAGTTCTAAGATAACTCCCCAAGTGAGTGTAACCAATAAACACCTAAAAACATGTTGGTATTGCCCATACCAACCACATAAAAATCATTGATCACTGTATGATTACCCAATGTAATGTTGAGTTGAAGAACTTGTTTGATCAATGCCATATAGAAACCATCTGTAACAACCACATTTAAGCCCTCAAATTCCTTAACCTATAATCCCCATTGTGCAACTATTGCCTCATCAATGAAGTTGTGGGTTACCCCACTATCAATCAATATTGACACTCATTGCCCCTATAACATACCCTAAACCTTGAATGCATTGTACCTGGTAGTGCTAGATAAATTAGCAATAGTGCCACCTGATGTAGGTTATTTTGCCTGAGTGGGTTCTAACTCCTCATGATCACTATGCTTATTATGGTCATCTGATATATCACTATATGAATCCTCACTATCCTCTTCCAAAAATACTACAATATAGTGCATGTTTCCTCTCCCCTTGCACCTATCTCCTAGTTCCCATGGGTCTTTGCATGTGAAACATATCTTTTTCCTCCTCAACTCATCCCTAACCTCATTCCTTATGAAAGGTTTTTTTGTAATTCAAATCCCTTATCTTGCTTCTGAGGAAAAGGCCTATTATGTAACTTTGATGGAAACTTTGGCTTGAGAGTAGAAATATCCAAGTCTCATGCCTTTCAAATAACATCCAGTAGTGAAGGTAGACCAAATGCCTTTACCCAACCCCATAAAGGATCTATAATTCCCTCAATAAATAAGGATGTCATACATCCCTCAAAAACATTAGAAACCATGACTGACAACCTCTGTAAATCCATAATGTAAGCGTCAAGTGGTCTAATTTGTCTCAAGTTTGTAAGTTATCTAAAAAATGCCTCATGATCCTTCTTGTCAAACCTATATATCAACCTCTTTGTGAATTCTCTATAGATGTCAATGTACCTATGCCCTTAAATTACCAACCCATGGTATCACCAAGCATTTGCCTCCCCATCCAAATGGAGGGTAAATTTAATCACCTATATCTCCTGAATGGGATTCAACTCTAAGTATGTGTCAAACTTTTAGACCCATGCCCCTACTATGCACTTTCACCCACCATCAAAGTTTGGAAGGGTAAGCTTTCCCAAACATCTTTACATATCCTAGTTAGGCCCACCTCTATCCTATCAAGTTCTAGTGTTAGATTTCTACCTACAGTACTTTAGGAAAGGCATAGATGCCTGAAAGTCAGCATCCATCTATTGGTATGCTCTCTAAAGTACCACCTCATTTAGCTCCTATGGTTTTTTTGGTATCTCTATTATTGCCTCCTATAATAACATATGCATCAATTATATCCATGAAATGTGGGGTGAGTTATTTATGTGAGGGGAATTATGACTCATCTCCCCATTTATGGTTCCACCACCTTCATTACTATGTAAATGATGTGCCAGCTGACTCAAATACAAATTTGTTTGTTCCTGCTATTTGACCATATTAATGAGTACCCTTTTCATTAATTCACCATCTAGATCTTCTATCTCTACCTATTTACTTTTTCCCTCAGCCATTTCCTCAATCACATGTTGATCCTCAAGGTTTGGAATAGATTTGTTTCTTCTTAAATAATATTGATGGGTACTCATATTTGGTTGTATAAGAATGCTTGATATTGCATAAGGTTGTCCAACTCATAGGCTGGATAGAAAACTAGATTTGATACCATTGAAATATCCTAAACCCATTTGAATCTCAAATTTGCATGATTTCCTACTTACTGCTAACTTGGGAATTTTGTCAAACACTTTACCTACAATATTTCACTATATCTTGTAGACCAACTTATTTTTTCAAGCTTGATGGTACTTAATCATTTTGTCTAACAATTTATGTACACTCTGATATTATATGTAAACAAATATGGAAATGCAATGTTACTATTAATATAGAAGATCATAGATACATATAACCTCCAGAATAATTCCTAACCTTAATTATGGATGCTTGATAAGGCTTGAGAAACTAAGGTGGTTTTAAAAAAATAATTCAAAACTCTTTTATGAAAATCTCTTATAGGCATATGTTAATATATATGTGCAAAATTTCCTAGAATTTATTTCCAACATTTAACATAGACCTGAGATTGTAGTTTGTCCCTTACAACCTATTGTAATAAATGAAAGGTTGGCACCAATGAAGAATATTGTATCTATCTTAGATGGATCAATTCACTTTTTTTAGATGCTACACCTTCTCCCAGAACCCCCATGACTTGCTGATCTCAACCTCTAACCTTTGTTGAAGCCTGTGCTAACCTTATACTACTACCACATTGCAGAAGGAGGGTTCATTTAGGGTCTACACACCTCCAAAATTTCCTTCCAATACCGTAGACTTTCCCCAACCAAAAATTGACCCCTCTAACCAAAAATGTAGTATCTAGTTTATATGTCTACCTTCCCATGAACCTTCTTTCAATCTAATGCAATCTTCCAACAATCCTTTACTTCCCACACACTTCAACACTATAGTACTTATGCTAGGAATTTGAGGATGTGAATTCCTCTCACCAAATTAGTTGTAGTTAGGGAACAAGTTATGATTGCACTGAAACCAAGGATCCCAAAAAATTTACTCTCTGAGCAAAAACATGAACACACAGGTCCATTTTTTCTAGAGCAAAGTGAATGTATCATAATAATCCATTTTTCCTTATTTTTCATTCATATAAAATAAATCACCCTAAAAATGCATTAATCCTCTTTTTTTTAAATTAAAATATGAATAATAAGTAATAAATACTTAGTAAAAAGGGTCTAATGTCCATAGGGGAAAATAACACCCTTAATAAACACCTCAACGTTAAAACATAACATTAAGTGTTCATAAGAGTCTTGATATTCCTGTTAGTGCTCTCACACTCCATTTCCCAAGGGAATAATAAAATAAGGGGAAAACTAGGCCAATTAGGCCTTTGATTCATGGGGATGGGACATTACACAACAAATATCAAGACACATGATTGGCATTAAATTTTGAAAGTAAAAATGTTGACTTTAATTCACATTTTTTTTTATTACATTAAAGATTACTAAAATTTAATTTGAATTTTTTATGTATACATCATATATTTCCCTCAACATTATAGGGCCATCTTGTAATCTTCCACCTAATATAATAAGTGCATTGTATCAAATTTCAAATTTCATAATGTAACATAGCTTTTCCTTTCAAATATAAAAACTCAATTTTTTTGTGAGAAATATTAAATTTGCTTCCATTTGTAACATTTTTTTAAAAATAGGTGGTTATATTCAAAAGAGATATCTCAAAAAAGGATTGAGTAGGAAAAAATCAATATTTTTGATATAGTGTACAAATTGGAAAATGAACTTTCAAATTCATTTATTAGTGCATTTAGCCAGTGCTCTTGAAATGGTTGGTGTAGTTAGATTTGATGAATGTTTTGGCTATAGAGGTACATGAATACCTTATTTAGGGATTTATAAATCAATTATCACATCTCAAGATATTCATGGCCAAATAATACATTAATAAGGAAACTTTTTTCTACATATAAATGGTAGGTGTATTTAAGTTGTGATGAATGTTTTAGCTAGAGAGGCACATGAATACCTTAAAGGGATTTTTGAATCAATTAGCACATAATGAGAGATTCATGGATGAATAATACATTAATATGGAAACTTTTTTATACATATTAGAATTACTTGGAGAGTAATTTCCAAAGGTACCATGCGTTTTGGATGGTGACTATGAAAAATATAAATTGGAGGAAAAACTTATTAGAAAAAGGAAACAAATGAATATTGATGTGTAATTATGTTTATAAAACTATTATAACACATGTAATCAATATGAATTTCTATTAATTAATTTTATAATTTACATTTTTGATCATTAGGACACAATGAAAGGTATGCCATAAATCTATTCATACTCTTAAATATGTAAGAAATGGTTGTGTGGATTAAATGATATGAAGATAATGCTATCCATGAGAGTCAAAGTATTTATTGGAAAATATTATATCAACAAAAATAAATACCGCCTAAGCTGAGGAATACATGTCCAGAGCATCATACTATGAATTGGAGGGGTTAATATTTATAAAATCTTCATGACAAGAATCCAATGACTATAATAAATGAAAAATTGGACATTATACAAGGATATGAACATTTTGGAAAATTAGAAAAAAAAAATCTATAGGTTTTTACATTTTTTTACTCTAATAATACTTTCATAAATGATATGACATTCAATAGGTGACTAAACACTTTGCAATGTGGTTGGATGAAAAATATTTTTGTGTGGAAAACATTGACAAGGCAAGGTCAGTTATTTTAATGGAGTTGTAGTTCCTTTTGAATAAGCCAGTGAAGCAAGTTCAAGTGAAAAATAATTGATCCAAGGGAATTTGGATTATGTTTGAAAAATATATGAGGTAATAAAATTTGACTATAAAAAATTTTAGTTGTTATATAATTTAAGTGTACAAAGTTTTCATCTATTGATAAGAAGTTTTCAAAATGGGCATTGATAGCGGTCTTTATAAAGTTGAATTTAGTATAACATTACCTAAGGGGAAAGAACATTACGTTTTTCCTCAACATTGTGATCATGTAGAAATTATAATTACGTTTGTGAAAAATTTCATCTAAGCCATATTTTTTATTTATAACCTTCACAATATTTATGTCTATAAGGGTATTCTTCTATCCTGATATTGAGAGGCAAAATTATTGACAATTTATATTGCATTATTACCCAAGGATGAGACATGTAGTTGATGATAAAAATGTTTTTTCCACCTATCATTAAGGAGTAATGTTGCTAACAAAAATCATTGAGATGATTCTATTGAGGAAGAAATTGAAAAAATCAATGAATATATATACGGAATACCTTATAAATATTTCTCAAGTTATTGAAGTTGATCAAGTTGGTGAATTTAGAGATGACAATGATAAAGATGACAAAGATGAAGATGAAGTAGTTGGCGAAGCTGAAGATGAAAAATAATTGATGATTAGAATATCTCAATAGGGTGTGTGTGTGTGTGTGTGTGTGTGTGTGTGTGTGTGTGTGTGTGTGTGTGTGTGTGTGTGTGTGTGTGTGTGTGTGTGTGTGTGTGTAGTAAGAGAAAGAAAAAAATCTAATTTAGTGCAAATCTAAGTGATATAAACATTCAAGAGTTGGATGAAATGAATAAATGTCAATATCAAAAGTTTAAAAATTTATTTATGTAATCTATTGAATATAATATTATTTATTTTCATTAAAAGATAAATACATTATTTTATAAATATAAATAGACTAATAAATTTATTCAAGAGAAGCAATGCTAATAAAATATTAAGCTATAAAAGAAAGGAAAAATGGCACACCTATATGATACATGATATTTTCACTTGGAAAAACCCTTTCGACAAAAACTCAAGCACCTTAACCTTCTTATTTAACTCAAATTTTCATAGTACAATTCCAGACTTCAAAGTTCTTATTTACTCTAATTTATGTATAAGTATTTTTAGGCACATCATTAAGAAACGCCATACTTTAAAGGTCTTATTTACCCTAATTTATGTACAAGTATTTATAGGTATGAAAATAATAAGTCATCTAAGTGGTATTACAATACAATAGGTATAAAATTATGGGTCGTGATATCACTTTTGAATACAACAAAAAAGCGGCAAAATGCTATTTTGAATTTTGATAAAAAAAAATGAATTCAATTTGTTCCTTAAAGAATATGAAAAACTTTGTTTAATGCAAAAATAATTATGAATTGTGACCAAGCCAAATTTTTATTGATACTTTATTTTATATTTTAAAGGTCTCCTAATTAATATTAGGTGTAGTAGGGTCGAATGTTATCTATTTTATCCTCTCCACATCTTTTATTATTAATCTAGACACATTTTATTAGTTTTTAACAAAAAATACATTTCTATAATTATTTCACACAATGAATAAATTCAGCTTCTATCACATTAAATGAACAAGAAATAAACAATGAGAAAATAAATACCTTCTTTGTGTGTCTCTCGAAAAAATAAAATATGATGTTTTTTTTGCCAATAAACACAAACCATAAATTTTATACATACATTGAATATATTTAGACTTTAGGACTCTTTTAAAAAAAATCTATAAAATAGCTTTCCTTTCAAATTTTATTTTTACATATCGAAATGCATAATACTAATGTTAGAGTGCATGGACACATAAATAAATGAAAAATATATATTTTATTAATCAAAATAAACTTACATAATGTGAATGTTTAGCTTGTAATCATATTTCTCATTCAAGATTTAATAATATTGTCTACACACCCCACACAAACTACCTAATGGTTATAACTACTTACAACTTAGATTACTAGTACAACTACAAAAATTGCCAAAATTATTAATGTAACTTAATAATGACTAACATACATAAATTAATCTAAAGGGGTTGTATCAAACATGAGATGCATGCCTTGAACTAATGATACTTAACTACTAACAAAACAATATTTGGATCACAAAACCCAAAAAAAACCTTTGTTCCAAATGGGACTTTAAAATGATTTGGAGGAAATGAAGGTAAAACTATCCAAAAACATTTACCATAACCAACCAACTATCCCTTTATACATATGAAACTCATTAAATTCTGTTGGCATGTCTACTACAATAACATCATAACCCCCTATGCCCTAAATCATGTGACACTAGTGGACATGAAGATGAATATCATCTTAGGAATACCCATCACTCTAATTATCTATAGCAATACTGTAGTATAAACTATATCATGCAAGTTTTTAAATACATCAATCCCCATCTTGATGATAACTCCATATCCTATGTATGACACATCTAACTAATGATAAATAACTCTGACCACAATGCTACACTAATGGTGTTTACAACCCTTGTCAACATATAAAATCACCTAAGGATAGATCTAAAAAATAATAATAGCTTCCCCCATGAAAAGAGATGTGAGAATTCTATGCATCATAACACCACAAAATAAATAATTTTATCCTCATATATAATATCAATAAATAAAAAATAAATTATAAATTAAAGAAAATCAACTTGAATTTTTTTGGAATGACACTACAATAAAATATGCCACTAAACTTCCATACCTCATTGAGCTAGTAGCTAACTCAAGATGGGTATCTATAAGAATCTATCATCTAACTCAATCCTAATGGACCTATAAACCCTGAAATATAACTTGTTTATCACCAGAAACACCAATGATGGTAAAGTATAGTGTTAAGCTCATCTTTCCTCATTACAAATACCCATTTTCAATTGCAAAAAAATAGTAGGGTGTCAATGCACCTGAAAATACACACCTTTTACATTTTACACTCATTATTTCTCCATTTTAATACATTTTTCACAAAATATTTTATGATAATCCAAATTAAAACACTGACTATTTTGATGGACTTGAAATCTTTCAATAACTATAAATCAAGTGGTCACACACCCATCGTCATGAAAATATGTAAAATGATTTAAACATATTATAGGAATACCCTAAATCACTTAAAATTATGAGTTAAAAATTTTTCTTTGCACTTCATGGGAATGGATCTCTTGGCCTCATATACTTTAAAAGTCTTAAATGAATATGTTTGAACAAACTCTTCCACATAATAAATTGTAACATGAATTAAGATATTTCACATATAAATTGTATACTCATAAATTCTTAAAATAACTTGTTTTAAAAAACTCTTCCACATAACACATTGTAACATTAATTTCAAATATTATAATTGTCTTACACACTAGGATACTCTTCCTTTTAAAATTATATTTTGGACACATTGAAAGATATATATATTTCAACCTACAAGCTTTAAAAATTTTAAATCCTTTAAATAACCTTTCAACCAATTCGACTATATACTTATTTGAAATAAAACCTTAAAAATTAATATATATCCCTTTTTTCTTACTATGTAACCAACACACACACACACACACACACACACACACACACACACACACACACACACACACACACACACACACATTTCCATGTAGCACCAAAAAATACCTGGAAATATTAATTTATAGAAAAAATTTAATAGTTTTGAGGAAAATATTGTGTTCAAAAATATATTTTTAGGGACCTTATATGATACAGATACACACACACACACACACACACACACACACACAGAAATAAAAATATGTAGTACCAAAAAATACCTAGAAATATTAATTTCTAGTAAATTTTGAAATGTTTTGAAGAAAATATTTTATCCAACAATATATTTTTAAGGACCCTCTTTTAAATTTAAAATGAAACAAATAATAAATAAATTTCATTCTCACACCCACTTTTTAAGGTGGCTTGAGGAAAAAATGAAGTATTTTCATTGTAACAACCCTAGGATTTTTTCATCATGCCTCTTGGAAAATTTTAGAATTTGTTAGAGTTCTAATTTCCTAGTAAGCTAAAAAATGCAGATTAAATAGAATACCTCTATCAAGTATATCACACCCCATACACCTTATGGGCATGTTATTTAGGAAAATAACAATTATTTTAAGAGGATTTCAACATGATTTTTCTACTCATGCATTTTTTGCTTCCAATCATTCTCAAGAAAATAAAAATATTTTGTTTTCACATATTATAATGCCTTGGAAGGGTTCTAGCCTATTTTCAATTCTTGAAAAATAATTTGCAATGCTTCAATTTAATTTCCACTTTCTTATTAAAATAAGTTCTCCTACATAATGTATTTTGAGGCAAGTAGGGTACAATGGGGGACCTAATTGACCAAATGAATAAAAGAAAAGAAAAGAAAAAGAAAGCACTTATTTAGTAAATTTTAGTTAATTTTAACATATATTTTGTTTGAACTCCCTCCATGATTTTGTCTATACATTCACACCTTTCTATGCATATATTAAAAAAATGCATCTTATATATTCACAAATAATGAAACCCTTGTCATTCTTTTAGCCCATAGAACAATAAATGATCATGCTTTTGGGAAGTGCTAGTCTATAAAAGTACTACTACCCATGTGTGAATTCTTATTTTCATGCCTCTTGATGTAAATGTAGGAAGTTGGGGGGTCAAAAAATGGACATTTTTTTGTTGAAATGTGATTTACATGAAAATTCATACATAATTTTGAAAAGTGCATAAGACATTTTATAATTTAGGTTTGATAATAAATGAACATAAAGCATGTACATTTTATAGTGTATACATATTATATATTTTATAAAACAAAAAAATATCCAAGTCTTCAATCTATTTTCTCATGGCAAAAACATGATTTTCCTCTACACTAAACACACTTGTGTTTCTCCAAATCAGTCATTGTTGTTGCAAATTTTCATAGTTTCTCTTATGGGTGACACCATTAACAATTTCATGTTGGATAAGGGTCAATGACATTTAATTTTTTCTTATTTTAATCATATTTAATCTAATAATTTTCTATTTTATTTTTTTGGGGTTTAGGCTCTTCATTCTTTGGTTTGTAAAACTCCTCAAACCCCTCCAACTGATTTATCAAGAGAAGAAAATGTGTAAATTTCATGTGTAAATAAAATGTCTCCAATCCATCTGAAACCTCCTAATTCTCCTACAATTGCACAAGACCCCTAAGAAATCAAGAGGATTTGGTTGCACATATAATGGAAAATAAAATATAGATTGAAAATTTTATTAAGAATTTGAGGGATTGTCATTCAACCAACCCTCATTATAATTATTTGTAAATACATTTGAATAATTGGTAGGTGAAATTGACTCAATGATGAGTCAAATTTATAGGTGATAATTTTATAGGGAAACATGGAGGACATATTATTTAAATAAATGATCAGCTGTTGATGGGAGAGTCAAGAAAATAAAAACTTAAAAAGATGTTAATTATTCACTAATCCAAAAACCAATGAACAAATCCCATTGTCTTGAAAATTCTTCCCAATCCACTAATTCCATCTTGATGTGATAAAACATATTTTTGAGAGTGATGGTGGATGGCCTTTGATCATGCACATTATAAGAACCATGATGTTACTTTATATTTTTTGAGGAAAATATATTGTTAGTTTATCCTCAATGAAATACCTAAATATTTTTATCACTAAAAGTTTTAGGGCTGAGTAAAATTATCTTAATATAATAGAAAGGTTACACATCATGTGCCTAATCATCCTACAAAAGTCCCTATCCAAAATCCAATTTAGCCTATGATATTTCCCTCTATAGTGAAGGATATTATGAATATTGACACATTACTTGCTTTTATCACACTAATGAACACCATCATTCAACTTATACAAATTGATTTTCACATAGATGTACATGGGGTTTTTTAAGCTAAACTCATGCCTAACTATACTATTTTAGTAACTATGGGGCTATCTGCACTAGAATTTTAGAGGAGGATGATTTTATGTACCTTGATTATGGCCTTATTTTCATTGGGCTTGATGATGTGTTTATGAGTGATTGGTTATTGAGTTATTGAGATATAAATTTGGGTTGGACACATTGACCACATCTTATTAGGTATATTTTATGTATGAAATGCTGAAAACATTTTTGTTAGACTTTTTAAATTACAAACTTATACATATATACATACATATAAGGTAATAATTGTTTTATATATAAATTTCAATAATTTAAACATATTTTTTATGTTACATTGGTAGACGGTCTGAATTTATTTTCCATACAGATCCTAGACAGTCCACTATCACACATATCATTGTTAATTTCCCTATGTATATGCATACAAAGGTATTTTTAAGAAAAATAATTTTATAAATTTTATTAAATTACATTAAGTGTTTGCCAAATTTAACTTTCCACATGATGTTCCAGCACTAGATGGTCCCATCTATTTCCTAGGTAGATCATGTATGTGATGAATTAGGATGGACCTGTAACTTGTCCTACTTAATGAATTTTAAGCTTAGAGAAGGTAATCTTACCACACAACTCATTACATATCTATTTATATCATGACATGACCAATTTGGATCTGATCAACCTAATCAAGGGATATCTTACTACACAACACCAAAAGAGAGGGTCCTAAATCCTTTAGGTAAATGATACTATGTAATAACCCTAGCTAAGCCTATAATACATAAAATAAATCTAATCTAGTACTCACTAAATATTGTGGTACAAAGGTGGATAGTTAAACATACAAACAAAACTTGCAAAGATAACTTTACTAAGGTCAATGTAGAGTTAAAACAAGAAAGGATTAAAACATTCATCATGTTACTTTATATAATATCTATCTACCAAATAAAAGAGTAAAAGTTAGGATACTAATCTTGAATGAACCTATCATGCCTCAATCCCTCACTTGGACAATGGTGATTTTCAATAGGTTGGTGTGGCTTCATAAGTATCTCACTATATAAATTATCTCTAGGATAAAAGACTCATAATTTTCATCCAAGACTTTCTCATAGGACAAGCTTCTTTCCTTCCAAGGAAAAACTCTAAGAAATTATTCCTCAAGTGTAGAATTAGTAGAAATATAATATTTAATAATGGGAAAATGAATATTCCCCTCATTATATTGAATTTAAGGTGGTATTTATAGCCAAGGATTGACCCCAAACCCTCCCAAAAATTTGGTTGATAAGATCGACCGGATCGATTTTATTAGGTGGGAAAGGTAGTTGTTATGTTTTGAACTAGGTCATCTAGATTGACATAGATCTGTAACTTGTGATTAATCCCTAACAAGATTAACTTGGTCAACATAGTGTAAAAATGAAGAATAAGGTTGTTTTCTTAGCTATGGGCTATTCTAGAAGGTGAATTGCTTAGAGGAGTGGATAAATGGATTTTAATTTCTTAGGGAGTTAGATAAAATTAACATGTAATGGTTTTAGGTAATGGTGTAAGGACCAATAATCATGAAAATCACTAAAGGTATACCCACCCTTTTCCTAGTGCACCCTTAAAGGTGTGCACTTAGAGAGATTGAAACTTTATAGGTTCCTACAAGAGAGAAAGTGTTAATAAATGATAAAGTTTAAAAATATGGTGTGTATACATATGCCCCACTTGAATTTCATCATGTGTTACATAGTTATAACATGGGATGGTGCTTTGAGAAAGAAAATATTAACTCACAATTGTGAGCTAATAAATTATAGTAAAACGTATAAAATAAATAAAAGTAAAGAATTGAAAAATACATACCTTCACTTCCTTGTCACTATGGAATAGAAGTTGCATGAAAATCAAGTGGAAGAGGCATTCAATGTATGAAACTTTAGGTGAACTTAGAAAATAAGCTTAAATTTGAAATTATTTCAAACCTATGGGGTAAATATAGAAAAATTATCTACATTGCTAGCATTTCAAAACTTCTTGTAGTTTGTAAAAAGAGTTTGTATAAACATAGTTGTGATTAAAATATTTATTGTCAAGAAAATATTTTATAGGTAAAAATTTTGTAAAATTTCAATATATAAAAGCAATTTTAATTATTCATTTGCAAATTCACTATTTTGAGAAACCATAACTCTATGTGGCATAGAGGAGTGATGAGAGAGATGATGGATAGATGTGAGGAACACGAGGGGGAGGATACATTATAAATATTATGAGCATGATCTAGGTATGCAGTGTACTGAATTTGAATTTTTTTATTGTCTTTAATTGTAAATGAGGTAAATTTGGAAAATTAAGTGTTGAAGCAAATCCATGTAGAAGAATTTTCCCTAATTTTTTTGAGGTAGAGTATTAATTAGGATGAACAATGAGTAGGGTTTAAAATAAGGTCATTAATTCCTAGGGCATTAATAATAAGGGTTTAAAAAATCACCATACAAAAAGAATGGGATCGACCAGGCTGACATAGTTTTAAATTAACAGGTTGATGTTAATGGTCGATTGTATACTATTATATTGATCTAGTTAGTTATTAAATGGTAGACAACATGTATATGGTTCGATCTAGTGTAATAGTGTATAGGTGACTGACTATGTATGTCCTAGTCGATTTAGTAAATTATTTTAGTTGTTTGATTGCATATAGGAAATGGCCAATTGCATTGGTTTAGTGGTCTTCATATGAAGTGATCGATGTAGTAAGGTTAGATAGTCAACTCCGTATGAGGTGGCCAATGTGGTTAGTTTAGTTTCCAACTTTGTGTGAGGCCAATGATGTTGTTGGTTTAGAGTTTTAATTTTTATAAAGTGGCCTATGTAGTTATATGAATTCACTGATTTCTTAAAAAATTATAGATAATGTTACAACTTGATATTATTAGGTGACATAGTTAGTTACGTGGCTGACATAGTATAAAATGTTGATAAAGAGATAGTATAGGTTGATAAAGTAGTTAAATTATATGTAAATGCATGTGTTGTTGATTTTTTTAATGTAATTTGATGATGATTTGATATAGATAACTAAAACATGCCTTGTTTTTTGATATTTTTCTGAGACGATAGAGACTCTGGCAATTGGTGGACATAGTTTGGTTACCACATTTTTAGACATATTGATAGTAAATGAGAAAGCATGACTAGAGGCATTGGGATTTGGAGGAATTATATAGATGTGATGCATTCTTTTGAGTTTTGACTTAGTCTCCATGTTTTTAGGGACATGGGAGTAGATAACCAACACTTTTAGGTGGGTATCAACCTAGAGGATGTCCACATGATATTAGGACTTATTATTGTAGGGATTCCTATTATTTGTGATACTCCTAAGATAGATGTTGAGATATGATCCTTATCTTTATGGGTGATAAGCTCAAAGAGATATTTTAGTGTTGTTATGTCCCTAGGGATATGATATATTAATGTATATGGGTTGATGGAGATGCCAACATGTGGCACACATCCTCCGTAGTTAGTTATATGGGTCTAATATCTTATAATAAATGAGTAACTTGTGAGATTAGTGCATTGGGTAATGGTCAACCTACATTGGGATTAAGATGTTACCGATCCATTGTTAGTTATATAGAGATATATATAAAAGAGGTGAATATCATTTAAAAATAACCAATCAAGTGTTGAGTCTTATATTCGATAGAAGGATATTGGAGGTTGTCCCATTGAAGTTAATTTGTGGAGTTATTCCTTCCTAAATGAGTATTGTATGGTGTTTCCCTACCTTAATGGAATTATTCTATTTTTGCACATATTGAGTATTTGGCCATCTTGGTCCATAAATATCTATTGTGTTGTGTCGATCTACATTATATTATGTATATTTTTAATATTATAGAATACTCAATACTATCTATTCACTGGAAAACCCTCCAATATAATTCTCCTAAATAGAAGACTCGACACTTGATTGATTGCTTTTCAATCATATTCACCTTCTTTACATAGATATCTATATAACTAACAATGGATGGCCAACCTCTTAATCCCAATATAGGTTGACTATTACCCAATGCATTAATTGTAAAAGTTATTCATTTATCCTAATATATTAGACCCATATAACTAACTAAAGGGCATGTGTGCCACATGTTAGCATCTTTATCAAATCATATATATTAATATCATATAGGTGCTCTACAAGTTCATTTTTGATGTCTATGTGTTAGTCATTATAGATATCTATAAGTATATTATTGGCCTTTTAATAGCTTGTGTGTTCTATCACAAGTGAAATGGGAACATTCTATATTGGAGAAGGTTATGATGTATGATATGTCAATGATTAGGGTACAGTTAGTGCATGATATGTATAGTATCCTATCATGAGAGACTATGACTATGGGCCCTATGATTTTATTAAGTAGTTGGATGTATGAGAGGTTTTCTAATGTACTAGTCTATGAGATTAACCCATGCAATAGATGATACTTTATTTTGTGTTTTATGGTGGAGATAAGACTATGTATTATAGGTTGTACCACATCCCCAATATTATAAATAGTTACTCAAGGAAAGATTGTTTGGCAGACTTATGTGGGTATTATAGCTACTTGGCCTTTTTGGCCAATTATTTTTTAGGGATTGGGTCTTATGAGGATTACCTGTCATCACATGTGGTGCATGGAGCCACATCATGTTACTCATTTATCAAGTCAGTTAGGTTTTATTCATCCAATGATGCTTATAGTAGTGCCTAGATATTGGGAATGGCATGCAAGGGAACATCGAGGTAGTGGATGTGTAGGAACACATGTGGATGTTCTTGTGATACATATTCATTAATCAATAATTTGGGGATGATGATGTTTATGCCAATAGGGAGAGGCCATAATAGCTTATAATGAGGTAGAGGTACCTATGGAAGAAGATGTATAGTGGCTATTGTTGCACCAAACCCTGCTTTACATTTACCACCACATAAATGGCATAGATGGAAGTAGGTGTATGTAGAGTAGGATCCACATGCAGAGGCACCAGATCATAGAGATCTTATAACATATCCTACAAAGAACTAGTCTATAGAGTTGTGGATTTGTGAAGGACCACAGTGTGTTCATGTTCTTTAACCTAGTTTTACCACCACATGGATCCATCTTATAAAGGTGGTGCTCAGTGGGTGAGCTGATGGAGAGATTGTTGGTGAGTGGTTTTTGTTTTGATATTTAGTTGGTGTTTGTTATGTTGTGAATATTTTGATATATTTGTTAGATAGATGATTTTTTTATATGTATATGTATATGTATATTATGTATCTGTATGTGTGTATGTGTGTTTACACACACATAGACACACATACATATGCATATACATATAGATACATACATGTGTGCACATGTATGTGTGTGTGTACATGTACACACACACACACACACACACACACACACACACACACACACACACACACACACACACACACACACACACACACACACACACACACACACGAGATCTAATGTACATTTGGTTTGTGCTGTGTAGATGCTACTATAGAGGAGTAAAGATGGTTATAGATGGTGCAGGTTACACATCATGATATACTGGATGATGTTTTACCAGATCATGATAATTCATAGATTATTGATCCTTGTTTACCTTCTACCCATGATCATGTGATTTAGTTTATAGTGGTTAGTGTGATAGGGTGAGAGATATGGATATGGGGAGATGTAGCATAGGTGGTGTTACCACCAAGAGTGGGTGATGGGTAACTATGAACATGGAAAATATTAGTTGAGGAATGGGCCACTCATTTGGCTACATCTGCAGAGTTGGCACATCTATAAGGCTAAGTGTCTATTTTATAGGTATATATTAAGGGCCTACATACATAGACATATTCAATGTACAACATAATATTTTGAGGGGAAATCAAATGGATATATGTATAGTGTATCATGCCCACCAGATAAGGAGGGTGGACCACAGTTATAGAGCTGATATTGTGTTATGATTATATCATTTTATTTTATTGTATCTAACATTGGATCCATTTATGTATGTGTGTGTGTGTGTGTGTGTGTGTGTGTGTGTGTGTGTGTGTGTGTGTGTGTGTGTGTGTGTGTGTGTCTATATATATATATATATATATATATATATATATATATATATATATTTCATTGTGACTCATAGTTTTTTTAATTAAGTATAAAGGGTGGGTTTTTTGTATACTAGGGACCCTTACCATAGAATCCAAACACAAATTCAAGGCCAAACTAGCCAAATATATCAATAGGCTCAGTGGCAAAACAAAGGCTGAATAAAATCATCCACAGAAAAAATAAAAAGTAGCAAGAAAATGGCCACACATGCCAAGATATTCAACAATATATTATACCCAAACAACAAAACAAAATAAGAAAGAAAACAATTAAGAGTCTCCCATGAGATTTTATTTTTTAAATCTAAGAGACATTATCATGGGTTTCAAAACCTATTTACCTTTTCCTTTCTTTGTATTACTAATAGTTTTCCATTATCCTTCCTCCTCAGGATTTGGCATTATGGGGATGGATATTTCTAGAAATTCCACTTGATTTTATGTTTGCATTGATTCAAACACTCCTTGTATTTCTAAAGGAGTATAGATTGATGAATCTGGTCTATTATCAACATTTCCATTAGTCCTCTCTTGTAACATAGCAACCACCCCCTCCTTGGTCATTGCCTCACAACATAGTGTCTCATTTGGTTGGTTCTACTCCTCTTCTTCCAAAGGGATCTCTAGATCTGATCCTTCATTATCACTTCCACTATCATTCATACCTGAAACCGTAAGATGTTTATTTTTTGCTTTTTTCCACCATGATGCCATATTCTTGAATTTAAAGCTTAGGTAATCATTTACAATATTCCCTATTTTGAAACATCTTCAACACCTAAAAGGGATTCCTTTAAATTCTAGGGGTTAAATCTAATTTTTCCCCCACCCTAAGTTCTAATTAAGCACATAGATCTTTAGAAAAATCAACATAAACCAAAATACAAGCATAAGTGGAATGACCCCTATCATCATTCAATTTATCAGTGTTCCAATATATTCCTATTGTATTCCCAATGAAAGAAAAAACTAAATCATCCCAAAAATGGTAAGGAAGATTTGGGAGCCTAATCCAAATTGGTTTGAAGTTGAAACTTTTAGTATGGGCATTAAAATTAGGGTGCCAAGGTTTTCCCAAAAGAGTATGATTTCCCCGATCCCAAATATTATCTTTAAAAATAGCCTCTCTATCTACTACATAATTAAAAATCAAAATAAACAAATCCTAAAGAAAAGGGGTGAAATTGTATTTTACCTTCCACCAAGGGTTTCTATCAAGTTGAGATCCATTCATGTAATATAGGTAGAGTCAGCCAAAACCCTTCAAATTTTTGAGTCAGTCCCTAAAAAGATAACCATTCTTCCCTTTCAGTAATAATTTCAATCTCTTGTTTATTAAATAAAATAGTATGGGTATTCTTCACTAGAATCATAGGAGAGCTTTTGCATCCTCTCATAGCTTTTGCAAATGATCTTCCCCTAGTAAATGCCCTATAACTTTTTGATCTCTAGCTTTGGAATGTGTCCTTATCTCTAAAATCATGGGATCATCCATCCCTTACTTCTATCCTCCTACTATCACAAACTCAGTTTGATCCACAAAACCTTGTATATTTAGTAGATTCAAATGTCCCGTGCATACAGTCATGAGTATGGCAGAGTCATTGGACGGGGTTTGACCAGAGGTGTTAGATCTAGTCTTGTAACCCTTTCCCCTCTATTTTATGCTAAAACTTCCTTTATTTATTGGTATAATATACCTATTGACATCCTTTGGCTTATGATCTTTCAATCCCTTATTCTATTGTCTACCACTCTCAATTATGTTGGCTCCATTCTCATATCTGTAATCTCTCTTATCCCTGCTATCTATTGATAGTTCCCTAGGCAAAACCTTAAAATCACTCATCATGCTCTTTATGACTCATGGATGTTATGGATGTATTTATTTTATTTTTATCATGTGTTTAATATTTGATATATGTTATAATAAAATGTATGATGTACTTTTTGATTCTTTTCTAGCAATTGTGAATAAATACATGGTTTAAAAAGAATGATATAAAATGTGAAAATGTAATGTAAAATACATTAGATCATATGAAAATATGAAATAGAAAGTAAAACACATTAAATCATGTTGGGAAGCATTTAAAACATAAAAATTAAATGAAATTTACAACTCGCTAAATCATGTTGGGCAACATGTAAAACATAAATAAGTGAATCGTAATAAAAAAATGAAATGTAAAACATAATAAATTGTGTTGGGAAGCATGTATAACATAAAAATGAAATGAATTACAATAATGAAATGAAATGTAAAACACACTAAATCATATTGGAAAACATGTAATATAAATATAAATAAATGATTTGTAAATGTGAGATATACACTAAGATATACAAAGCAAGTGAAGTGAAAATTAGAAAATGTAGGATTTTTCTACCACTCTCAAGAGTTATGGGGTTGGGTAAAGCATTTGGTCTACCTTTGATACATTATGAAGAAATACTGGTCCTACCCAAGCTCTTACACTAAAACTCACAAATGTTAAAAGAATGAGGTGAATGATAATGATGGGAAATACTTATGGATGATAAGGTGATGTTTGTGATGACTGCCTACTCCTATCCAAGGTCTTACATTATGACTCTCAAAATTATAACCAAAGGGGTATGATTAGATAAAAAATAATATTCATCAAGGAGTAATATTGGTAATGTTATAATGAAAAATGGAGTGGAAAAATCACAACATAGGCATTTTTAATAATCCTTAATAAGCGTGAGACATACTAAGCAAATATGTAAGTGCTAAAAATATATTGGATGACAATTTCAAAAGATATTTATTCATAGTAGACCAAAAATAACTATGGTACTTAGATAAACTCATGAATGTGATTTACACAAGAACATTAAAATGGTCCTACCTCCCACAATGTGTTCTCGATTCCTCATGATTGTTTATAGAGCCATTGATTATTGTGAAGACTAGGTACTTGTGTTAGAAAGTATGTAACACTACAAATAAGTTTTAGACCTCATATCCTAGTCTAATAACATACCACACCCCAATGGACCTATCATGAGGCCAACTATGGATTTTGATCTTTGACTAGAAATAGGAGATGTGCTAAGATATGAATCACATTTGTTGGTGTGATTTTGACTTTTAAATGTTTGGTTTTGCCTTTTTCTCATTGCCTTTTGTTTAAATGATTTAGATCTTAATTTTTTTATGGAAATGTATATTCTTCCTCCATATGGATTTGGAATAACCAAACATGAGTAATAAAATAGATAAAAATATTTAATCTTTAGGTTTTGGTTATAGGATATAAAATACCTAAAGATTTTTCCAACTTACTAAATAATTTGGATTACCCATAAACAAGTATATGATCTCAAGACTGACCATATGTGTGCTTAGTATGAAGGGAAAATAAGGGGAAAGTAAATATCATATATATATATATATATATATATATATATATATATATATATATATATATATATATATATATATATATATATATATATATATATATATCTGTGTGTGTGTGTGTGTGTGTGTGTGTGTGTGTGTGTGTGCATGCAATGATACAATGAGAAATATGTTTGCCAACTGATCATAGGGTAATATTAAAGGGTGTGGGTTTGAAACCATATCACAATGATAACTATATGATTCCAATAAATGATGCAAAAAATGTAAAAAAGAAATAATCCTAAATAAAAATATGTTAAAAATAAATGAGAATAAAATTAATCCATAAAACATTTTTAAGTAAAATATAAGATCAATATATGTTCATAAATCAAATCCAAATCATATGAAACCCTAATAAATATGCGATGAAACACCATGATGTGTTTACAAGTATTGATAAATTTCATTTTAAACATCATCCATAACATCCGATACATCCTTGTGTAACTATAATCTAACTTTAATCAGAGTCTAATCAATCTTTGCATAGATCCATGAAAAGACTTCCTGATGCATTGTCTTTATGGAGAAAGTGGTCATGCTAGAAGAAGAATGATTCTCGTGGCATAGATGCTATAAGGGATACTCAATACAAGGAACTAATTTTGATTTGTGATGAACATATTTAGATCTATTAATAAATATGGTATGCAAATAAGGTTGATCCTTTTATCCGTGAATGTTTTGGAGTATGATGTTGAGCTAGGGAAGGCATAGGCCATGGAAAATCATGAAAGTTTTGTTGTGGCACTCAACATATATATGTATTATATGTGGTAGATTGATTCTAATGATAATAAAATTCCCCATATTTATGGATTTATTTTGGAAGTATCCTAAGAGGAGGTAATATTTTATATATAAACTATGGCTTCTCTGGACAAAGCATATTAATGTATTGCTAAAGCTATCAATAATGAGTGGAAGAATATGTGCATGTGTCACAAAAATAACAAGTATGTCTAGGATCAGACTTGGAAGGTTGAATATATATATATATTATAATTATATCCCAAATCTTCTTTTTATTAATGTGCATGACAATCCTCGGCCTGATGACCAAAAAATCTATGAAACTCACAATATGGCTCATCTTCCCATAATGTCAATAGAGGATCAAGCTTAGGTATAGTTAGTATGCCATCACTAATAGGATTAAGACTAGGATGGGCTACTTAAATAGATGAGATTAAATTAGTCTAGCATATCATAACTAACATCTCTCGAGGAAGTAAGTTGGAAGGATCTAAGTATCTAGAGAAATGGTAAGGTCCTATCATTACATGATCAATGTGCATACTCTGAAGGGTCTCATTAGTAACTAGAGGTGAATTAGTGTGTGTAGACTCATTCTCAAACCTATGAACATCAAGTGAAGAAAAAACTAGTATCATGTACTATAGAAGGAGAAGTAACTACATGAACATAACTAAAATCATGTTGTAAATAATAACTATATCTAAGTATATCCACATTTTTAGCCTAAAAAAGACAACTAAAAATGGATCATCTAAAGATTATCCATCATCATAATTAAAAGTGTGAAGATTAATAGTGCATGCATCAATGATTTTATCGATCAAATAAACATGATGGATGGAGTGTTTTGTTTTTGTAAAAGTGACATGAATTTTATCAAATGGTGTTTGATGAGACTGAGGTCATAGAAGAAGTAATTGAGAAATTACGTGAGGAGAGATATCAAAAGTTTTAATTTTTAATTTGATCTCATCAAGTTCATCATTGTTTGAATCTAAAATGTTAGGTGGTGTATTTCTTGTTAATTCAAGGTAACCATTATAACATCTAGTGGAGTCGATTGGGTAATTAAAGTGTTGTGACTCATGAAAAGGAATTCTAGGTAAAGATTTGAGGGTAGTATTTTAAAAACATATCATTCTTAGAATTGTTCAATATTCCTTGGATTGGTATCTCCTTAAATCTTGTATATGGCACCATTATAGGAAAATTTATCACATTGGCATGCTAAGATGATATGGTTCTCATGCAGTGTGTCCAAGGTCAGTTGAGTAAGATGTTTTATGGTAGTTAGAAATTAAATATCATGACTTTGATGCACACCATGATAGGGGGAACTATGATAGGAATCCAAACATAACCTAAAGGAGGCATTTGTATTTTGTCATATCCTTGGCATGTACTTTGAGTAGATTTTAAATTACATTCAGAATATCCAAGTGTTTTAATAAAATCAAGGGAATCTATGCAAGTGTTTTAACCTTCATCAATCAAGGCACACTTAACTTGGATATTACCTATTTGGATTTTGATGAACAATGCAGGATCATCTACAAGAATTAATATATCATTAGGAATCATTGAATTGATAAGGAATTTGAGTGAAAGATAAGTATATACCATTTCCTCAATGTGGATAGACAATATTCACACTGCTTAAGAATATTAACTTCAGACCTTGATAAAGTATCTTTCTACCCCACAAGTGGAGGACAAGGGATGTTAATTTAAAATAAGAATTGCATTATATTATTATGATGATGAGGGGAAGTTATCATAAGTTATAATAAAGTTATTTGAGATGGGAGATGTGAAAGTTCAATTATAGGATCCCAATCATCATATCCCATTAGAATTTTATTGAATAAAGGTGTACAGTGTTGAATTAAATCCTTTAAGTGTGTACTAAAAGTGAATTTAAAGTGACATTGGTAAGGTGTATGGGATTTTGTTAATGTGGGTTAAATGATTGTATTTTATTTTGTTAACTTAGATGAAGTGGTTGAATCATTTTTTTTGTCTTGTGAATGAGAAGAATAGGTACCATTGATAGAATATTTTGGGATTTCTAAGTGAGGTATCTTAGTTAAAGAAAGGGTAGAATTTATATCTATAGTATATTATTTATTATCTAACTATATTAATTTATTGGACATTTATAAGTTTTTTAAATTTATTGGAATTGATTCCATGTGGCCCAATTTTGTGAGATGAGATGAGATGGGGAAGAATCTTGAACAATATAGAAAGTTGAAAAATTATTATAGTTGGATGTTAGATAAGGATTGATATAGGAAACTAATATCCTCATATTATTCATATTAACAATACTCTCATCATGCATGTTAACATTATAATCCACAAAACTTTTGACATTATTAGTAGTGGGAGTTTGGGTAGTACTAGCTTGATGAATAGGAAGAGGATCCTTCTAAATAGTTGAATCTGTGTTTTCTTGATTGATGGATTCATGTTTAGTTTTAGTTTGATGATACTTAATTGTTGCTTCATAATCTTATTGACGTGTACAAATGAATGATTCATGATAAAAATTAAGTCCAATAAGGTATTATATAGCAAAGTTTCTTAATTGGTGACAAGTTTCATGAGAATGGCCCTAAATTACATGATACCATCATAATTTGTATGGATAATACCAATTTTTCGTAGGGGGATTGGGATTAATATATCATTGTGAATGTTGAAAAAGACATTTTGGAATCTCTACCAATAAAAGTGGTTTATGGATATCTACATCATTTACTTGAGAAAATGTAGAACCAGAATGAGGATTATTGTAAATTGATGATGAAAGAATAGGCTCCATGAGACCATTAAAATAAATGGCTTGAATGTTGTGTATGAAACCAAAGGTATCCATAACAACATCATTTTTTGCATGTCTATTTTTATATTTCATAAGCATTTGAGTCCCTATGGGAGGGTGTAAAGGCTCAAATTGTCATATAAGAAAGTATTGACATTTGGCTTGATTGAGGACATCTTCTAGAGATTTTGGAGAAAGAGTCCTCACACGATATTGTAGTTTGGAGTGGAGATAATTATTGAATAATTAAAATATATTATCATTAGAAATGTTATGTTCAACTTTTTTAGATAAATATTTCTACTTTTTGATGAATACTTCAGTCATTTTGAACTATAATTGTTTACAATTGATCAAATGAGCTAGGTTATTTTCAAAAATATCATTAGTTTGGAATTATTGAACCAATACATTGAATAAATTTTCAAAGCTAGAGATATAATGAGTTTTGATTTGATTATACCAATCTAGAGCACACCTAAAAAGGTTTTAGCTAAGAGCTTAGTCACGGTGAAAATATAGAGTTTAACCCAAACTTTGTAAATGTTTCCAAAAAATTTCAAATGTAAGGCTAGATAAATGGATCCATTATAGGTGATAGTTGTAACCATGCCACCTATGCCAATGTTTGCATTATAAGGAACTAAAGGTTCATTTTGAAAATGTTCAATAACTTTTTTAAGTGGAGGTTGATGGGGGGCATTAGGATTTTTCACCTCCCATTTAGTAGGTTGAGGATGATTTTGGAAATGCATTAGCTGATTTTTTCATTTACAACATTTTATTGGCACTAGAGGTTTTGAAATTAACCATTTGATTTAAAGTTTGTAATAATAGTTGATTAGTATTGATGATATTTTGACTAGTGGAAGCAATTTTGGATAAACTAGTGGTATGCAAGGCATTAATAGTTTGAGATGCACTAGTGTTTGTATGAGTTTGAGTATTAATATGATCATTTTTAGTAGACCTAGTAAAGGTCACACCTACCATTTTTTGTAAATGGTTAGCATGGGGGATGAAAAAGGCATGGAAGATGAGGACATGGTAGCATAGGAAGGCATTATAGAGGAGCAATGTGTGACAAAAGTCATAGAATGGCTTACCCCAGATCTTGTATCAAAGTTAGGTGAAGATGAATGGGGTTATCCCATGTGAGATCCCATCATGATATTATAAATGATTATGGTATCCTTACCCTGACATTAAGGGTTTTCATTGATGAAATACATCATTTCAGCTATATATTCAAGATCACTATCATCCTATACTATAGGTATGAATAGATAATTAAGAGAAGTATAATGGAGATGAGTTTCATAATTTGTAGTTATAGTAGTAAATTGGATGTTTCTAAGATCAATATTATACACCACATGATACGGTAGATGCACCTTAGAGGTGTATGTGGATTAGTAAGACTCATCATGTTAGTTTGGTTTTGTTTTAGAACTTCATCAAACAAATGTTTCATAATTAAAAATAAACTTATTTGGACACTTACTATAGAATTGAAAGTTTTAAAAGATGAAAATCAATCAAATAAATTTGGTTGATCTAGTTAGACTGACGATAGGAAAAAATAATATGTAAATTGACTAGATTGAGTTGCTCAATTTAGTTAGATAAATATGATAGAAGAATAGTCTATTAACTAAATAGATCAAGTTGATTGATCTATTTGCATAGATAGGATAAAATAATGATCTGTAAAATGACTAGATTGAGATGGTCGATCTAATTTAAAAGACATGATAAAAAATAGTCTATAAGCTAACTAGATCAATATGGTTGATCTGATTAGAAAAATAGGAAAACATAATAGTTTATAAACTAAATAAATCAAGTTGGTTGATCTAGTTAAAAAAATAAGAAAATATAACACACAACACAGACTTGTATCAACACTAACTAAAACAATCTACAATAAAATATAGAATGGAAAACAACAAGCAATACAAATGTAATTTTTGTAGCTACTAATGTTAACTAATTATCTAAAAATAAAATAATTAGATTTTACTAAAAGGTTTTATTTGATAATGTAGGCTTTCAAATATATTGGCTTGTCTATTGGATAGTGCCGATCCAATATTCCAAAGTGATAATTATGAAGGAAGTATCATTCTCATATCCCACTAAACCTAGTTTAAAGGTAAGATGGAAGTAACTTCTTATCACTAACCACTCACTGATGGACCACACAATCAAATAGATGGATAAAATCCTAATATTGAATACCAAGTGAAATCCTATGCTCCAAATTATTGTGAGGTATATGGAGACTAAACACCATGTTTAGATCTGTACTATGTCTGTGAGTATTGGGGAAAGTCCCTCATGTCATGATATATATAAACAATATACAAGGACCATAAATAGAATATTGAATATCCATTTATGGCATTAGCTAATTAGTTTTAAAACTACCTATACATAATTTAAAGGAAAATCCAAATAAGATGAAAATAAAGGTAAAAATCAATTTGTCAAAAACCAAGTTACAATTTTTGAATGTAAATAAATAGGTATCCAACTATTTTATTTCAAAATTAAAAGTGTTTTTTTAATTACTATGAAAATACATTTAATTTTATGCCCTTATGTTAAAAAATGAAACACAAAGAATATAATCGAGCAAGTAGATCTAATTGAGCAAACAATATAGAACATAATCAAGTTGTTTGAATCAATCTATTTCAAAATAGGTCCATGCAAACAAAATTGACCATGTTCATTTAGTTTTATGTCAAAAACTAGACATATAACTATATCGAGTAGGTCGATCTAGTTGATTGTGTGGTTAGAATTTTACAAAATTGAAAAATTGAGGAAAACAATAGGAATTTTGAATTTGAATTGAAAAACAATAAATACAATTTAATTAAAATGGAAATATAAAGTTGTTAAGAATGAACCTAGAGGATAAAAAATATGGTTGTAATGAACCTAAAGGAATGAACCTAGAGGATATAATTTTTTATTAATGTAATGGTTTATACATGTGTATATATGTTTGAATAAAAATGACCTTTTATTTTTCTATTTGATTATTAGAATGGAGATTCCTACCTATATATAATAAGGAAAAAATATAGGTGTTTATATTTTGATTTCATCTAGGAATAAACTCACAAAGGTATGCATTTTTTTAATGTATAAATTTAAATAAGGATTTTTAATATTTTTTATCAATACTCGTGCAAATTATACTGATGTGAATCTTTTGTTTATGCATTGTTTTCTAAATACATATAGTAATCCTATTGAAATTATTGGTAGGGGAGAAGTGTTAGAGACAAATTAAATTGAATTTAGGTGCTATATTTTTATTATTAGTTAGTTGTTTTACAAAGTTAACATGCACTTAAATTTTTTATTATTAATAACTTTGAGCTAATTATGAAGTCTTTTTTTGTGTGTATGTAAGGTCTAACCCCTTGAATTTTTTAATATTTTATTTTAAAACACTCAACATCCAATATCACTTATAAAAACCATTACTACAATGAAATCTAAGCCATCAAATACATAACAAACTTATGCACCAATGAATCTATGTGCATTTCTCTTGTCCATACTAATAAAAAATAATAGATCCCTTGAAATAAATAACCAAAGTGGATTTGTTACACAACTACAATTGGTTGGAGGATTTGGATAAATGTGGAGAAGAGGAAAATCTATTACATTCATAATAAATGTTGGTTAATAAATTTAATGTTATGGGAGTAGTCTAGATCGACTATTCGATTAATAAAGAGGACAAGCTAAAATTATATACACCATAATAGTTCCTTATGAAAAGGACACTTTTCAATCTATTAAATATGTGTTGAATATATAGATAAAATATCTCTCAATAAATAAGATGCCCCTAGTGGTGATGGGAGATTCAAGCAATAGAAATAGTGAAAAGGTGCATAAAATAGAGCAACCATGCATGAAGGAAGACTAGGCTAAAGCAACAAACCACCAAGAGACTTTATAAATTAGTGAAACATGAAACATCTAAAAAAAACCCATGAAATTTGGATAAATTGACATTTTATTCACAATAAAATAGAGTAACCATGCATGAAGGAAGACTAGGCTGAAGCAACAAACCACCAAGGGACTTTATAAATTAGTGAAACATGAAACATCTAAAAAAACCCATGAAATTTGGATAAATTGACATTTTATTCACAATAATACATCCTTATATAAAGGATTCTATCAATCTATCAAAGGTAGCCATCACTAATATGAGAGTTTCTCCTAAGATAACTATAAAAGAAGAGAGATGAACATAATACAAAATAACCTCATAAGGAAGGAGGAGTAGTGTGAGGGATAAGAATATGAATTATTGAGGTGCACACATATATATCCCTCACGTATAATTATTATGATGCCACTACAATTGATTTGAAATCCATCCTAGATAAGAAGATGCCTGCATATGATTTGGTGTAAAGTGCATGACCTATGCATTCAAGGAAACATATGAATCTAAAATAATGTTAGGAGAAACATGCTTGACTAAATTAGTCTTAGGGTTCTCATGCCTAAGTGAAGGTGTGACAAAACTCTTAAGTAGCTCAATATTCATATGGAGAGAAGACTGAAAATAAGAAATAAAGTTGAGATGGCATCAAGTGATCGTAAAGAATATGAAATACCTACCTCATTACCAATGTCATGAAAAGTATTCTAGTGGGTAGGGTGTATAGGAGTAACAATGCCTTGTAAATTTATATTAGGACCTATTTCTAAGTTGACCCATGAAACAAAGTATTGATGCAGAGATGAAACTTATTGAGGCCATAACTTTTGATTTGTAACTCTATCTGAGCTCTTGTTTATTCCAAAATGACTCTATTGAAAATTTTAATTTGAATATATCCTATATTATCTAGTTATGTATGTTTTAAAAAAAAAATTAAAGGCCTTACATGACCATCTGAGGGTTTGAAAACACATTTTAATATTTTTCCATTTTTAGAAATAACATATTTTTGTACCTAGACATGAACTTTAATTGAAATTATTCCATTGGGATAATTTGAGTGTTTCTAAGATATGTGAATATTTTTAGGCCCATCTAAGCTTTCATGAAAGACTTTTTAAAAAGTAGTCATAAAATTACTAGAAAACAAAATTTAATAAAAATAATAAATTTATAAAAATTACATGGGTCAGTTAGCTTTAGGTAGATTTTGGTTTATTTATATTTTTTAATTATGCATGCTAACTCCAATTCTGATTTGATATTTATTTAAATACCCTATTTTAATATTTTATTGGTTCAATGAGGAGAACTAGTAGAGAATTTTACTTTAATGTAATTTTTGAGTTTATGCCTATTGATATTTTATTTAGCTATTATGTATTTTCATTATCTAGTATAAGAGCAAGTTCAAATCTTGGAGGTATTACCTTTGTGAATTGATATTTTATATTTTGGTATAATATTATGTGATTGAATAATAAGTTTTAGATATGGTGAGAGGACAAGGATGAGGAGGAATTGAGGAAATGAATAGGACTATGCAAGAACTATAGAGGCAAGTGGAACAACTAACTTCAATTATTGCAAATCAAAGACAAAGGCAATTAGAGATGAAATAGAGGAAGAATCAGATCATGAAGATGAAATTTGTTGTTTCCAAAATCAGCTTAGCTTGTTTTTGGGAACAACCCCCTACGAAACTTGTATGTTTCGTCTTTTGTTTCCCTAAGTTCATTTTTCGAGACAAATTTCGAATTCGTTCTCATCTTGGCCTCAGAACGTGAAAGTGGTTACAATCTCATCTTGGCCAAGTTTTCCCTCCCCCAGACTCTCCTTCTGGAGTTAGTCTTTGCATTTCCTTCCATTTTTGTGCAAAGGAGGCAAATTTTGCCACCCTTGCATTTTTTCTTCAAGGGCGGCAAATTTTGTTGCCCCTGCACTTTGACCTACAAGGGCAGAAAATTTTGCCGCCCCTGCACTCGGATGAACCAAAACATGCAAGGGCGGCAAATTTTGTCGCCCTTACACGTCTCAATTTTTGTGCACGACATTTATTGCCACGTGTGGTGGGTGGTTGGGGTCAATTTTCACCCCATTTAAACCGATTTGAGCCTCTCTTCTCCTCATTGCTTCCTCCTCTCCTCCTGCCCCTTGCACCTAAGCAACCCAGTTGACAAGTTAAAGTGCATTTTGGTAGATTCAACCTCGTGGCATGTGCAGTTTCTCAAGTAGGTCTCATTTTTTGCTTTTATTTCTTTTTCTTTTCTAGTTTCTACTTAGTGTTAAGTTGTTTGTTGTTGTTTTTGCTTTATTTTTCTCTCTCTTTCCTTCCACCCGCATCCCTCCTCTCCTTACCACGGACGTTGTTTCTTTTTCCCTCCCCCTTTGCCCGCGGGTTTCCATCAGAAACTCACGCGGGTCGCATTTTTTGCCACCCACATTTTTTCCTCCACCCTTCGTGCAAGGGCAGCAAATTCTGTCGCCCTTGCACATTTCCTCCACCCTACATGTAAGGGCAGCAAATTTTGCCACCCCTGCACGTTTCCTCCACCCTACGTGCAAGGGCAGCGAAAATTGCTGCCCCTACATTTTTCAACCCTGTGTGCAAGGGTAGTGATTTTTGCTGCCCCTACACAATTTTCCAAGTGAAAAATATAGGGGCGGTGATTTTTGCCACCCCTACATTTTTTAAGCTTTTGCAAGGGCGACGATTTTCACTGCCCCTGTATTTTTCCTCCAAATTTTTCTAACCCTGGAGTAATTTTTCCAAGTTGTCCCTTTCCTTCCTTTTCTTCCTCATTTTTTGCTCCTTCTCTTGACCTAGCCTATTTAAGTGACCTCTAGTAACCAATATCACTTAATTTGTGCTTTTTCCCCTCTCATCCTCTCTCCTCTAATCTGTGATCATGACTGTAGCACCTTCAGTGAACTCCTGCACTTCTGCTCCTGTTCGATCAAGATCATCCTCCATGACGAAAGCGTCTCCCAAGAAAGCAAAAACCATGAAGTATAAGTACCATGGCATCTTCCCACTCACATCAGTCTCCTCAAATGTCGATGACATTTGAGACACTGAGATTGGCCACGTGGACATGGCCGAGTTCCTGGCGTAAACAAAGGCGACAAATCCCAGCACTGGGATAAAGAGGATCATTGAGAGCAACATCCACCTGGTGGCTACCTTTTTGGTAGCAGTGCATCATGCTAAGTTCATCCTTCAATGCGCATACTTCTACAACAAAGAGACCAAAATAGCCTCAAATGCCAGCAGTAACACAGTGATTCGGTTGGACCTCAAATTCATCGACAAAGTTTTCATGTGCCCTCCAGCCACCGAAGTAACCCAAATCGACTTCGAGAATGCATAAAAAGAGTATGATAAAGACCTTGAGAGGGCAAAGAAAGTTATAAACTACAAGTGGCTGAAGACCCCCAGGACCAGTCTCTCTAGATGGCCAAAGAACTTTCTGAGGAGCAATTTTGTCGAGGAAGTTGGTGACTTGATCACCCTTCTCAGCAGAGTACAGGGTCTCCCGTCTTCTTCACAGTTCCATGAATGGATGTATCTATTCATCAAGATCATCCTCCAGGGCAAGCAAACCATCTTTTGGGGAGAGCAAATTAGCAATGCCCTCCATGAGTAGTTAACCAAAGTACAGACTTCCTTCAAATTCTATATGACTTCATACCTGGTTTATATAGCTGCTGCAATGCGATCTTTCCTGGGATTAACTATAGTAGGAGATAGAAAGACCACCCCGGTCTACTCATATTATCCTTAGCTGACACTCTAAGGGTCAACACATCATTTCAAAAGAGTAAATGATGCCTTTTTTGCCATGTTTTTGTGTCTCTTCGATCCTCAGCTCGAGCAGAAGAGAATATCAGATGAGGCCTAGGCAGTGGTAAATGATTATGGCTACATGTTCCTCCAATTCCCCACATTCTGTTATCTTCAAGTCGGCTTTTACCAAGGCTACCCCTACATGCTTCCCAAGTTCCCTTTAGATAAATTAGTTCTAATGGAATTTACCGACAACTGGTTATTGTGCATACTAGACAGATGGAACTGAAGAGACTAGGTTTCAAGTTTCCAATCGAGATTGGCAGGTATTCTATTACAACATCAACCAAAGCCAAGGTCATGGAAACCAAAATGCAGATAGTTACTATCAAGCCATTTAAAAGATGAGAAAATTTTGACTACAGGGGTGTCAAGGAGAAGATCAGAAAGAAAACTCAGTCCCATGAACCCATGATCAAAGATATTTGGGTAGACCTAAGGACAGCTGAGGAAATTAGGAAAATGGACTATTGTAGGCTGACACTAGAGTAGATTGAATATCTCAGGCTTGCAGAGATCCCCTCTGATTTAATCGATGATGGAAACATCATAAATAGCAGGTATCTGGCAGAGAAGGTTGATGGTTCCCCTCTCCCTCCAGTTCAGTGGTCTCAGAAGGAGCTGACTTCTCTGAGAAAAAGATTCAAATCAATATTGGCTAACACCAATGATTGGTTAGCAGCTAAAGGAATCACCCTGAGGGAATTTGTTACAGGTTCAGAGGCTGAATACTAGGCAGAATTAAAGAGGAAAGTAGAGAACAAAACCAAAAACAAAGGTGATGTCCCTTCTCCTTCTAGGCCTCACAAGCCTAGGATCATCTTTGTATCCAAGAAATCAAAGACTGCACAAGGGCCAGAAGCAACAACAAAAGGAACCAAAGAACAGAGCCCTCAGGCATAGGCAGCTCAGCCCATGGAGAAAGATGATCAACCGTCAGGGCAACCAAGTGTTGGGTCTCCACTCTCACAGGAACAAGCACAGCTGAGCAAGAGCATATCTCCTTCTCCCCCTTAGTCTCATGTGGTTCCCTCTTCTCCCATCTCTCCTATTAGTGTTCCCTCCTCTGGAGCCACTTCTCCTTCCAGAGTTGTATTTGATGATCCTCAGGGTCCTTCTGGAAGTTCCCCTCGCTCTTCTGGATCCATTCCAAGTCTATCATCTCCTTCCTTCAACTTGCCAGCAAGCCCTGCACCTGAGCCAAAATCAGTAGTTGGTGCAATTTTACCAGTTACTCCAACTGCAACTATTGTCACCACTAGAAGTGTGGAAGCTGCTACAGTAGCACTAGTAGAGACAACCATTGCCACAACAGGTACTTCCTCCCACCTTGGATGTCTGCTTTCACGCCAAAAAGAAATAAGATGGGCATCTTCCCAGATGAGTTCGACTTTGGCAAGATAGTGCCGGTGAAAGCAAAGGCTCCAAAGAGGCCAAGAATCCTCTCCAAATTAGTCGAAGAAAAGGGACAAAATTTTTTGGAAATTGCCAAGCCTCCACAGGATGCAACCCTTGAGGGTTTCAAAATGAGCAGCTATTCCATCTCTCATGTTGAACTTGGCAAAGTTACTCACGAAGGTGTGAAAAGTGATCTTCAGTCGGCTATGGACATCATGGTCTAGAAATTCGATCGGGAGAAGGAAATGAAGGATTATTACAAGGCCAAAGTAGAGTAGCTAATGGCGGTAATAAAAAGGTTCACTCTTCCTTTTGAAGCAGCAACTCCAGAGGCCTTCTCTGTGGATGACTCAGTCATTCAAAAAGCAGAAAAGACTTATTCAAAAGGGAAAGTCCTGGAGGACTCTATCAAAAAGATGCATACTCAGGGAGTTTCTCTGCTTACAAAAGTAGCAAAAAAGACAAGAAAAATGAAGAAGGTAAAAACACAGGTAGATGACTTCATCTCCCTCATTTCTCAAGAGATTGATAGCTTGGAGAAAGATCTTGACAGATGGAAGGAAATGAAAAATCTCAAGAAGAGCACCCTGATATCTATCGGTGTCATCTCCAACAAGGACTCCTATGTTGAGATCAAGGATTCACTGGTCTTCAGAATCCAGGTACTCAAGGACTTAATTGATGATCTTAAAGCTTTCAAGGAAGCTAGTGAGAAGATTGACCTAAGCCTACTAAATAAATTAGAAGAGCTGCCATGCAACTTAACCTCTAAGGACAATCAGTTCCTTCTGGCAGAAGAGATGATTCAGAGTTTCAAGGAAATAATTCGGAGAAATTTTGAAGAAAAATCCTTCTCAATGTCTTCGGTGGACAACATTCTAGATGCTCGGTTAACTTTGGAGAGTCTAAAATCTAGGCTAACTAGCCACGCTAAAGCCATCACATCATTGAAGGATGCACTAATCAGAGCAAGAATCGTCTCCAAGAACGCAGTTGCACCAGACATCATAGGAATTCAAGCATCTATCGCCATGTATGATGCTCATCTGAAGAAACCTGGTGGCCAGAACTGATTCTCTCTCTCTCTTTTCTTTCTTCTTCTCTCCTTACGCACTTATGTTCTGTACAAAGTGCATGCAATTTTGAAATATGTAATTACATGTAAAAAGTTCAAAAAATATCTGAAAGTCAAAGATGAGTCATCTTTGACTAAGATATTTTGTATATTTTATTATTTTCTATTTTTGAAGATTTTCTCCCTATATATAGTGGAGACCTCATTTGTAAAGGATCTTGGAAAAATTAATAGCAAATACTCTACTGAAATTGAAGCAACTTTTGAGACTTTGTGCTCAAATTTGTAAATCATATTTTGTTGAATGAATGAGAAGCAGGTTATTTTAGACTTTGTGTTGAGATTGTCTGTGTTATTTAGGAAATAGTTTTTATGTCCTTTTTCCTGGTAATATCTAATTCATCTGATTTAATAAGCAAAGTGGGTGTGTTTATATTATCTAATGGTGCTTCTAGAGGGTAGAAGATAGACCTTGTGCTGCTTTTACCTTTGAGATTCAGTTATCTTTTGTAGTTTTAGGTGAAGACTTTGTGCTTCACTTTACTCTACGGTTGTACTTGTTCTAAATTGGTGAAAGAAGCTACAGAAGACTTTGTGCTTACGTGAGCGTTCTTGTGGACTTTGTTACTTCAGGTGATTTCTTGCTCTCTGTTTAATATCAATCCTAAAAGAAGATGAGTGTTGTTAGCTAAAGGCCAAAATTTTCTCTCTTTTGTTCTTTGTACATTACCTCTGAAAAAAGAGAGGTAGATGCTGTTATACCACCCCCTATGTTATTTTTTGCTTAATTATATACATATATCCAGCATGTAAGTATTTATAGGGAACCTCCCCTTGATGAGAGGAGAGATTTACTTCGTCCAGATCTGGTAAACCCATACTATTTGTGGTGTAAATCTCCCTATGTTGTGGTTGATATACCCATTTTGTCATCAGTTAGTTGATGACAAAATATTCACCCAACAAAATTGCAAAACTATGAATGATAAAAACAACCATAAATGAAAGAGAGTATGGTTATGGATTTAGAGGAAGGAACAAAGGAATCAAGGTTGACGTTATAGATTATGGAGGTAGTTTAAAACCATAATATTTCATAGATTGGATGAACAACATGGATAAGTATTTTGAATGGAAAACAACAAGATAAAATAATAAAGTAAAGTTTAAATTCATGAAATTGAAGGGTCATACAATGATTTGGTGGCATCACTTGCAAAAATAGATACAAATAAAGGGTAAAGATATTATCAACATGTGGAGCAATATGGAGAATAATCTAAGGGAGAAATTTCTTCCTATGGATTATGCATAGAATCTATACAAAATATTTCATAATTTAAGGCCAAAGTATCATGATATATAAGATTATACAAATGAATTTTATAGACTTTCCATATGAGTGGAGCATGATGAAACTGAATAATATATGGATCCAAGGTATGTAAATGGTTTAAAGTTTTTTATTCAATATTAATTAAGCATTCATATAATATTTTGCATGGAGGAGGTTTGCCAATTTACATTGAAGGTAAAATAAAAACAAATAGATATACTTTCAGAAGATCATCTTTTATTGGGCCAAAAAGATTAAAATACCCTCCAATAAGGGAACAAGGTGGGTTTAATCCCACTAGAGGAGAATCATCACATGGTGAATAAAAGTAAGAATATAATAGACAAGAATTTTAATAATAAAAAAGATGAAGAGGATTTTAGAGAGGACAAGGTTATGGTGGTTCTAGAGGGTGTTTTACAAATCAACATAGGTATTATGTTTGTTATAGATGTGGATAAGAATGACACAAAGCATTTGAGTGTCCACACTATAAATAACAAGAAATGATGCAATAGGATCTCCCAAGAGTGAATTTAGTTGAGGCTGAGATAGAAGAACAAAATATTAAAATTATAGAGTAGATATTAGAGAAAATCTCATGATGAGGAGAAAAATGTTTGCTCTAAGGAAAGAACAATTGAATAATAAGGAATGTGGTGATGCATGGTTGCGAAAAAATATTTTTTGAACAAGGTGCACTTCAAGGGGTAAGATATATAAAGTAATTATAGATGGTGATAGTTTTAAAAATATGGTTTCTAAGGACATGGTTGAGAAACTAGGTTTACAATGTGAGAAATATGCTTATCCTTATCAAATTTCATGGTTTAAGAAAGGAAATGAAGTTATAGTAGATAAAAAGTGGTTAATCTAGTTTTCTATAAGAAAGACTTACAAAAATGAAATATGGTGTGATGTTTTACTAATGGATGCATGTCACATGTGGTATTGGGAATGCCATGGAAATTTGATAGAAAAGTAATTCATGATGGAACAAAGAAAACATATAATTTTTGAAAAGGTAGTAACAATTTAGTTTAATTTACTCTTAAAGAATAAGTGTAAGCTGATAGCATGTTATCCACAAAATAATTTATCAAAGACATGAAGATGATTGGTTGTTGTTATGCATTAATAGCAAAAAAATACACATAAATGGTGAAAATACTAGCATAAGTAGAAGTGTTAAAACAATTTATAGATGTTATACCTATTGAGTTAGCAGATGGTTTACCACCAAAGAAAGACATTTAGTATCATATTGATCAGATTCTAGGATCATCTCTACCCAACCATGTAACTTATAGGATGAGTCCAATAAAATATTCAAAATTGAATAAACAAGTTACTGAATTGGTGATAAAGGGTGTAGTAAGGGAGAGAATGAGTCCATGTGCAACACCAATAGTATTAACTCCAAATAAAAACATAGGGTGGAGGATGTGAGTGCATATTAGATAAATCAATAAAATTATTATCAAATACATATTTCCTATACCTTATTTATATGATACGATGGATGTTATTGCAAGAGAAAAATACTTTACTAAGATTGAACTGAGGAGTGGTTACTATCAGATTCAGATTCATGAAAGAGATGAATGGAAAATAACATTCAAGACTAGGGATGGATTATATGAGTGGATGGCGATTCCATCCAAATTATTGAATGCACCCAACACATTTATGAGGGTGATGAACATAGTTCTAGGAGATTACATTGGTATGTTGTTGGTGGTTTATTTTGATGATATTTTGATATTTATTAATAATAAATAATAGCACTTAAGGCATTTGATAATGGTACTATAGTTACTAATAATGGAGAAGTTGTATGAAAATTTTAAGAAGCACATGTTTATGTCAAACATTTTGGTATTTTTGTGATTTGTAGTTTTATAAAATGGTGTAAGAATGGGTGAACAAAAGGTAAAAGCAATTTTTGAGTGGACTATTCCAAATAGAATCATAGAGGTAAGAAGTTTCCATGGTTTTACAAATTTTTATAGAAAGTTCATTAAAAAATTTAATAGTATTATTAAACCAATAACATATTTCATGAGAGGAAAATAATTTGTGTATATAAGAGTATTAATAGAAAGCTTTGATTTATTAAACAAGAAGTTTATATAAAAATACATTTTAGCATTACCATATTTTAATAAAGTTTTTGAGGTGGATTTTGATGCTTCATATGTGGAAATTTTGGTTATGTTGAGTCAATAAGGAAAGCCAATAACATATTTTAGTGAGAAATTGAATGAGGTAAGAAAGAAGTATTCTACATATGATGTTGAATTTTATGTCATTGTATAATCATTAAGTCGTTATAGGCATTACCTAGTGCCTAAAGAGTTTATCTTATTTATAGATCATAAGGCCTTTAAGTATGTGAACACGTAAAAAAAAGTTAGATAGTAGACATGAAAAGTGGGTAGATTTTTTATAGGGATAAAAAATTGAAATATGAATCAATAAATCATAATTGGTAGATGATGCTTTGAGTAAGAGAGTGGCGTTATTAACTACTATAGTGATTGAAGTGGTTGGATTTGAAGTTGTTAAGGAATTATATGATATTGATCCAAAGTTTGGTGACATAGTTGAGTAATTCAAGAATTCATTAGTAGGTGAGATGCATATTATTCATGATGAGTACCTTATACATGATGATTATCTCTTCAAATGAAAAAAATTATGTATTCTAATTTGGTCTCTAAGAGACAGTATTATAAGATAATTTCACAGTGGTTGTTTGGCTAGATATTTTAGTAAGGCTAAGACAATAGATTTGGTGGAAAAGTATTTCTAGAAAAATAAGAAAAGATATGTTGATTGATATGTTTCAAGATGTATGATATGTCAAGTTGTTAAAGACCATGCATAAAATATAGGGTTGTATATGCCATTACCAGTTTCAAGAGAACCATGGATAGATTTGAGTATAGATTTTGTGTTGGGATTTCCAAACACATGGAGAGGTAATGATTCACTTTTTCCTTTTTAGATAGTTTTTATAATATAGTTCATTTTATTGCATTTAATAAACTAATGATGCCACTAGAGTTGCATAATTATTTTTTTTAAAGATGTTTTAAGGTTGTATAATGTTACAAAAATTGTTACATTAGATAGGGACACAAAATTTATAAGTCATTTTTAGAGGAATTTATGAAATAAAATGGTAACTAAGATATAATTTAGTAGTGCATACCATCCACAGATAGATGGATAGACAAAATTTGTAAACAGTATCTTGAAAAAATTGTTGAGATGCATAGTTGGAGAGAATCCCAAGCAATGTAACATAGTTATATCATAGGTTGAGTTTGCATACAATAGTTCAATGAACATATCAACAAGAAAAAAATATTTTAGATTGTTTATGAGAGAAATCTCGTGGTTTTTTTGTATTTGGTGTAGTTATCAATTGTCAAGCATGTTAATGATGATGCAGATACATTTGTAGAGTATACACAATAATTACAAAAAGAAGTGACGAGAAAGATACAAGAAAATAATGAAAAGTATAAATTAGAAACAAATGTCAAAATAATGCCAAAGGTATTTAAATAAGGACATTTACTAATTTTTCACTTGAGAAAACAATTATTTCCAATAAGCACATACAAAATTTTGAATTAAAAGAAAATTGGGTTATGTAGAATTATGAAAAAAATCAATGGCAATGCTTATAAGGAGAGTTTACCTTAAAATTTTGATATCTCTCTAGTAATTAATATTTTATATTTATATAATTTTAATTCAAAATATGGTGAAGGGGAATAAAATGAAGGAATAAATTGGAAGCAACATGTACCAAAGAATAAGAAATAAAAGATATCACAAGTTTTAAATAAGAACATAGTGCACACAATGCAAGTTATAACAAGTATTTGGTAGAGTGGGAAGGACTAAAATAAGAGGACAACACTTGGATTTCATGGGAGATAAAATATATTGAAAATAATAAATGTCAAGATTTCAATCAAGGCAACTCATAGGTGCTGAGTTGTTTTCAACTAGAGGAGAATGATGTGGAGATAAAACTTTTGAAGGCCATAACTTTTGATTCGTAATTTTGTCTGAGCTCTCGTTTGTGCCAAAAAAATTGTATCAAAATTTTTAATTCATCCATAATTATTCCTATCTAATTATGGATGTTTTTAAAGCTTTTTGGAGGCCATACGTGACCATCTGAGGGTCTAGAAACACTTTAAATATTTTTTTATGGATTTTTTCATTTTTAGAAATAACATATTTGTGTACCTGGACATGAACTTCAATTTAATTTTTTCCATTAGGATAATTTTAGTGTTTTGAATATATGTGGATATTTTTAGGTTCAATCAAGCTTGCATCCAAAACTTCAAAAAATAATAGTTGAAAATTTGCTAAAAGATAGAAGTTACTAAAAATAGTAATTTTTAAAAATTTCATGGGTTAGTTAGCTTTAGGTAGATTCTAGTTTTTTTATCCTTTTTTATATTAATTTAAACTTAAATTTTGATTTTACATTTATTTAAAGATTCTATTATTATATTTTATTGATTTGATGAGAATCAACAAAGAATTTTGCTTTCATGTAATTTTTGAGTTTATGCTTATTGATATTTTACTTAGCTAGTCTGTATTTTCATAAAATATGTGGTAACTAAAAATAATAGTATGATTATAAAAATAACCAAGAATATAGCTTGGTGGATCATAAGTGGGATGTGAAAAAGGTGTATCAACATGAGCATTAGATATAGTATCAAGATTAGATATGAATAAATCAAGGTCAATAGGTTTAGGTGCAATGACTATAGGTAGACTAGGAGTATGGAAATGTATGTCAAACACATCAATATATTGCTGAAAATGGTAAATTTTGTCTTATATGGAGTGTATGAGGGCATCCTTGCTAAGAATGAGAGATCTTAGAAAACATTTTTTATTCTTGATTTTCATGTTCTCTTCTATGTACTGAATGGATGTCATTTTAAAAATAAAGAAACAAAGGCCTTAAAATGAACCTCAAACAAAAAATACACTCAACAAGATGAACTCTCTCCACCCCCTCCCCCTCCAAACTTCTTATAATGACACATAATTTTTATAATGTTTTACTACAATAAAATGATTATCATAATCAATAAAACCCTATAATAATCTATAGTACACACAAAGTTATATCACCTCACATGAATATAAAAATATGCAGAAAACCAAACTTCCCTTATGCATTTTCTCATAACAAAAATATATCATGTTTTTTTTCTTAACAAATTCAAACCACAAATTTAATCCACACTGAATATATTAAAACTTAAGGACTCTTTGAAAAAAACTTGTTTGAATTTTATTTAACATATCTTAATATGTGATACATTCTATCTTTTACATAAATACAGAATATGTACCAAACATTTAAAAATGCATTTCCAAAGCATGCAGAAGTTTTTACACAATACACATAGTAAATATTTTTAGACCATAAAAAATTATAATAAAAATAAAATGTAGTCAATGATGAATTTGTTCATAAATAATGCATATACGTAATAAACATATGGCTCACATAATATTTTTAAAAATTGTGATGAAATATGGACACAAAATTAGGGAAAATAAAGGAAAATCATGTGAATATATATATATATATATAACAAAAAAATGGACAACTTTTAAAATTGGAATGACATCAATTTAATAATTAATTTGAACCTCAAAATTATAAAACTTATAAAATTGGAAAGGTATCAATTTTTTACTCTTTTAAAGAGTAATATATGTATGGTTAATTTTCATTTGACAGAACAAGTCTTATCTACTTTTGGTTACTATTTCTAGATTGCATTTTCTATAAAAAGAATATGAACAAGCAATAAATATAAACACAAACATGTACTTGCAATGCACAATGAGGTTAATATTTAGATGTAATTTCCACAAATAAAGCATATAATAAAGCAAAATAAATTATTACTATGAAAATAAAAAGAAACAAAAGCCTACTACACAACCAATATAACATCAAATCCAAAAAGTACTTACAAATATAAATTTATCAAAAATTTACATTATAAATATATAATTAACTGAGATTACAATGAGAAATACTCTAACATGGTGAATTCTTCTATACATTTTAATAAATATTCAAAAATTAATAAGCAACCATAACAATAATGCTCTGACCCTTAAACTCCTTCAAATGCTCTAACAAATGTTTCAAAATTAATAAAGAATAAAAATATCTTTTTCAGTTGTTAGGTCTTGAAAAACATGATACAACTTCTTCCCATATAGTATAACTATAATATATTAACAATCAAATCATATAACCAAGTGTGTATATCAATACGTTTATTTGCAAAATTTTCACCATCTATGATATATATATATATATATATATATATATAAAACAAGTTTTTATTACCAACTAAACATTACACATTGCACTTTCTCAAACCAAAACGTATTGGTTCTTATGAAATTGGAATAGTTTCAATTTTGTACTCTTTTAAAGAAAAATGGGTGTATGGTAAATTTTAGTTGACAAAGAAAGTCCTCTTTAATTTATTTTACTATATTAGATTCCATTTTATATAAAAATAATATGAACAAGAATGAAAATATAAATATAAACATATGCTTGTAATGAAAAATGAGATTAACAACCAAATGTAGGTTCCACAAAGAAGACCTATAATGAAGAAAAAACATATCATTAAATGTAAATAATAACAACAAAAGAACATTGTGGAAGATTAATTGAACAAAACTAATATAACATCAAATCCAAAAATTAATTACAATAAAAATTATATCAAACATTTGTATTTTACATAAATAAATACTGGCGATTAGAATGAACAATACTATAATGTGGTGAATTATTTTATATATATATATATATGAACAAATAAAAAATTAATAAACAACCAAAATTACAATGTTATGACTATAAAACTCCTCCAAATGATCTACAAATGATTTTAATTTAATAAGTAATAATAATAACTTTTTAAGATAGTAGGTTTTTAAAAGTAAGATTCAGCTTCTACCCATATAGTATACAACCAAGAGTGTAGCTCAATACTTAATTTTTAATATTTACACTATAAATGACTTAGTTCAGATACTATGTATGTGTGTGTATGTCCAAAAATACCTTGGAAATTAAACTTTCTCAATCTAAAATGTATCAGTGCTTAAGAAACTTGTAATTTCTGTTATAGAATATTAATGGGTCTAATCCTCTATTTTCTAACTAGCACATAAAATTATGCATATTTAAAACACATAAATTTGAAGGAAAACTTATTTCATTTTTTATTATTTTAAAATATATATATTTTAAGGAAGACTTACTTAGATTCATTTCTCAATCTATGAAACACATATTCTAAGCAAAATCAAAACATAATATGTTTTAGTTTTGAAGCCTTCAAATGCTAAAAAAACAAATATATATATATATACATATATACATTTTTTAAACTCATAAATTTGAAATAAAACCTAACTATTTTGTTTTTTAAGTTTTTTAAACACATAAATCTAAAGGAAGACCTAATTTGTTTCATTTTTGAATGTATGAAACCATAAATTTGAAGCAAAAGCAAAACCTAGTCTATTTCAATTCTAAAGCCTTCAAATGCATATACTTGTAACAAACCCCATTATTTTCATCTCTAAATCTCTAAGACACATAAATTTGAAATGAAACCAACTCTTTTTTTTATGAAGGCATTTATATTTGAATAAAATTAACTATTATATTTTATTAATAAAGCTTTGTAAACACATATATGTGAATATACAACTTTGTTTTTAATTTGATCGGGTTAAAGACCAGATTTTAAAAGGCCCTAGAGCTTTGAACAAAGGATAAAAACATAAAAAATTAAAGATCACATACTACACCTTTTCCAGCAGCCTAACGGACACAACATCGAACCAATAGAAAACTGTCAATAAAAAAATACAATAAATTGAAGGAAAAATCAATATTTTATCTTATAAATCTCTCAAAATTACATACTTGAAGTAAAAATTATTTAATTCATTTGTGAATCTTTAAAATATCCACATTGGAAGAAAAATCTGGTTTTTTAGTTTCAAAAATGCTAAAACACATATTTTGAACAAGAACCTATTTATTTTGTTTTTAAAACTTCCAAATGTATAAATTTGAAGAAAAAAATCTATAAAATATATGTATTTGAATAAAAACCTAATATTTTTGCATCTAATCTTTCTTATGCATAATTTTGAAAAAGAAAAATATTATTTGTTTCACTTATGAAAATTTTGAACATTTAAAATGAAAAAAAAAAACATATTCTAATTTTTTTCAAACACATATTTAATAAAAAATATACTATATTTTAATTTTAAAGGTTTTAATAATATTTATTTGAAAGAGAAAGATTAAAATTTTAACCACATTTTTTATCACAACATTCTCCATGAAAACAACACTTGATAAAGCATAGAATGTAGCCTTAAAAAGATTGAAAAAAATTAAATATTTAAAGAAACTAGTGTTCATATTAAGATGAACCCACCTTTGACTAGTGTGGAATCTAGGTTTGGCACAAATGGAGGAAAAAAATAAACAACAAGCTAAAAATCAAAAGAAGCTAAACTGAATAACCCATAAAATCCCAAGTAGTAAATAGGGCAAAATCAAACAAATAGAGACCCATCAGGGTCCTAAAAGAGACCCAAAACTAGCAAAACAAAAATATAAGATAATGGAGTCTGAAAAGGGACCTAAACCCTACAAAAATCATTAAAATAAAAGACACTACATCCAAGCTTATAGCTGGGGATTTTGGTCAGACCCCCAAACGAGACTAAACTAGTAACTGACTTGAACTGGGACTAGCCTGAACACAAAATGAGGCCCAGGTATCCAAAATAAATAAACTTATGTATGTTTAATATATATCCCAACTTCTATATGAATATTAGAGTGAGGAGATTCATCCCAAGGGTGAGGATGGTATCCCAAAGGGGACACAAAAAAATTAGACCATATGGGTTTTAAACTAGGTTGTATCAACTAAGAAAGACCACTCTTAGATTGGTGTGGGAACCATCCATAGCTAACAAAGAGGGATGCCCAGGTCTCCATAATTTGATTTTGACAAGTTCAAGAAGTAGGGAAAGATTCCAGGGGGGATCTACTAATCATTCTAAAGCAATAAAATGATTCCTTAGCAAATCCACATAGCAGTTTAGAGAAGGGTTCCTCAAAGAATCCATGAAACCAATAGATTAATGATTCAATTATAAATCCATAATATAACTAGATGGATTCCATAGTTAGTCCACAATAGAGCCATTTGGAAAAGGAATCCTTAGGGGATCATAGAAATAGACAGTAGATTGATTCCATAGGGAATCCACAGATTCTTCTAGAGAAGGATTCCATAGGGAATCCATGGAGTAATTTGAAGAAGGATTCCTTCAGGAATATACCAAACATTCCTTCAATCTAGCTTGATCCCATCAATCATCTCTCCCCACTAATGCAACCAAAACCTCTCATTTTAGAAGAAATAGAGAAAATAGGAAACCCATTCCCAAGACCATCTCCTGATATCCCAAAAATAAAAAGAGCCATCCTCAAACTAACAAGATTCCAATTCTACCACAAGGATAAGGTTTTCCTACAAATTTGTAGTAACAACAAAGGCCCAAAACTAGGAAATCAAATATCCATATTCATTCCAAAAAGTTTCCAATTTTGCCTTAGGGAGGGTGTTTTTACCCAGAACCATAAAAAAATAGTTTCCTCTTAACCCTTTCAAAAAATTACTTCTTTAAACTAATGATCTTCTAGTATATGTCGACCCTACTAGGGTGTAAAATAATGAACATCCACATGTCATCTCTCCAAAATCTCATATAAGTGACAACCACTATTAAGAGATCTATTGCAACCCTCAATGAAGTAAGATCCCAAATCTTGTCTCCCCAAACAAAAACCACACCTAGGAAACTCTTGAAGAGTGCAGACCACAAACTACCATGGCTCACTAAACCATAGCTCAACTATATTATGAGGGATTCATTTAAAAATAGAGGACAAAAAAAATCACAAGAGACATACCAGTTATCGCCCTATCATAGCTCATCTTAAAAATTAAGATCTTGAAAATATTTCCCAAATAAAGAATCTAATGTTGCAAACCAAGTTAGGCATGAGATTTTAGATAAATGGTATAAATACCAAGAATTAAATGTAAAAAGTACTTATGAAAAAAATTGAAGAGATCATATCACTTATGTCAAATCTCTATAAATTTTTGGAGGCATATTAAAACCACTTATTTACTTTGTCTAGATCCATTTAATACAAAGCAAACAAATAGTATTTCACATAGGCGTGTGATAACACAAACATAAAAAGTCATTTATGGCATGGCAACATTTTTGTTAAATATTTTTATTTGTTTAAATTATATCTAAAGGAACAAAATTATACATTTCAATCCATGTTTCACTCACTAAAAAATACCAAATTTTAACTTATTATTATCTTTCCTTATGATTGGAAATTTATTTTAACCAATCAAAAAAAATTGAAAAATCAAATAGATATTTATTTTTCTAAAATTTTATGTCAAACATAAGATAGGTGAAACATAGTGATTGGTCTCTTAAATCTCTAAAAGTACAAATGTTGATAGTTATGTATATGTTTTCAAAAGGGTAATCTATGCATAGTAATGTATATTAGATGATAGTAAATTCTAGGTCAAATATTCAATAATATTTATTATGAGATAAATTAAATTTGTGTATGTTGTTTTGAAATCAAGTCATGTTGATGTTTATGTGTATTTCTATTATTTTGAAAAAAAAGTTAATATATAAATATTTAATAGAAAATATTAAAATAATGATGATGATATGCCATAGTAAGGTCAAGAATGGCTAATGGGATTTAAAATTATAATACATAAATACTTAAAAAAAAGTGTTAAATGTATCTCTATAATTTAAAAAATGTGCATCTTATTGCATAACAAGTCTTAATATTTTTGTTATTTTTAAGAAGAATAGATAATTGACTTTTTTAATATAAAACATCTTTAACGAGTAGTTTTTCTTGACAAATTCAAACAATTGAACAATCACATGAAACAAAAATACATGAATTGGTTTAAACTTTAGATATATATTACTTATTTTAGTTTGTGATTAGACCATGCAGAGGAAGTGTTTTAATCATGGTTGACTCTCTCCATTATGTTTTATTATATGGGCATGTGTTTACTATTGACATTTCTATTATTACTACATGTGAACAGTTTAAACAAGAGTGTTGGATTGAATCCAAGAAGTTATGGGTAATTTTAAGGCATGTAATTTTTTCAACACTATGTAACTATTAAATTATAGTGCTTACATATACATTTTTAAGCCACTAAGGTACTATGGAGCTCACTATTATGGCCATACATACTTCAATGATTGGAGAACTAGAACTTGAGACTTTGGTCATACATAAAGAAATCTAATTTTATAGTTAATTCCAAAAATCAAGTAACATATCTTAAGTCTACCAAAAATTAAATAATCAATAACCATAAACAAGTGTATCTTAGGGTGGGTTTGTGTCATTACTACACAAAGAAAAATTAGTGTTGCCATTTGATTCAAAGCAGGGTTGCCCTTTTTAAAATGTTTTATACTCATTAGCAATGAAAAAGTGATGTTAACTTGATGATAAATTGAAATTTTATTAGTTTTGGGTTAGTATATCCATTCAATTAATTTTTATTTAGGGTTTCTCTATACGTGCATAAGACCTTTCAAATTCATTTCATTTTGAAGAGGAGTGGTGGAAGAGATGTAATTTTGGTGGAGAATAATATTTTTCAAATTCATTTTGAAGATAAGTAGATGAATTTTGTTGAATTAGTTAGAGGATAAGGTAAGTTTATTTTATCCATTAGTTATTTTAGCATGTTAATTTCATAGCACATGATATCATTTTTTAATATTGAAAGTATTTTTCCTATAAATCCTATATTTTTTATAATAAATTATATTTTGTGTCATATATATAATGTCATATTCAAGTAACTATCACACATCACATGTAAAAATAAATTCTTCAAGGCTTATAAAAATCTCTTCGATTAGCCTATGTCCGTCTCCTACAAATATACCATTAAATATAGTGAGTATATCTATATCAAATGAGTTTGTAAGTAATAAATATTTATATGAAAAAAAAAATTAATATATATTTTTTTTAAATTCTATAAATATTTAGAAACTATTTTTCAATTTGATGTATAGGGGGTCATCACAACCTTATTGAGGTAGCAACTGAAATAGAATAATCAATTGAAAAGGAGAATACATTAGAAAAACATCTCCGATAGACAATACTTATTTTGAGGTAAATTAAAGTTATGTATGTTGTCCTGAAATCAAGTCATGTTGATGTTTATGTGTATTTCTATTATGTTGAAAATAAGTTAATATATAGGTATTTAATAGTGAATATTAAAAAATTGATAATGATATTCAACTACCTTAAAGATTATAAAATAGAAGTTATGAGTTCTAGTTGTGCCATCTTAATGATGACATGCATCGTGGTAACATCACATGGGTGAACAAAAAATATATTTAAAAAATTGTAAACCCTAAAGTGTATGAGTGTTGGATGAAACAACAATCTCTTCATGATTATTTTTGTTATGTTTGAGAAGAAAACATTGAGCTTACAAATATGGTAAATCATTTATTTTTCAATGTTCATGATGATCATTATTATGATTAGGATGTGGATTATTAATTTGGTGATGATTATCAAGGATAAAATATTATTGATGATAAACCTAAGGACATTGAGCAAGAGGTAATGTTTTTGGAATTTTATCAAACTTCTTTATTTATAGCATGGCCTTGAAGAACATAATTGTTGGGTGTTATATTGTCATTAATAGACTTGAAATAAATATTCAGATGGTCAAATATTAATTTGAATGCTTTGTTTAGGTTAAATAATAGTTCACAATCTATTTAAACATAAATTACATCTAATTTATCTTCTATGTAATCCAAAGATAGATTTTTTATAAATGCAACCTCCTTATAACTATATTTTTGTCTAAAAAGAATATACTTTCATCTTCATATCAAGAGATGCAAAATATTTCATTAAATTTATGGATTCTATACATCAACTATGACATGAAAAATGATTGCATTTTATATAAAAAGGAATATAAGCACAATGTTAGTTTTCCTAAATGTGGGGCATCATGATATCAAAATGGAGTTAGAGGTCCTACCATTATAAATACTATCTTGTGACATTTTCCAATAATATCTATACTTAATCACTTTTTTCCATTCCAAGTAATTTGGAGGTTTAATGATATTTCATTATAATAATAATATAAATTATGGAGTTTGACTTGTTTCATAATTTTCAAATGTAGTGAAGCACATTGAACAATTATTAACTAAAAACTATAAAGATAGGGAACACAATATATGGTTTAGTTTGGAAATGAATGTTGATAATCATATTTCCAACTTATTGACTATTTAATACATTTGGTTAGTAGTGTTGATAAATTATAATATTCCTCCATGGTTGATGATCATTATTGGTGCCTACAAAACATCAAGTTAAAAATATGGATGTCTACCTTTAACCTCTAATTAAAAAATTATAGAAAAAATGGGATGGAATTATAAATTATGTCCTTCCAAAATTGATTGGCCAAAGGTATTTTAAATATTATGGTACATATAATGTTGTACCATTCATGATTTTCCTTGAATGGTTATTTATTTAGTCATTTATTATTATTTAAATTTCAAAATACTTAGTTTATATATACACACATTATTTATTAAGTTTGTAAAAAATTATTTATATTTTAATGCCCCTCATGTTTTATATAGGCCTTCTTATTAAATTTGTGTTGCTTCAATACCTTTTATGCTTAAAAGGTGCATATACCCCTTTTATGGTTATAAATTATTTCTTTGTTATTTGAGTGTTCTTTTGTTAAGAAAAACCACATTGGACTTGGGTCCTCTCAATTTCCTTTATGTATAGTTAAGGTAGGTCATCCAAAAATATTTTGGGTGATGGTAAGAAACATTTTATATTGCTTTAAAATATTTCAAATGACTCTTTACTCAAATGAAAATAAGTGACCTAGCTCATAAATAACAAAATATCATTAAGGGAGAGATCCCTAAATTGAAGAGTCTCACAAATAATAATGGTATTTGGACCACCAAATCAAGAAGATTTAGATGTTTAATTTATTTTTCACTTCAAATTCGTAAGGGAAACAAGCAAAATGATGATTCTGTTAGGTGATGACAACACATTATGAGCTTTGCACAAGTGAAAAATAAATGAAATGTTAAATAAACATTGTGGCTATGTATGTTATAACTAAATTTTTAAAAAAGTATTCTCTGGATGTGTATATATAAATTATATTTTTGGAAATATACAATCATTATATCCAATAATGAACATATCTAAATATGAGGAGAGAAGGAATTCAGTTATTATTTTTGAGTGATACATGGTCTTCAAATGTATTTAGGCTCAACTCACTTAAAATGCACAATATAATTGTGAACGGAGACCTTTGTATATGTAAATTAAACTCCTACATATAGAAGTGGTGATGGTAGGGATGTATGTAAACCTCAATAGTCCGATTCATACTAATCTTAACAACTTATCATTATAATAAAAATTAAACTAGGAAAATGAGTATATTATATGGATACAAAACATTTATTTATTAATTACTATGTAATGCATTCCCTTCACACACACCACAAATAATACAATTTTTTTTGTGTGTATTAAAGTCTCATATCAAGGAGATGAAAATTATTTAAGGGGTGAATGTTTAACGCTCAACTTGGATAATAATGATTACAATTTGTTTACAATGAAATATCACTTATCACAATGATTTATAATTATTTTTATAGGAGTATAAGAAGGGTTACATGAACATATACCATAAAAATTATTGGGTGACCTTTTGGTATTGATTTTTGGCAAGCATAAAATAATAACTTTATTCAATAGATCTGAGTAGGGATTCACAAAATATCTATAATTAATGAATTAATAGTCTAATAATCATTCTTAGTATATAAATAATGAAGCATGATAACTATTTTACACATAATAATAACACTCCCATTTATGAACCATAATAGACAATAATTATATTAGTTCTAAGTCTAAGCAAATATTGTATTTAGTAAATAGTAAAAAAACCTAAAAGTTACATTTATTAAATCAATGACTTAAGTGAGGCTTATGTTCCATATCAATATAATATAATCAAATTATAACTTTTGTATCCATAGTAATAAGGCTACATATTCCTTTAGTGTGTGAATTAATCAGAGTATCACTCTCAACTAGATGAAGTTCAATCCTTCCTAAATAATATCAAGAGATTAAAAAAGTATGACACATCCTTAGCATTATATTACTTTATCAAGAGTTTATTCTCAAGATCACACTAATAATTAACTCATAATTATGTTCACCATACTCAAAAAAGATTTATATTCTTCCTCAAAATGTTATAATGATAATATTATAATATTTGGTTTTAAGAGTCCAACATGGTAAATGTATAACACTAATGTATCATAAATATTAAGCATTTCCCTCTATTTAAGAGAGAAGGAAATAGTACCACCTCTAAAATTTAATAATCCAATCTTAAATGTCAACTCCATTGCTTAATCTTTTAAGCCTATCACAAGGAATTTTAACCCTCATTGTTTCAAGGCACTGGTTAGATTAGATAAGTGTCATACTAAAGTTATACCAATCAATACCACATTTAATATTCCCAATCTTAAACAAATTTGAATAGATTGGACTTAAGTATCCATATTTTCTCTTAGTTGAAAACACACACGAAAAATATTAAAAAGAGAATACGCCTTTCGCTCTGAAAGTAAGAATAGTATTATTAATGACTAACCATTCTCAAATAATATTATAAGGGTTTGTTGGTTCATATTTTTGGGTATTTGGATCAATTTTAACTATCCAAACAATATTTTTAATTAACTACAAGTATTTTATTACCTATCCAGGCCATTAACAAATGTACTTGCTACAACTAACAACCAGGCCATGATTTGAATGAAGGGATATTCCAATTGTCAATGCTTTATTGAAAGATGAGTCCTCCTAAGGTAATAAAGCATTACACAATATTTTTTAGCTTATTTTTTTAATAGGAAATAATCTTCATGATTTCTTAACCACCATAACTATTTTCATTGAAAAGGGAGCAAAAATATCAATTTTTACTTTTTAAGCATAAGTAAAATGAACTTCAATTATCACTTATGTAGTTAGCATTCGATATAAGATTCCATGGTATAAAAACCAAGTTCTTTAATTTATTGAGATAAATGAATAATCATAAAAAATATTTAAACTTTAAAAGATCACAATTTTAAAAATATCATAATCTAATCTATTCTACTTTAATCATTTTGGATCAGGATTAATGTTGTTTCAATAGACCAAGACAAGAAGTTATTTACATGTTTAGGTATATGAATTTTATCTAGACAAGGTCATGTTATATTTTAATCATTCAAATAGTATATCCTTAGACTGACTGGAGGATTATGAATCATATAATATTACTCCACCTTATGTAAACACATTCCTTAGTTAAAAATAGTCGTACAAATGAAATATAATCAAACACAAACTTTAATGACAACCTCATAAAAATACAAGCTCCTTCTAAAGTATAGTTTTGTAATATAAGATATGCTCCAAAGGATAATACAATATTTATCATTATAGAATAAATGATAAAATATTTCAACCATATATATTCCTTCATGCTCATAAGCTAGATATAGATTATTTAATATTACTATAATAAACTAAGTATACTCATCTTATAATAACAACATATGAATACAATTACTTTCCAAGTATAATTTTAGAAATTAAATGAAGCCTAAATAATTTATATTCAATATTATTAGGAACAATATTCACTTTTTATCAATTACCAAGTTATAAAGGAGGCAATATTCATAATCTTAAGGGAGAGAAGACATCGCATAAACATTATTCACACATCTATGATATGAATCATCGGGGAAGAGTTAAAATTATTCAATTCTTATTTGTTTCTAAACAATCTTTCATATACTTATTATCAACACATGAGCACACATCAACATACACTCGTAATGTTTCTAACACATGCATATAAACTCAAAGTGGAACTAGCATAAAATAATTCATGTACTTATGTCAAAATAACCACTCCTTAATTTATGAAAATACATCATTATATTTATTTAAAAATAATAAATCTTGTGGAATTCTCAATACAAAATGAATAAACATAAAATATAAAAAGGAGAAATCTTTTCTATTACAGAATGAAATTAAGAATACTAGATGTAAAGCCAAAAACCACCATAATTCCTTTCTCTCTCTAACATGATAGGCTCAAAATTTATCTAAATCCTTTTGATATATAGAATCAATAAATAATTTATAAATAACACTTATTTCAGTATTTAATTACAAATATTTTGACTATTCCTTTTTCAAAAAATAATAAAGACTACTCATGATTTTTCTTGTTTTATTTGGCTCAACAAAGTGCATAAGGCCTTATTTTATATTTTTAAAAATAATAATAACCAAGATCCAATAAAATGTTTTATTATCTCCTTGCCCAACATGGTAAACCTCCCCTATTATCATTCCAAGAAGTTTTTGATCTCCAAGATGCATAGATTGAAGATCTCTCATTATATCCTTTTGGCATGTTGAACCTCTTCATTTTATTTTCAATGTTATCATTCCTATGGTCAGCAATTACGATGCCTAATCCAAAGTGTCCCCCACCCCTCCATTATTCATACTATGATTTGAGAAGGTATCCATTAGTAGGGTCTTTTAAAATATATTTATTCACTTGATAGTCACCACTTTAGTTAAAGGGACACACATGATCTTTAATCCAAAGTCAATAAATAAGGGAAAGGTTTAAAACAATTTTATGTTTTTTCCATTAGTTATTAAAGTGTGTACAAAACCAAATTTCAAATAATTCTTAGACTAAGGCAAAGATGAACATCTAGATGAAAATAAATATCAATTTTGGCATAGTACCTAGTGCCATAATCACAAGGTCCAATATAATAATAAAGTGTATGTTGAATCCAAGAACAATACTAGATTGGTGAGTAGGATCCTATGGATAGAGCCGTAGATGTTCACTAGTGATATTATTATAACAAGATAGAAGATAATTTTACATATGTGTCGATAAATAATAATAGGTTCATAATCAATAATCCCTTCCAAGAATTCTATCAAAGAGCTTTGGTTACAAGTGCTTGTTACACACCTTTTTGATTGTCAATCCTTAGATCGATTAATAAGAGAGATAAGATAATTAAATGTCTTACAATAAGTACACCAATCATGTCACCCTTAATCATAGTCAACTCATAACCCATGAAAAAACACTATGTAGGCCATTATCAACTTATCACACTATCACAATCGTAATATCAAAACACACTAGGGCCTACTAATATGTCATAATTAGGTAGATGAAGATTCTTAGAATAACCATAAGTCACAAGGTGAATATATCAAGGAGGCCAATGATACTTTGAGTCACACACATGTGTGAAGGCCAACATAGGTAATGTTTTAAAAGGTCAATAACAATTGACCTTTTATTTTAAAACATTGGGGTATCACATACATGAATTATACATGGTTTGTACAATGACAAGGCTAACCATAACCAACATGCATAAACTTAGTGAATTTTGGCATGACATGTATGTGCCACACAATCCTCCCAATGGAATTGGAAAGTATATAATTCCAAACCACTATTAACCCCCTAACCCTAATTCCAAATGCCAAAAAAATGCACATAAAGTTTGTGAATTGGAACGATCAACATGGATCATGATTTCAAATGGTGTTTGTAAATGGTGGCATGGATCACTAATATAAATTATTTAAATTTTTAAAAATTATAGCACAAATTTCATTATATTATTTCAAACCTATGTACCTTCCTTGAACCATTTCCACTCCCATCCTTGATCCCTCATTCATCAACCATTTATAATAATCCCAAGCTACACGATTAATTGAATAGACCAAAAGAGTTTTTTTTTAAGAAGGGGCATCATTGAATGGATCAAGGGTGTTGTATCTATTAATCTTAACCAAATTTTTTATATAAGGAAGCATCCATATAATTTGATATTAACCAACAACATATGCGGGTTAGTCTCTAGGCCCTACATCTTGGTCTAAATGATAAGTTTTCTACCAACTAAGTAATTCTTTAGTGAAATGTTATGTTCTACAAGTGTTTGAAAAAATGCCTCAGTGAAACATATTTTAATATGCAAATTTATTCACCTTAAAACCATGTATCACTTGTGCTCCAAACATTATTAGTAATTCTACCATTAGAAAGGCAATTTTGGTTAAAATAAAATGTAATAATCATCTTTTTAGTATATGCTTTATTTGTAAAGTAGTCATTTTGGAACAGGTAATCAAACATGGTTTTTTTATAGTTATTATATCTTGATGGGTTTTTTTATTACAACTATATGGATGCATATTAGTCTTCTATATGTGTAATTTTTAGTCCTAAATAGTATGTATTCAGTGATTGTGGTGAGTGTCATTATTTGAAATGTATATTTTTTATTCATGGATACTTGATAAGGTTTGTTCATGTATGTAATATCTTTGATTTTTTTTTACTTGAAAAGCTATGGGCAATTAATAAATTACATATCATATATTATCTTTTTGCTTGTCTATGTATCTAATGATGTAATGATAGGAAAATGGATTGAATTCCTATCTTTTTGATAATTATGTGTAGTTTCTTTGCTCATTTACACATCTATGATGTCATGAAATGCATACATATTGAGTTTCTATCTTGGCATTTTAAAACAATGCTATAATAGTGGATTAGTTACTTGGTGGATGTGCGTAGGTGTCCCTTAATTACTTTTTTGGGTTCTAAATCTTAGAATTATATTTATTGATATGTATTTGTTTTTTCATTTGAAAATAATCCTTTTATATTGGAATTTTTAATTCTCAAACAAGATTATGATATGATGGAATGGTTTATTTGGGGGATGAGAATGGGTGTCTTGTCATAACTTAATTTGGTTGTAAATTAAATTTTGATGTTCTAAAGGAAATATCTAATCTCTTGGTGTGAAAATGATATAAAAGAAATAACATATAAATTTAAAAACCATAATATTGTGTATTTAAATCTCCTCAAATATTATTACATGTTGTAGCTTCACATCCCTTCTTAGAGATAGTTACCTTTCATGTATACTACTTGTGGCTTCAATAAAGCTTCATTTACATTGCATTAGAGTGATACTAGTTCTATGATTTGATTCATTTTTTATATAACATATTAATTTTCTAAAATTTAATGTGATATCCATCAAATTTTGAATTAGAATTTAGACCATAGAGGGATTGGTTGATATTGTTACAAGGAATGAATAAACTAATTAAATTTCTTCTCTTAACATAAACTGATAACATGCATGTGCCCTTGTAATCTAAACTACGTACAATGCAAGGTAGCATTCCCTCCATGTCAAGAATGAGAAAAATAAGTACAAGGAGTATTCATGGTAGATTGTGTACAGGGGGTGTAGTTTTCATCTTTAAAAAAATCACCTTAAACACTAGTAATTGTATTAATCAACATGTTCTTGACACATTGAATGTTTAGAAAAGATTAAAAAATGAAGTAATCAAATTTTTTGACCTAGAATTCCCCTATAAAGGTGCCATATTTTTTTTTAATTTTTTACCAAAGGTAAATGAAAGATAATATTTTTCTTCAATTCTAGAGAAGAATATTGTAGCATACCAAAGTCTCATTACATACAATGATATCTCCCTTAGATCTCATTATAAATAAGACATCAAAAATTAACTACTTTTATTTATCGATTATTAGAAAAAGAAAATATCAAAGATCTTATTATCCTAAATGATATAGTTATTAGCCTCACTTTTCTTTGGTGTCCTAAGGCAATATAACCAAAAAATTTGAAGATAACATGAACACACAATGGTGTATTGAACAAACCAGAATAAATGCATAACATAGAAACCCATGTTAGGGATGAGAGGTTGCATAGAGCGATCCAAGTGGATTGATTATATGGCCAATGCATATTATTTAAAGTATCTAATTTAATCTCACACTTCATAAAAATAATATGACATGGGATTTTCTAAGAATTATCTCAAGGAAATAATCCAATGTATGGACATGTTGATGTTTCAAAGAAGCAAAGTGGTAAATTATAGCAATCAACTTAATTCAAAAAGATCAAAAAAAAAATTACATTTTGAAGAAAATGTGTGTGTGTGTGTGTGTGTGTGTGTGTAATTATAGATGAACCATCCACTTGAGGTTGTGAAATCATAAATTAAACCTAAATAAATTCTCAAATATGAAAGAGTTTGGCACAAAACTAAACCTAGATTACTCTGAGGGGTTTCTAATAGATGTCTTCATTCATATCCTATGATGAATTTTTATCCTTTAAAATTCTAAAACATTGGTAAACAAATGTGGCTTGCACACATTTTTTTGTGATGTCTTCATGCTTTGACCATAATGATTTTCAATCATTTTTGATCTTCTTAAACCTATCTAAGACATTGAATTTTTAATGTAAAAATTAATCCCAAATATATTTATTATTCAATTCATGTGGTTCTATCTATGTGTTTTATGGTTATTTGGTATGAAGGTGCATAGTTATAGGATTGCATTGTGCTTCCCTTAAGTTATCCCATAATCATAATCCATTAGTTAATAATATAGTAGAGGATTATTTTCAATCTCATGTCATTAAAAAATGATAGTCATGCACTAATTATTCTTCATAAATCAATAGTTCAATTATGGTAGAGGCATAATTGAAATATCTTTGTGTTAAATTAATGTTAAGCATTTACTTGTGGTACCACTTTTATAAATATAAGAGATGGTGTGCATATAAATAAACTACATATTCATAAATACAGACACAATAAACAATATAATAAGAAATTTTATGCAATGTTAAATTTTGTAAACTATAATCCAAACTTGTGGGTTATTCTTTACAAAATGTTGTAGGTTACAATAATTTTTGGATTGGTATTGGCTTTCATATATGCCATATAATTAAATATATGCAAAATTTTAAATTTTCTTCATATATGCTGAAATTATGTTCTTTAAAATTTCTATTAAACTTTACATCTAATTAGTATGTGAACCATGTTATTATGGATGATGCACTTGAAGCATGTTTTGTTCATGAAACATTCGATGTTGGCTGATTTTTAGATTGCACTAAATTTTATAAACATTATGTTGTATGTCATATCGAAATATTGATGAGTTATATGATAGGTTTATCACACTAATAATAACTTCAATATACTAGGAAGACATCTTATAAATATATGAAACCATCTCAGAACTATCTCATACTAATTCCAATAGTGTAAGTTATATGTTTCATATCATTACCTTTTTTATTTTTCCATGTTTATGATGGATGACTCAGAAAGAAATGAATTCTTAAAA